>OY757922.1:65555921-65573421 GCA_963585895.1 Sepioteuthis lessoniana
GAGTAGTAGATTATTACTTACTCAAAAATACTTTCCGTTTTATTTTCTCTGCGTTAAAATCATCATTCTTTTCTTTTAAGAATGCATTTCATTTCAACTCGTTTGATTTTTCTTGCATCAAACAAAGATTTCTTTGCGTTTATACTTGCGTTATCAGCAGCTGTTCACATAAGGCATAAATACATTTTCTCTCTCACATTGTGACATACTTACAATAAAAGAATAATTACATAAACAAAAATATGCCTCTTTATTTTAAGTAAACAATTAATGTTGTGTTTCATTCACGAATCTTAAACCATATAAATAAAAAAATCAAGGCTCAAGCTAACATCATTTTTTCTAACCAGTAAAGATTTTACTCATTTTAAAGAAGTTTAAATGATAAACTTGGACCCGAATTTTTATTCTCTCACTCCCTCCTTTATTCACTACACACGCGCGCACACGCACACATATCTATATATTTGATTTGGTTTGGTTAGTTTGTTTTTATGGCATAACAACCATTGTAGGTTATTAAATGCCAATCTTGTTTTTATATATATAAACAGTTCCATTTCAAACAGTTCAGTAAAACATAATTACAATCATTCTCGCAATTTTTGTTTAAATGAATATTCGCTAACCTTAGTATGACACAAGATCACAATTATTGGGAGTCAATTGACCATTGATATCTATAATGGTTTGCAAGACTAACTTATTGATCATTACTCCGGAATAAAGAACCCCAGTATTTACTATGCTAAGCCAAGTCTAACACTGGCCCATATCAATGAAGTCCCCAACTGATAAATAAAACAGGCTTTCTAAACAACAAGCTTTTATAAATTTATTAATAGCTTTGTCTAGAAAGTAATGATATCAATTAAAAAAAAATCAGGTTGGTAACTCCAGTTAAAAATCATTTGACTTGGCACCGACAGCCTCTTCTGAGAAACAAGCCATATAAGGCATGAATCATCACAAGGCCAGCCCGATATTTAAAAAAATACAAGATAATTTTATGTTGGAGTTACCTCAACCGTTTTTTCTTTAGAAAACCATACGCCTCAGCATCTGCCTTAAAAATAGTGAAAATCTTCTTTTTTTTTTTTTACCTCTTCGGTAAAAATGATATTTTCCATCAAAAATTGAAGTCATGGGCCAATCAGAAAAGACAGTGTGTTACGTGTGGCCTTCGGGCAGTATTTTGTCGTTGGTTACTGTATACGGATACAAACATTGTTTATATTTGCATCTCAGAATTCCGTTCAGCTGAATTAATCTGGGATTGTGTTTGGTTAAGTGTAAAATAAAAATGAAACTTTAAAAGATCAAGTAATGTTATCCACTTAAATTCTGTGTCTAACTTCAGGACAATATAACAGAACAATATTTTAAAAGAAAGGGCTTATAAAGATCAAGTTATTTCCAAGGAATTATGAAGATCATGTTTGATAGAAGGACTTACGAAGATCTTGTTCTGTCTAGAGAAATCTCAGTGGATACTAGTCTGAAAAGTGAACAAGGTTTCACATACCAATGTATATATTTACCCAACCTTTCTACCACGAACAGTATGCGACACAAGGTAATTTTTTTTTAAGTAGAGTAAAGCTGGTTTGAATAGAGAGTTTTTCTTTTCCTCGACTGTTTGCTAAAGAACAACATTTTCTCTTCTGTTTACCCATAGTCGGTAGGAGAACAGACGGTTTCATGCCTTTCCCAATGTAAAATGCATCGTCTAAAATTCGAAATAGGGTCGCTGGTTCTGTTCTCTTCGACGGTAACAGTTACACTAAGCGTGTTTCATCCGATTGTAAGTGTACATGTTGAAATCCTTTCTTGATAGTCAATTATTGTTGACTTTTGCTAGGTTCGAAAAAACTCGGAAAATATCTACATTTTTTAAGAACACCTATCTGTAAAAAAGTATTCTTCATAAAAATCTGATGATGCACCAAATTCATATCAAGTTGAGATCAAGCAAAAATTACAAAACCCACAAGAAATACTCCTAATTGTCTTATCCCTTTCAGTTAGTTTTTTTAATTAGTTTTTTTTTTTTTGCTTAATGGCTTCGTGAGTTATTCACTGCCAACGCTAGTCTTGAAGAAGAACAATAACGTAACTGTTTAAACCATCGCTTATGGCAATAAGAGGGTTCATGCCTTTTCTGAAAGTGAACGAAATAGTGTGGCTGAAAATCGAACTAATTTACTCCTATTTTGCAGTCCAGCGCGTTAGCCACTACGCCACGTAAGACTCCACATTTACCATTTTTGTTCACATTGATATGTATGTGTGTGTGTGTGTGTGTGTGTGTGTGTGTGTGGTTATCCATCACCACTATTATGGAGCAGAGTGTGATACAAGGTCAATTTTCTAAGCGAAGTTTTGCAGGTTGGAATTTATTTTCCGTCTCCTAGGTCGCTTGTCATTCTAAAGTTAACGCGATCAGCCTGTCGTACATTTTTTTCATCTCCAGTTGGAAGAAGAATAGTTGCATGCAAACTGCGTCCACAATAAAACACATTCTCATTAAATGCATTGATCTGGTACCTATAAGAGAAAGATTTTCAACTGAAGCTCTATGGAAGAACAATTTTAAAAAAACGAAAGTGGACGCTATAATGTCCTTTCCTGAAACCAGTGGGCCTATATGGAAAAATTTAAAGACCTAACCAATATAAAATAAACAATACCAAAGAATATAAAAACAAATGAGTATCTTAAAATTATTGTACACCTTGAATAAATATTTGGAGATACAAAGACCTTGAAACAAACAAACTTTCAGCAAAATGACCCAAAAAGGGTTGATACGCCGTAAAACCAACCAACCAACCAAGATTTGAACTTGGATCACAGAGTCCATTTCATATATACATGTGTGTGTGTGTGTGTGTGTGCGTGCGTGTGTGTGTGTGAGGTACGATTTTCTATTCATAAATGATGGACTCATTTAAAAGTAGATAGTGACTTTAAACCAAGGAAACTATTTTTATGCGTAAATATCTCTATCTTATTTAATCTTTCTACGTGAAAGATTATATTTATAGTTTGTAAGTTGTCGAGTTTAGTACAGGGGAAAAATTGAAGGCATAATGATTGTCGTCTACAAGTTTTCGTTTGTAGCTAGGACTGGGCTATCTTTTCAATCGCCATTCAAAATTCTTGGCTTCATAAGTTCCTGAATGATTACCGATATAATTGGTCAGGTGATAAATAAGCCCTTATTCAGACACTAACAGATTCACGCACGTGTGAGATAGTTGTGATAAATGGATGTGTGTGTGTGTGTGTGTGAGCGAGAGAGAGAGAGAGGGAGAGAGGGAGAGAGAAAGTTACTATGGCACAGGCAAAAAGTTTGCATAGCTTGGTGTCTATCTTTCTCTCGCTTATGTGATCATCAGACGAAGATATCTATCTATATATCTTTCTATCTATCCAAAGGGCGTTCAAAATGTTCTAAGCCTAAAACACTTTCCGTTCTTATAAAACAAAAACAAAACAGAAACTAATTCAGATATCTGTCATAATTTATGTGCAGGTGAAGCTCCAACACAGTTGATTGGTGTGCGACAAATCTAAAGATTGGGTCAAATTCAAAACTTTATATATATATATATATATATATATATATATATATATATATATATATATATGTATATATATATGAGAGAGAGATAGAGAGAGATAGAGAGAGAAGGCCAGACTAGGTTCTTCAGCCTTGGTGAGGAAACTAGTCTAGGAGAAGGAAAACTCTGAATTCAAACCTGTTAAACTCCGCTTAAAAATTGACCTTATGTCATATCCTGCCCGAGCGGAGGGGTTGGTAAATATGGATAGAGAGAGAAGGAGGAAGAGAGAGATTTGTCTCTTTATATGAGACAGTTCATATCTATCTAGCAAGGTCATCATGTTTAGATTTTTGTGGCTATGTCTCTTCCTATTTATATAAAATTCATCGTATCTATATAGCCATTTGGCTGACTATACGATGCTAAAACTAGTTTATACATATATAATAAAATAATTTGTAAGCGAATATTTTGTTGGTAACATTATTGATAAACGAGCCAAAGCTTTTTTGTTAAAACATAATAAAATGGCTTCGTTTTTGCTATTTAACACCAATAATTCTATTTAATGCAAATAATAATTCTGTGTTAGATATTTCAATTATTGCAATAAAACACTAATAAATCCGTTCAACATTTTTTATTCGTTTGAATAGAGTTAAATGGTTTTAATCACTACTTAGTAATACTTCTTCACTCTACAGAATGCAAAAGCAAAATTAGGAATATTCTAAAATGTCAAAGGAGCGGAAGCAAAACTCAGAATATTATAGAATGATAATGAACGACTCTATTAGAAAACTAGATTGATTTTAATTTTAAAAGAAAATAAACAACAAAATAATGCAATAAACACAAAACAGTAAATATACTCATTATGGCCGCCATTTTTATCAGATTATTGTAACAAAACGCCTTTGAAATGATTTGCCTGTCATAAAAATAAATTCTTCCGACATTTTATTCCTTTTCTTCTCAATAGCAATCTTAAGCAAATCGATATTTGGATTGGAAGTTACAGTTGTTTTGTTTTCTAAAACGCTCCATATAGGGTAATTATGGGGGTTAACGACTGGGTTTAAATCTAGGATAATTGATGCCTCATAGTTTTCTTTTGAACTTACCAGTCACTATGCTTACATAGTAACGTCGGGGCGTCCCTCTTTGTCGCCGTAGCGAGAGCAGTTAGAGTCTTCTTTTCGTTTTTCGTTCAATCCTCCTCTCCCGCGTTTCCTTAAGAAACTCTTTTTCTTCGCTTTGTTTACGGTAGACAAAAAAAAAAAAAAAAAAATAGCTCGGTTACGGCGTTAAGCAAATCATAGATTTCTTGTCGTTTATTTTATTACTAACTAATATGGAACAGAATTTCAATTTAAAAAAGTGCTTGAATTATAAAGCTAATCATAATAATTTAGATTTATGAAGTTTTCCCCCAAAATTAGACTTAATGCACTAAACAAAATTTGTTAAAAACAATTCCATATTTTGCTTCCGCAATCTGTAACATTGATTATTTTGTTTTACACTGTTAAATGGCTTCAAGTAGAGTAAATAATTAAATTGTTCTATTTAACGCATTGATGCGATCCTAACAGTTATTGCCGCTCCGGTCAGAGTGGACCTGAGAGTGGAACTGAGAGTAATTATAATGATGGCGTACTCATTATGAGTTTCTGCTGACTAATAACCTTTCAGAATTGAGATGACTGAGCAGATGGTACATTTAATCAGTCTTCTCCGATGCAAAAGTAATTGGTTAGATCTCATCAAGAAACGATTGTTTCTTATGAACATAGAAGTGAGTTGTCATTTACGAAAGTTAGCTAACTGTGATTTATCAGTTAAAATAGGCACCTGCAATTTTAGTAGAAAAATTTGCTTCTGTATAATACGCATTGGCTTTTTGGAACTTCTAACAGTTGAATTTTGAGTAAATTCAACATTTGTTCAACATTTTATCAGGATTATATCAACTAAAAATTAGAGAATATGTATAGATTAAACAAGATTTTGAAATAAGATTTACAGTATTTAGAGAAAAGGCAGGTCCACAGGAAAGTGTAACAAAATTTGGGCGAAAATGAGTTCAAAGTAGAAGAAACAGTTAAAAGAAATAGGTATTCCAGTGGCTTGAAAAATGAATGGGAATTTAAGCATCGGCCCAAGAAGAACAAGAAACGTATTTTCTTTATTGGCATACACTTTTCTTTCTGTATTCACTGAGTTAGATAAAAACTAAAATTTAACACACACACACACACACATATGTATATATATATGGGTGTGTGTGTGTGTGTGTGTTCGTATGTATAAATATATACATACGAACACACACACACACACACACACACACACACACACACACGCATGCGTGCATGTAAAAATGAGTATATATATATATATATGTATTATGCCAATATTTATATGCATGTGTGGGCGAATATATATATATATATATATACACCCAGACACAAAAACCACACACACACATATATATATGTGTGTGTGTGTGTGTGTGTATGTGTGTGTGTGTGTTTTCGTATCTATATATTTGTGTGTGCGTGTACAAATGAGTATATATATATATCTTATGCCATTATGTATATGTATCTGTGGGCGAATATATATATATATATATATGTGTGTGTGTGTGTGAGTATATATATCTATATATATATAATGAAGTATGTGTTCAGTTTTACAGCAACGCATGAATTCAGATATTTTTCAGGTTGTCTATATTTATTGAAAATCAGCTAATAGATGTTATTTGTTAAACAATAGGTAGATTTAATTAGATTCCCTAAAAAAATAATGTAACAAATTGACATACGACGCTAAATAATTTTCATAAAATTCTTTGTGATTTATCAAAAGAGAAATATGACTGGTGATCACATCGACCGAATATGCTGGGAAAATTTTTTAAAAACAGCTTTATATATATATATATATATATATATATATATATATATATATAATCTCTCGGTACAAACAGGCTGCAGCCCAAGGCATATACTTAATCGGAGTATAACGGATTTTATTAAATGGTTTTCCTTTTCTTTGAGCAGTTGCCATACTAAGGTTAAAGAGCCCAGTCTGCCTTATGTTTTACCCATAGCTGGAGGGAGATAAGTTAAATTCATACCTTTCCTAAATGTATTAGCGCCATTTAAAATACAAACAGCCTCGTGAAGGTTTGAACTCCGTTTCCAACAACGGACCTATTATACCACCGTCGGTTCCTAAACATCATGGGATATATATATATATATATATATATATATATATATTTGGTAATCATGGAAAATTACGAACAATTTACATTCTTATTTCTGTAAAAAGTGTGCACAACTATATATAAATATATAAACATATACATATCTTTTCAGATATACATATGGACATATTAATATATCATCATCATCATCATCATGTCGTGCCGCCAGCACGGATATGCCTGACCCTTTCTCGCCACTCCTTCCTATCATTCATCGCCTCCGGCAGGTCTTCTGGGTTACATCCCGTGTCCTCACATAGCTGCTGTATGTAAGTTCGGGCTGGTCGTCCTGCTTTTGCTTGGCCATATGTGGGGGTCCATAGGAGTACGTCACTTACGAGCTCGTCCTTGCTTCTCCAGCAGTGTCCGGCGTGTCTGGCTCGTCTAACCTGTATAGTTTTCGTGTTGGGAGGCAGGTGGCCGTACAATTGGCGTCTCGTGGGGTGTTGTCGCCAGGACTTGTTCAATATTGCTCTCAACATTCTTGTGTAGTTGCCGTCAAGTTTCTTCTCCAACCGTTTAGTTAGCGTCCATGTAGTGCATCCATATAGCAGTATCGATACAACCGCTGCCTGGAAGAAACTGCGCTTCATTTCATCGGTCAGGTCTGATTTCCATATGATTGAGAGCCTATCTATAGTCGTCTATGCTTTCGTCAGTCGTGTGTCGATGTACATACAGACATACATATATGTGTACACACACAGACACACACACACACTCACAGATAGATAGATAGATAGATAGATAGAGCATCATATATATATAAATATTGATACGTATACGTATATAAATATTAGTATAGATCGCGATAGAGATATGTAGGCATATATACTCATATAGATATAGTTATATTCAAATATATGTACATACATATATCCACACACACACACACACACTCACACACACACACACACACACACACATATATATATATATATATATATATATATATATATACCGGCATATTTGTAGTGTGGGTAAAGTGTTTGTTAATGACCCGGGGAGCCGAGTTTTTATCCCAGGCCTAGTCGTTCCAATGCATCCTTGTTTAACGTTTACCATTATAAGATATATATCAAGGCTGAAGTAGAGCAATCTAGAGAAAGGAGTAGCACCCTCCCCAACACCTCTGTGTAGTAGCTATTGAAAAGGGAGCCTTCGGGTCTCCATCTACTGCAGTCGCCCTCTTCTACGGTCGCCAATTTTGCTTTTTATATATAAGTAGTTGGCCCACCCTAGTCGATGGTTACTCGAAGGCTTTATTTTCAATAACTACAACACGGACCTGTAATGGAGGGCGCTAACCAAGTTAGTATTTTATTGTCTATAGGTTTATGTGGATCTCTGTTTGGACACTCGCATTCATAGACATATATTTTCATTTATATATTTATATATATGTATATTTATATATTCATATATTTATATTCTTACATTCATTTATATATACACACACACATATATACATTTATGTATATATATATATAGAGAGAGATCAATAGATGCATGTAATTATATACATATATATGTACATATATCTATGTATATCCCCTATGTATATCTCCTATATATATATATACATATATATATTTATATACTCATCAATAAATAATTATATACAAAACGCTTTTGATCAGCATATCACTAGACAGATAGATTGATAGATTGAGAGAGAGAGAGAGAGAGAGAGAGAGAGAGAGAGAGAGAGAGAGGAGAGAAAGTGGGAGTGATCCATAAAGAAGCTGATATTTATATGCGTGTGTCTGTGTCTATGCAGATCTATATATAAGCAAATGCACTCACACACACAGACACACACACACACACACATGTTGGTATACAAAATGATTGAATGAGTTACAGACAGAAAGACAGACAGACAGACAATACTGAAAGCGGAACAAACAACGTGAGATTGATAGAGTTTATTTGACGATGTTGAAATCTTATCTAGTGAAGCACTTCCGACTCCAACTGACACGGTCTTTTGAGCGAATACTGCAAATACATAAGTGGAAATATAACTTGATTTAGCTTGTTAGAAACGCTAGCTTAATCGACAGCGTCACGCTTGTAAATGATTGTGTGTTTGTGCTCTAATCGATAAAGACAACTTCGTGATTGATTTTGGCATGTGCTATAAGGGGCACTGCCAAGAATCTGTAGCAGACGGCTCCAAAAACGAAACAGCACCAATATCAACGAAATAAAATAATGCCGCTCATATTACTGATTAGGATCAAAACCGACGGGTTTCTGTTGTGGAGTAATATTATAATGGGATTCAGAAATAATAATAATAATAATAATAATAATAATAATAATAATAATAATAATAATCTGGGCTGTCCTTTGTAAGATACTCGGGACTATTCTTGAAGCGGACGATGAAAGTGCTTCGACAAATTGATCAGAAATTAAAAAATCATGTCACAATGCGTAAGGCTTTACATCTCAGTGGTGACATTGATAAACTGTGTATGTCAAGGAAAGGAGAAAGAGGACTCGCCAACATTGAAGATAGCATCTATAAAATGATACGACGACTCAAAGACTACAGAAAAAAGAGCAAAGAAATACTAACTGCAGCGACCAGAATCAATACAAACGACATAAGGATCAACAGAAGAGCTACAACTAGAAAACAAAAATGAGAATAAAAACAACTGTATGGATATTTCATGCGACAAACTAGTTAAACCTCACAAGAGAAGACATGGACATGGTTCAAAAAGGTAAAATTCAAGAAAGAAACTCCACCTTTTCTAATAGCAGCCCACAAGCGCCATAAGGACCAACTATCTTAAAGCAAAAAATATATCCTTAAACTTATACTGTGTTCCAAGTTATCGTTTCGTGGTCCCAAACTGGGTCCACATCACTAAGAATGGGAAACCTTAAGAGAGAAATTTAATCTCTTCTAATAGCAGCAGAAAATAACGACATAAGGACAAAGTAAGTGGAAGCAAAAATAAAAAAGAAGCAACAAAATAGCAAGTGTAAGTTACGTGGCGATAGAGACGAAACGATCAATCTGATGACAACCAAATGCAGAAAATTAACGAAAATTAACGAGTATAAGACTTGACATGACTGGGTTTGGAAATTGATCCACTGGGAATTGTGCAAGAAATTTAAATATGAACAGGTGAGCAAGTTGTTTATGTACAATTCAGAATCCATTCTGAAAAATGAGATCCATAAAATTATTCGGGATTTTGCCAACCAGTACCTGTGATAGTCCAAAAAAGAAAAAAAAAAAAGAGAAAGAAAAAAAAGAGAACCGGCTGAATTGTGAACTTTGCAGTCTCAGCAGACCGCAGAGTAAGATTTTAAAAAAATGCGAAGAGAGACAAGTACCTAGACCTTGCTAGAGAACTGAAAATATAATGGAACATGAAGCTGACGATGATACCAGTTGTCATTAGTGCACTCGGAATAATCCCCAAAGGATCCAAAGGGACTGGAAAACTAGGTAAGAAGTGGCGTAATAGAGACCACCCAGGCAACAGTATTATTAAGATTGGCCAGAATATTGAGAAAGTGTGACAAATTTTCAAAGGAATGAAATAATAAGATGGACGAAGGAAGAACTCAGATGAATTAGCCAAAGAAAAAAAGTCAAACTAATGAGGGGGTGTCCTCGTGGTGTAATGGTTAAAGCGATGGACTTCGAAATCGTAGTAAGCAAGTTCGAACTCCAGTCGCGCTATCACGTTAACTTTCGGACAAATACCCTTGGGAAAGGTATGAACCCCCTTATCCTCCCAACTATGGGTTAAACAGTACCACTACTGTTCTTCTAGGAAAGTGGCTTTGGCATTAAATAACCTTCAAAGGTTGATATGCCATTAAACAAAGAAACCAAACCAAACCAAACCAAACTAATGACAATACACAAGGCCTTACACTTAGACAGACTATACGTGTTCAGAAAAGAAAGAGAGTGAATCACCAGCAGTGAGGGTCGCATAGATGCATCAACACAAGCACTCGAGGAGTGCATTATAAAGTGCAAAGATTAATTACAGCAGCCAGTAACAGCATTGATATCATCAAGCCAAATAGAAAAGATACAAAAACGAGAAAACAGAAATCGGAAGAGAAATAATTATAAGTATATTTCAAGCGACAAATTAGCGAAATTATAGTCGAAAAAACCTGGATATGGTTGTGAAAGGGAAACTTCAACTGAGAAACTGAATCTCTTTTAATAACAGCACAAAACAACGCCATAAGGACCAATAATATTAAAGCAAAAATTGATAATACGTAACTGAATATCAAATGTATTTTTCGTGGAAACACAGATGAAACGATTAATGGCATAATAAGCGAATGCTGCAAAAGGAAAACAAGATTAGTATCGACTGGGTAGGAAAGGTGATCCACTGGGAATCGTGCAAGATATTAAAATCTAATTTTAATACTAAATAGTGTATGCAAAAACCAGAAGAGGGGCACATAAAAATATATGTGATTTTTCGATATAAATGGATCATTAAATCCCAGATCGAAGACCAGACCAAGTGGTAAGTACAAGTATCAAGGAAAACAGAGACTTGTCAATTTGTGGATTTTGCCGTTCAGGCGAATCATAAAGTGAAAATAGACAGTAATAACTGAACGAATACCTGGACATTGTTTGGGAGCTGAAAAATCTGAGAAACATGAGGGTGACGGTGATATTGATAGTAACTGGTGCACTAGGAACGCTTTGTAATGGTTTGGTAAAAAGAGACTTAAGGAAGTAGAAATCAGAACTAATAGCAGAAGCCAAAGAAGCCATTATTCTCTGGAACTTTGCTATTCAAACTAACAGAAACATAAAGAGCAACAGACCAGATATAATAATTAAGGACTTCAGAAGACAAACACGACTTGTACATCATATTTTAGTGCCAACAGATAATAAAATATTAATCATCGGATATAATCAAATGAGTAAATAGAACGACTTCCAAATAGAAAATTTAAAAAAAATGGTGCATTAAAACTATCATCGTGCCAGTAATAGAGGGAGACCTAAGTATGATTAAGATAGGGACAGATAAACACATTAACACCGTACCTACCAGTCCAAGCGTAAATGAAATGAAATAGATGCACTTTATGGAACTGGTCATCTCCTTGGAATAGTACAATCACAATGAACTAGTCTAAAATGGAAATAAAGTCAGAAATATTGACAAAAATCATATAAAGAAAACATCTTCTTGATATTTGGTTTCAGAACTGATACAAGTATTTACATACAGTCAGAATAATATTCGATCTCTCTCTAATATATATATATATATATATATATATATATATATATATATATATATATATATATAATGTCGGTTTGTAAATCTGGTTGAAATTAGAAGGTCGCGTATTGGCTCGAAGTCACAGACTACGAACAGTGAAAAAGTGACAGGTGGACAGCTGAGAAAGACTAGATAATCAAAGAAAAATGACGGAGAAATGAATTAATCTTCATTTCAAGCGACTAAAATTCTTATATTCAGCCATTCTAATGACCTCTGAGAGACTGTGGGTGCTTATTCCAGCCGACCCAGAACAGTGACCCGGAGTTATTCCTTTGGTTAGCCACCTAACAACTGTTATTGATGCATGGAAGGAAAACAGGAACAATTCAATGTCGGAATTCAATTAGCAAGACGTGACATCATAAGAAAGCATAACTCCAGTTGAATCTACCCAAAACTGATCGACGGGTCTAAGAATATGACGACTGTATCTCTGCAGAGGAGTAAGATACACACAAAAATGGGTTTCGTGGATCTGGTGGTAAGGCTGCATTCCTGGAAATTTAGCATTACTTCAAGGTCAGAACAGACCTTGAGTGTTGATATCTGTTAGGGTCCCATATATAGATAAAATAGATTTGTTTGAAAATTATTTGTGTTGGATATCAATTGGTAAGACCTTTTAACAGTGAGTAAAAAAAAAAGATTAGTATTAAATATTTTATTAATATTTTGCATTAAATAACGTACAAAGATGGGTATGTTATAAAACTCTGACAACCAAACTAATTTAACTTTGTACAAATGATATGTGTGAAAAATTATAATTTGACGCTATTATTAGTTACTAACGAATATTATTACTAATCACTTGAAATGACGTGACTATGTGGTAATCAAAATAAGAATAATTGATACCATATAACGGCGTACATAAATATGTTTAGATTAATTATAGAATAGAAATGGATAAATGTTATATACCCTACTGGTGAACATTAATGGGTATGTCCCATTCATCATATATATGTTAGACTCTATTGTGAGGTGGGTATTTGTTGTTGACTTGGGCACCTCGGATGGTGTAATGGTTAGCAAGGTAGACTCGCAAACCTACACGAGTGAGTTCGATTCTCATTAGGTGCCCAATTCATGCTGCCTTGTGCTACATCTCAGCAAAAAGCTTAGTAAATTACCACCTCTGGTGGTGTAACGATTAGCAAGCTAGACTAGCAAACCTACACGAGTGAGTTCGATTCTCATTAGGTGCCCAATTCATGCTGCCTTGTGCTACATCTAAGCAAAACGCTTAGTAAATTACCACCTCTGGTGGTGTACCAGTTAGCAAGCAAGACAAGCAATACTATACGAAAGAGTTCGAGTCTGATTAGGCGCCCAATTCCTCCGGTCTTGTGCTACATCGAAGCAAAGAGCTTTGTAAACTGGGCACCTCCGGTGGTGTAACGGCTAGCAAGCTAGACTAGCAAACCTACACGAATGAGTTCGGGTCTCATTGGGTGCCCCATTCATTCGGCCTTGTGCCACATCGAAGCAAAGAGCTTCATAAATTACTATTTGTTGTTGAGTTGGCCACCTCGGGTGGTGTAATGGTTAGCAAGGTAGACTCGCAAACCTACACGAGGGAGTTCGATTCTCATTAGGTGCCCAATTCATGCTGCCTTGTGCTACATCTAAGCAAAACGCTTAGTAAATTACCACCTCTGGTGGTGTAACGGTTAGCAAGCTAGACTAGCAAACCTACACGAGTGAGTTCGAGTCTCATTAGGCGCCCAATTCCTCCGGTCTTGTGCTACATCGAAGCAAAGAGCTTTGTAAACTGGGCACCTCCGGTGGTGTAACGGCTAGCAAGCTAGACTAGCAAACCTACACGAGTGAGTTCGAGTCTCGTTGGACGCCCCATTCATTCGGCCTTCTGCTACATCGAAGCAAAGAGCTTTGTAAACTGGGCACCTCCGGTGGTGTAACGGCTAGCAAGCTAGACTAGCAAACCTACACGAATGAGTTCGAGTCTCATTGGGTACCCCATTCATTCGGCCTTGTGCAACATCGAAGCAAAGAGCTTTGTAAATTAATGGGCACCTCTGGTGATGTAACGGTTAGCAAGCTTGACTAGCAAACCTACACGAATGAGTTCGGGTCTCATTGGGTGCCCCATTCATTCGGCCTTGTGCCACATCGAAGCAAAGAGCTTTGTAAATTACTATTTGTTGCTGACTTGAGCACCTTTAGTGGTGTAATGGCTAACAAGCTTGACTAGCAAACCTACACGAATGAGTTCGAGTCTCATTGGGTGCACTATTAGTTCGGCATTGTGCCACACCGAAGCAAAGAACATCATAAATTACTATTTGTTGCTGACATTTGGGCACCTATGGTGCTATGATGGTTAGCAAGCTTTACTAGCAAACCTACACGAATGAGTTCGATTCTCACTGGGTGCCCCATTCATTCAGCCTTGTGTCACATTGAAGCAAAGAGATTCATGAATTACTATTTGTTGCTGACTTTTGGGCACCTTTGATGCTCTTACGGTTTGTAAGCTTTACTAGAAAACCTACACGGGTGAGTTCGAGTCTCATTGGGTGCCCCATTTTTCTGCCTTGTGTCACATCGAAGCAAAGAGCTTCGTAAATTAATATATGTTGCTGACTTAGTAGTCGTCACTAGAAGTGGGTACCTTCTCGACGCTGTTGGCGAGTATTGTATTTGTTTAATGTTATAAAGTTTTACATTTCATTTACAACCTCCGTTTTGGTAATTTCCCATAAGGTTATCTGGTTAAAACAATATTCTAAACCATATAATTGTATGTAGATTATCAGTATTAGATAGGAATACTTGAAACCTTTCAAAAATGAAAAAAAAAAAAAAATGATGCCTATAACAATATTTACGCTAAAGTCTTCCCATCGAGCCATTTATCCGTCTATAAAGGACACAGAAACAATTTTTTTTACAATTTTTAACATAGATCTTTTGAATCAATCGAGAGTGAAAAAAAGAAAAGAAACCTCGAGAAGACTATTCTGAGGAATGACCATCTTTCCGTAGCTGGGCGATGTAGGACAAGTAAATTGTGATGTAGGTGAGTAGTGAATATAGCAGAATTATCAGAATAAGCTGGTATCTTTAATGGAAGAATTTTTTTTTGGAAACACCTAATGTTGTATACATACCGACGCAGTAATAAACGACGAGTGAAGTTTTCTTTAAACAAATATGTACCTCTCACTTTATTGTAAGGGTTCGAAAAGGGTTACTCAGGGTTTGCGTGTGAGAGGAAGTTGGAAACCGAACAGAACTGCAATATATTGGCCCCCAACTCTTATAGCCGTCAACGCTGTGTCTTTCTCGTTCTCCAGATGCTCAACCGGAGGCCCAGCGGCCCAGCTCTCTGCTGGATAATGGCTTTCTTTACTGCATCTTATCAGCAACTTCTCTGGACCCCAACTCAATCGGGGGCCCCTGGTGTGGCTTTTCTTACCACATCTCGTCTATAACTCCTTCCGATCTCTAACTGTCTGACCTTTGTCTTGACTGAGTTATATAATAGTTCAACGCCCACTCAGTTGCCAACTCGATCTTTGGAATCGCATGCTTGATCGTCATCAAGCGGAAATAACTGTCATGCAGTTCACAGGTCACTCTCTTCCGGGGCATCACTCTGAAGTGGGACCTTCACCTTGTCCCAAATTATCAGCCGAGCTCACCTGCGCGATTTCCTCTCATAACTGCCATTGGAATGTGTCACTTCCTTCCGATGCATCACTTTGAATGGCATTTTTGGCCGGGTCGAAGGCCAAAATACAACACTAACCAAACTCTGTAGCGTCGAAAGAGCTAATCTTCGAATTGTCAAAAGAAGTGGAATTACAGCTTTGAATTACGACGTCATTAGCTGATGGAAATATCTCGACAATAAAAAAAAAAGATCGTTTTGAGAGAGAAGGCCATCAGGCTTCATTCATTTAGGACCGATTTGTTTCTCTCGTGACTGGGAACTCATAAAGTAATGTTAATATAAGAAAATGCAAAATGCATATCAGGCAACATAAAACGATAAGATTGGAACACAAATACAAACACTTGCATATATATGGCACCCATGCATTGACTCACTTACATATATACAAACATACGGGTACAAATTTATTTGTGTCTTTTATAATTAATGTATTTACGTGTGTGTATCTTATATGATCTATAGAATTCATAGATATGCCCATTTCTTTATTATACAAATTTATCGATGTAATATAGATGACAAGATCATATATATATATATATATATATATATATATATATATATGATTTATCACCTCATGTCAATCTTATGACAATGTTCTCTGTACGTGGAAAAATACAATCTTTAAAGGAAACATGAAATAGATGCATGTTTCATCTGAAGATTGTATATTTTTACAAATATATTAGACTTACAGCTATGAATCATGAGATTGACAAGAGGAGGTAAGAAAACATTTATTTATTTTAGGTTTTAGCCTGCTCTACTGGAAAGTTTTTGAGCACTCATCTGATTTCATCGTTTTTTTTTAAGTGAGAAATTAGTTTATAAAAGTTATGAAGTAGATGATTTTGATATTTTCAATAGGAAAGTTTTTGAACACTCCTGCGAGAGTTTAAGGGGTACAACGAACAGTATTTATTTTAGTTGTCTTTAAATTTGTAACGTAATATCCTTAATTTTTCCTTCAACAGATTTTATTCAGGTGATCGTAGTAGCAAAAACAAAAAAATATTTTCTTAGAAATCTCTAAAAATGTTCCACCTAGTCGGCTGGGATTGTAGAATACACCGACAACATCTCTGCACATGGGTAAGACTCTCCCAAAAAGGGTCCTGTATATGACTTTAAACAATCTAATGCTGAGTGTCTAGAAATCCGAGAACTTAGGGGAATGTGGAATGTGCCTTCATTACCATCGCTCCCAGCTCAACTTTGGCTCGGAATGAGAGCACTTGATAGGTTCCTGTATAGTTCAAATAAAACTGTCTGTCATTTAAACTGTGGGCAAAAAAAAAATGAGCTCAGGCACGTTTAAAAATGTTACCAAGAAAAAATGTTTACAATCATATATATTTAATATATTAGTATAAAGAGGAGGATTTGGCGTCAAATAACCAACAGTGACTGATATAAACCCAAACCTATCTAAAAATACCACGATTCAATAATTTTGCGTTTCTCTCTCCCCCCCTCTGTCTTTCTCTCTCTCTCTCTCTCTCTCTCTCTCTCTCTATATATATATATATATATATATATATATATATATATATATATATATATATATATCAGCATATATACATTTTGAAATATAATTCTAATAGAATGATATGTAAGAGCTCTAAAT
>OY757922.1:65578421-65580921 GCA_963585895.1 Sepioteuthis lessoniana
TTTATTGTTATTTCCACAACGTTTCGGCCGATATGTCAAGACAATCATCTGGCGGTTACAGGTTCAATCCTTACTGCAGGCAATTAACAATACAGGAATACTAAACACTTGTACCCGGTTATGGCTAACGGAATTAGAACAGGTGATCCCCGTATATTCAATAAAGGACGTAGTTTGAAGTTCCATGAAGGTTCCCGAGTTCGAGAAACACCTGAAGAAGGCCGGAGGACATATCAGCCAAAACGTTGTGGAAATGATAATAATAAAGATGAAGACAATAGTCCGAAAACCCTTAATGATAAAAATCAATAAGCTTCGTCTCAGAAATTTAGACAACGAAAAACATTTCTATTTCAAGCTATTCAGTTTAGTCAAACAGTTCTAATTCAGTTTAGTGTAAGTAAAGATTTTGTCTACACCCAGGTAAATGTTAAAACAGTTCTATTTCAAACAATTCAGTTTAACGTAAGTACAATTTCAATGTCAAAACAGTTTAATTTCAAACAATTCAGTTTAGCATAAGTACTCAGTTTAAATATCAAACAGTTCTTCTTCAAGTAATTTAGCTTAGCATAAGTACACAGATTAGTTCTATTTCACATATAGATAGGAACCTATCAGTTGGTTCAACTCCGAGCCAGAGTGGACCTGGGAGCAATGGCAATGAAGGGGTAGTCCGTATTCCACAAAGTTCCAGCATTATTGGAACCTCACCATCAGATTGTTTAATGTCATGATCGGAACACTCTTTGAGGGGATCTTACCTCTCTGCAGAGGTGCAGTAGGGGTATTCAAAAGCCCCAAAAGACTGGGTCATAAATATGACCTAGCAAGAAAGGAATATCGTACCAATATTAGCTTAATATTTAATATATTTGAATGTTTTATAAGTTCATACAGGCTAAATTTAAAATTCATGTAGATTACTAAAAACACAAATTTTACTTTGTATCTGGAGGTTTGTTCCTGGTAGAAATACTTGAAACCATTTAAATGTACAAAGTGTTCGCATTATTACTTGAAGCTGTAATTATATGGCGTAATGGTTTAAATGCTCACCAGTGGTCCGGCAGACCAAGCTTCAATTCCACTTTGAGTCATGCAATTTAAAAAAAAAAGGTACTTGATGCAGTATAGCTTGACACTCAACAAAAGGCTAAGGATCAAGGGTAAGTGGAGCTAATCAGAGAAAGGAGTAGCACTGTCCTCGATAGCGAGGGGTAGTAGCTATTATTTACTAAGGATTATGATCATTATTCATTTGAAACTGACTCATTTCCTTGTACAAAAAGAAAGAAATTAAAATTCTAAAAAGGGTAAACATGCGGGAAAATCAACCAACCAACCAACCAACACTAAAAACAATTCATTCTATTTATTCTATAGTTCGACTGCAATCATCCGCTAGTGATAACAAAATTAATTTGATTTGTTGTTTTTTGTTTGTTTACTTGTAGATCAACTTTCGTAGGTTATTTAATGAAAAACCATCATTGGAGAAAATATGTAATGGTACTATTCAACCAATAAGTGGGGAGATTGGGCGGTTATACCTTTTCAAAGAGTATTAGTCCGTGGGTTAACAGAATAACCATGCTGGAGTTCGAACTCGCTAAGTACGAATTTGCAGTCCAGCACATTAGCCACTGCACCATTGGGACTCAATTTAGATCTGTTTCAAGTTATGCATAAAATGATTTTGCAGATATATTTTCGTACTTTATTTATTAAGAGACCTGGTCAACAGACTTCAGCAATAAATACTGATATATGGATTAAAAAAAATGAAAAAAAAAAAAAGAAAAAAAAATGAACCAAGCAACTAATAATTATAAAATGAAAGTTGTGCAATCCAACTATTGATAGGTCTAGGAATTACTTAGATGAATTTATGTAAATTCATATATTTTATGTAATTTACGCAATTTTTATATAATTTAGGTAAAAGTAAGTAGAGTAGGCGACCGCAAGGCTCCTTTTCAATAGCTACTACACCGTGTAAGGAAGGCGCTACTTCATTCCTGGATTGCTCCACTTTACCCTTGATCCTTACCTTATATAGCTGAGTGCTAAGCAAGGCTGCATCAAGTACCACTTTGAGTCTTTGGTATGACTCGACCTGAGATTGAACGCTGGTTTCCCGGACCACATGCGAACACTCTATTCATTACACCCAAGTCCAGAATTGCGTATAATTTATGCAATTTCATATATTCTATATAATTTCATATATTTTATGGAATTCCATGTATTTTATGCATTCCATATAATTCATGCAATTTCATATATTCTATATAATTTCATATATTTTATATAATTTCACATATTTTATATAATATCATATAATTTATAAAATTCCATATACTTCATGTCATTTTAAGTATTTATCCAAAAAAATTATTTCACACTATTGGCTGTGTATTGCATACGTCATTTGTATCTCTTCTCAAGGGGTAAAAACCTCCTTCAACAACCCCCCTCCCTGAAATGCTCTCCTGGG
>OY757922.1:65584512-65607012 GCA_963585895.1 Sepioteuthis lessoniana
AGTTGAAATATATTAAAAAGGAATTTTCTTAGCTTTCTTTTATTTAGAGATTATTCAATATTTAGAATGGTAAGTGATTTTTGCGATGGATTCTATTCTACCGATAGCAAATACTATGAAAAATTATTTACTTCTAACACGTTCGTATTGGTTTGGTGATGATGACGTCATTTCTCATGAAACTTGTCAGGATCAATGGAGATTAAAGCTTCTTTTCAGGAAAGGCATAGAAAATCATGACATGGCGAGCGAACAGTCCGGATGAAAATCCAAACGAACATTGATTTTGGAAATTTAAAAGAAATGTCCATGAGAAAACTCCATTCAACACATTTCTCTAACTTGGTATTTAGAAATATGGAACCTCTTCGATGAAGAATATTGTTTTAAATTAACAAAAGCTGTGTCTGAATGGACTTCGATTGTGATAGATTCTCCGATTGGAGAAAATAAGATCTAATTCCAAATCGTAATCAATGAATTTAGTAATTTTTCGTCAATGTTGGATTATTCCATAATATTTTCCATTATACGGCCTTTAATTTAGATTATAAGCCATTTCCATAATAAGCTATTTCTGTTATAATCTATTCTCATTATTTTTTCCTAGGTAACACACACACACACACACACACACACGCACACACACACACTCACACACACGCGCATATATATATATATATATATATATATATATATATAGAGAGAGAGAGAGAGAGAATACTTAGTCCAGTTAAACCGGAGTTAGGAGTAATTCCATCAGGACAAGAATTCTTCTATCCCCTCCCACTCTTATGTGTCTACTCTAGTTTTTTTTATCTAATTGATCTGATGAAATCCTGTTAATTTTCTTTCGTGTTTTTGAAAATTTCAAAAATGCGTAACAGGATGGAAGTAAATTTATAATCCTTTGTGATTGGTTTCGTTGTTTTTTCTTAAAGAAAATATATATATATATATATATATATATATTGATAATATAGGTTGCTATTCTCATAAATAAACAGAACTCAATATTAGTGATAGAGCATATATATCTGTTAGAATAGCATAGACATAGATTTAACGGAAATTGTCTTCACAATCTTTATGTATATATATATATATATAGGAAGATCTTGTGGTTGGAATAGAATTTAGATATTGTTTTTTAAAACCGTTTGCATAATAAAATGTTTTAAAAGCGATTAAAATATTTCAAAATCCTACAAAAGAGTCCCTTTGTTTTGGTCATTTCTCCTCAGATAATTATGTTAGTGACAATAGAGTTTATATAGCCGGAAGTAAACAAAGGGAGGTAAACTTTGAAAAGCCTGGTGTTAGGGAAGAAAACTGATAAAAACAAGCGGGAGGAAGGGCATTTCATAGCATATATATATATATATATATATATATATATATATATATATATACGGGATTGAATGGCCCCGCAATGAAACGGATTTGGATGAACAGTCGGCATACATGTTAACACAGTAGTGGGAGGATAAAGGGATTCGAACATTTCCTAATGGTATTAATCAGAAAGTGAACGTTTTGGTTTTTGGTTGGTTGGTTGTTTGGATTTTAAGACATATCAACGTTTGTAGATTACGACGAACCAGACACGCAGGACACTGCTGGAGAAGCAAGGACGAGCTCATAAGCGATGTACTCCTGTGGACCCCCACACATGGATGTGCAAGAGTGGGACGACCAGCACGAACTTACATACAGCAGCTATGTGAGGACACGGGATGTAACCCTGAAGACCTGCCGGAGGCGATGAATGATAGGGAGAAATGGCGAGAGACGGTCAGAGATATCCGCGCAGGCGGCGCGACATGATGATGATGATGATGATGACATTTTCATACAAATAATCAGTTCTATTTCAAGCTATTTAGTTTAATCAAGCAGTTCTGATTCAGTTGGTAGAAGAACAGATTTTGTTTACACATAGTTGAATGTCAAAACAATTCTATATTAAACAATTCTATATTAAACAATTCAGTACACTTTCAATATCGAAAACAGTTCCATTTCAAGCAATTCAGTTTAGTATAAGCTCCCAGTTTTAATGTAAGTCCAGTTTAATTGTCAAAGACATTTCTTTTTCCAGCTATTCAGTTTAGTCAAACAGTTCAATTTCAAACAATTCAGTTTTGAGGTCTAGTTCTATTTTAGCCATATCAGGTGCTACCATTCCGGGCCAGAGGGGACGCGTGAACAATGGCAACAAAGGCGTACTCCGCATTCCCCAAAGCTCCAGCATCACTTGAACTTCACCATCAGATTGTTTAGTGTCATATTCGGGGCACTCATTGGTGGGAGGGGGTCTTACCACTCTGCAGAGAAGCAGTTGGTGTATTCTACACCCCCAGCTGACTCGTCAAAGAAAGTGAACGTTACTCTGATGCCGCAGTCCAACACATTAATAATTATTCCCCGAGGATTAACCCGAGCCATTATTTCTGTTTTTAATAAATTGTAATCAATTACCTTAGTTTTTTTTTTCACAATTAACTATGTATTTCAAATATGCATAAAATAAATCTTATTAATGAGGATATGGGACTTTATGGTAGATTTTAAATAAGATTTCTGAGTCATTGCAAAAGAAATTAATTACTGCTGAATTATGTTATTTAAAAGGTTTGTAAATATTTCATGCTAATAATTATAGAATCATAATTCAATATTGTACAGTTTATATACTGAAGTAAATTTTTGAATATAAAGTATTTTTAGGCTGGCATTTTGAAATTTATTTGAGCAAATGCCACAGGCACTATACAAAAAATAATATCGACCCGAAATAATAATAGCCACTCGTGACAAAACTATATAGCAGAAATCTTATAAATGGGATAAATATCTGAGCTGTTCCCATAGTAAGATATTTGGGACCATTTTTAAAGTGGGCCACAGAAGAACTTTAACAAATTGAATGAACAAGAAAATTAATGACCATGTAAAAGGCATTGCATTGCAGAGATAATTTTGATAGACTATAAGTGTCAAGAAAAGAAGGAGGAAGTGGACATGTCAGCATTGAAGACAGCGTTGACGCATCAATGCAACCAATTAAAGACTATATAGAACAATGTAAAGGAAGACTGACCACAGCCACCAGAAACAATAAAGACATCAGGAGGACCAGCAGAACGACAATAACTAGAAAATAAAAATGGGTAGAAAATCAACTCTATGGACGTTTTAATCGATTAAACAGCGATATCTCTTACGAGAAAACGTGGACATGGCTAAGAAAAGGAAACCTTAAGAGAGTAACGGAATTTCTTTTAATAGCAGCACAAAACAACACAATTACAACCAGCCGTATCCAATCAAGAATAGATAAGACGCAACAAAACAGCAAATGTATGTTATGTAGTAATAGGGACGAAACGATCAATCACATAATAAGCGAATGCAGCAAACTAGCAAAGAAGGAATATGAGACTTGAATTTACTGGGTATGCAATTTACTGGGAATTTTGCAAGAAATTTAAATGGTATATGCAAAACCCAGCAACTGTCCTGGAGAAAGAGACACACAAACTCGTATGGGATTTTGACTTGCAAACGGATCACCTAATCTCGACTTGACAACCAGACCTTGTAATAATCAACAAAAAAGAGAGAACTTGCAGAATTTAAGAAAGGGACTGGAGGACTTGGAAATAAGTGGACGAGTGGAAACCATCCAAACTACTACATTATTGAGAATTGCCAGAATCCTGAGAAGAGTCCTGGAGACTTGAGGGTATTTTTTGTCACTCAAACCCCAGTGAAAAACCATCAGCTAACTCTGATGTGAAAAACTCTCAAGGAGTAAATAATAATAATAATAATAATAATAATAATGAAACTACAAAACATTTTTCTTTTATGCGCAGAAACTATACGAAATCCATCAAGGTTCGTGTAACAGAATCCCTCTCTCTCTCTCCCCCGCTCATACACATACACTCATACACAATGAATTCTCATAAAAACACACCTGAATAATTGTTTACAAGGTTAAACACACGCATACATACATACCTATGCATACACATATACATTCATGTACACAGATGCATAAATACATGCATGCACACGTCCATACATATGCACATATACATATATGCACATTCATTCATGCATACATACATTAGTAGGTTTTAGTTTGTAACGCACATATCAGACGACTAATGAGTTCAACCAGTTGGATGTACCCGCTATGGTTGATAGTATTCCGGTAGTTAGTGCGTTGACACATTGTACATTGGTTTACGCCGTATATGATTTGAAAGCCACTCAATTGAATGTGCAACTTTGTCTGATTCAGGGACATATGTTTTATAATTTCGAACTGGGCCATAACACCGCTGAAGCAATCAAAATCCTTTGTGTGAAAGTGAAAGTGGATTGATCACACATTGGCATAATGGTTAGAGTGTTCGCCAATGGCCTGGGAGACCTGGGTTCAATTTCACGTCAAGTCATACCAAAGACGCAAAAAATGGTACTTGATGATACCTTGCTTAACACTCAGCATTATAAGGTAAGGATCAAGGGTAAAGTGGAGAAATCCAGGGAAAGGAGTAGCGCCCTCCCCTACGTCTCAGTGTAGTAGCTATCGAAAAGGAGCCTTCGGGTCACTCTCGACTACGGTCGGCAACTTTACTTACTTTACTTACTGATAGATGAAAAAATGTCTCTCAGGTTTCAAGATTTTCGACAGTCAATCGAGGCCAAGTAGATCGAAAACCAAAGATCCCATGCCCTACATGGAGTCAAATCCAACGAGTTGTGCTCGAAGAGTATTTAGTGAACTTAGTATGAGTGTGTCACCTTTACGCCCTCAACGAAACCATCCAGAACTACTGAATTATGCCTTAGATTTCCAAAATATTGCAAAAATTTTGTATCATCCAAGTAGTCGACATTTTACTGTTCCTTGTTTCTGGTAATAAATATAGAATTTAGATTTTAACTAAATCTGAGGAATTGAATTAAGTCAATCGAAAAGACCATGCTTCTTATAGTCCTAGCGGACATCCCTACATACGATATATGGCGTCCACAAATGCAACTAATTATTACACAGTGCTAATCAAACTCGATAGCATCTGATTTTAATGCTATTAGTATCAGCTCTGCGTCCAGAATTTCACGCGGCTCGTAGCGTAACCGATAGCAGCGCCATCTGTGAATTGAATCTCTAAACGTAATCAAACTAATGCCCCTGGCTGTTGTGGCTTTGTGAATGATTTGATTTCTTCGACGCTTAACCGACACATTGTATTTATGATTTACCGCTCAATAAATTGAATATCGATTCTACAATTGTTACTGACTTGGTAATCACAAAAATAAAACAAACAAGAAAAAAAGATTGATAGTAAATTTTTAAAAACTACAAAGAAGTACGCAATACAAATTAACATAAAAACAAAAAGCTATAACAATAGCGGTTTAATTCCATTATACAGTTTTAATAAACAAATCAAGAGAGCGAAAGATTTTATAAAGGCAGTCGCTTAAATGTATGACAAAAACTATGGTTTGCACTTCTCCTAATGTATGAACTAGTATCTTTATTTTGGTTGTTTTTAACCATGCATATTGACTTATTATTTATTTTGGAAATTTCTTGAATGCATTAAGATGTTTTCTGTTGCATATCATTGATTAATGGATTGTAACGTCATGTCAAATCAGATTGGGTTACTTTATGCCTGTAGGTTAGGAAATTGCGTTCATAATACATTTATATAAATATTTCTGAGTAGATGTTTCAAAAAGGTATTTTACGCTGTTATATGAGTTGTATAGTTTCAAGTATTTCTATCCAATACAAATATTTATAAAGTTTCAAGTACTTATTTCTTTTAATATCAATTATTTGTTTGCACAGAGTTATATGGTTTCAAGTAGCAAATAATAGCCCTTCGTAAGCAATTATGGCTCCAAGTAACTATTCTTTATACAAATATTCTTTATACAAATATACTTATACAATTAATCTCTTGTTATATGATATCAAGTATTCCAATGTAATATAGGGTACGGAAGCAAGATTATGAATATTCTAGTATAATAGTAAACGACTTTATCATAACACAAGATTATTTTTAATTGAAAAAAATTAACAACAAAATAAGATAAACACAAAACAGTAAACTCACTCAATATGGCCGCAATTTTTTTCAATTATTGTATCAACACGCCTTCGAAACACTTTACAAGCCATCAAAATAAATTCTTCTGACATCTTATGCCTTTCCTCCTAAATAGCAGTTTTAAGTGAACCAATAGTTGCATTTGTTTTGTTTTCTAAAACGCCCTATATACCATAATCAAGAGGGTTATTAACTGGACTTGATTAAGGCTATAAAGAAACTCCTATTATTTCGAAAATTTTTTTGGACTGGTTTCGGCGTTAAGTAAATCATAGATTCTTTGTCATTTCATTGATATGGGCTGAATTTTAATTTATTAAATGGCTAGAATAAAGAGCCAATCATGAAAATTTACATTTATCGCATTTTTTTTTTAAAATTGGACTAATCAGACTAAAAAAAACACGTTTAAAAATTACTTCATATTTTGCTTACACAGCCGGTGCAAATAATTCCTTCGCAGTATTATTACTTCAACTATCTTTATTTTTTACTAATCATTATATAGTTTCAAGCAATTATCTTTATTTGATAAAAGTCATTTATTTCCAAATAGTCTTATGGTTTTAAGTAACAAATAATTAAATCCTTAGTAAACCATTAAAGCATCAAGTAAAGATTCTTTTATAAATTATTTACTGTTTTTGGCATCAACTATTCTCACTGAATACGAAAAATTTTTAAACTGATCTGTTTGACACAGATATTCGACCGTAACAGATCCTACCACTCCGAGTCAGAGTCATCAGGGGTACTCCATGCTTCCTACTAGAAGTACACCACTAAATGCATGGCCTAGTTGGCTGGAGATATAGGATACACCGACTGCGTCTCTGCAGAGGTGTAAAACTCTTCCTATGAGAATCCTGAATATGATACTAGACAATCTGATGGTGAGGTTCCAGTATTCCTGGAGTTTTGGGGAATGCGGAGTGCCCCATTATTGCCACACTCCCAGGTTGACTCTGGCGCAGAGTGGTAGCTCTTGATAGGGTCTTATCTGTGGGTTAAAAAGAACTAAACAGTGTAATTATGCTAAAGTGAATTGTTTGAAATAGAATTGTTTATGTGTATACAAATGGATTTGACATTAATAATCTACAGTGAATGATATGCCAAAATATCAAACTAAACCAAATGAAACCAAAAACGAATGCAATTAAGTAACATACCAGTTAATCTCTTTTTTGTGGGGGCTTACCCCTCTAAAGGAGAAAAATCGGTGTACTCTTACTCTCACATGCAAGATAGAGACGTTTGGAGTTGAAGTACTTCTTTTATTTTACGCATTTTGCATTTGAAAACTTCAATGTTTATAGCTTCATTTTGGGAAGAGGTAGGTCATATGAGTTCTAATGTCAGTTTGGCTGGGTTTTCGTTTTGTTTCTTAATGGCATACCAATCTCCATGGACTATTTAATGCTAAAGGTATTCTTGCAGAAAAGTAGCAGTGGTATCAATAAAACCTTAGAGAGGGTGGGGGATAAGGCGGTTCATACCTTTTCCGAGAGTTCTAATCTTAGAATCAATACAAGAGCGTAACTGGAGTTTGAACCCGCTTACTACGATGTATCTGTCCAGTACGTTAGCCACTACGCCATAGGGCATCTCACCTCTAATCTCAGAGGAACGGAGTTGTTATTCGGATTTAGTATTTTTTCTTTCATGCATGAGGACAATATCAGGTATAAAAAAATGTGACAAAAATAGAAGTGAGATAGATAGATAGATAGATAGATAGATAGATAGAGAGAGAGAGAGAGAGAGAGAGAGAGAGAGAGTTTTGCAGACACTGTGTCAAAATTAATCGTAAAATATGCGTAAGAATATCTTTCTGTCTCTAAACGCATCAGGTATATCATGACACAGGCTCTTATTTCAAGTTGGCGCCGGCACTATTACTGTATTTTACGGAAATATTCATGTCGTATGTCTGACCCTAGCTATCTCAGAGCAGCAGAGGGTTTATGTGTTTCTAGATACCAGTCATCAAACAATATTTATTTTTCTGACACATTAACTTGAGGCAGTGTAATGTTACCACTGTATCTTTTATTGATTTTCATCTATTTCTCTCTCTCTCTCTCTCTCTCTCTCTCTCTCTCTCTCTCTCTCTGAAAGAGTGCTGTAATGGTTTTCATTAGGGAAAAAAAGACGTAACAGACCGAGTTCGAATTCTGGACGAAGCTGCGTTTAACTTGTCGCTAATACTCTTCTAAAAGGCTTTGAACCCTTCCCTTTTCTTCTCAGTTTGGATGAAATAGTAGAAAACACTGGGTTCTTTAGTTTTGGTTAGGCAACAAATCTAGGAGAAAGAAAAATTCTGAATTTTAAATCTGAGCCTTCTACACTCGACTCACCTATGACGGTAGTTCCAGTGGTTCACATCTTTAAATGAACTGTAAGGTGCTCTTATCTCGTGCATAAGGATATATATATATATATATATATATATATATATATATATATATATATATATATATATATATATAATGATAGTGTTGGTCGTCAGTAAATCACTTTGTGGTTATGTGTCGAACCAAGTGCAGTATAATATGGAGAGTGCTCAATATCTGTTAGAGCTATACACTTACACACAATCACACACAAACGAAATCCAAATGGTTTTTGTCTGTACTTTGTCGCATTTTCAATTTCATTCCATCTTCTTAACTGCCTGATGTATGTTGTTATAAACTTCATGAAACCTTAGGTTTCAGAATAATATTTTCCATGGATTAAATATATATATAATATATATCTATTTATCATCATTATCATATATATATATATATATATATATGGAAGTAAATAATTGAAAGGAATTCGACAGTATGGAGAAAAATTGAAAAACAAAGAAATAAAAAGTTAAGAATTCATTGCGAACGAAAAGTCGACGTTAAATGTTTCGGTTTTAATAAACCTTCATCAGGATTTTAGCTAGATTGGTTGATTGGTTAGTTGTTTCCTTTTACGGCATATAAAGGTTTTTAACAATTCAGTTTAGTATAACTATAGTTTTTTGTTTGCACAGAGTTAAATGTCAGTAGTTCTATTTCAAATAATTCAGTTTAGCATAAGTACACAGTTTATACACACAATTATATGTAAAAAATAGTTAATTTAAAATAATGCAGTGTAGCTTGATTACACACTTTAGTTCTATTTGACCCATAAAAATTGCCCTATCAATGTGGGCCAGAGCGGAACTAGGAGCGATAGCAATAAAGGGATACTCCGCATTTCTCAAAGCTCCAGCATTACTAAAGCCTCCCGATAGATAGATAGATAGATATGAAAAGACTGTTGATAACAATTAAGAGTGACTAACAAAAAGATATTTACTTAAAATATCTCCAAACACTGACCCCTTTACTTTGTTTTATTTTATTATACATCCATCGTTATTCTATCAACACGTTGTATCACCGTTTCAAAGTCCTGATCAAGGTCGACTTTACTTCACAATAAATTCTTCACTTTTGATTATTTGTTTTTCAATTTTTCTACCTACATATATATAACACACACACACACACACACACACATGCACACACACACACATATATATATATACATATATATATATATATACATATATATATATATATAGAGAGAGAGAGAACACCAGGTGAATATTTATTAGTAGTATGGATGTTTTTAGTATTTTCTTTAAAAATAAAATTTTCAAAAATTTACTAATTGCTACATTTGTTTTTTTATCACGCTGCCAGAATGTTATAGAAATACGTTTAAGAACAAAAGTAATATATATATATATATATATATATATATATATATATATAAAGTTAAACCTTAATCAGAGACTTAGAATATGTGATGATGCATGTTTTATATTTAGTTTCAATTTAAATAAATGAGAGCATTTGGATATGATGTTTTTTCTTCTATTCTTTGTTCGAATGTAAACAAAATCTAGAAGATAGATTACATATTCAAATAACCTGATAAAGGTTTAATAATTAAAAAAAACAACTAAATGTTTAAGTTTAGCAAATAATTCAACTATAAATAAGGTTATTTTCGGAAGATATTGTATTGTTTCGTATCTGTACATTCTCATAAAATCTGATTTACTTCTATTTTCCCGTATATATATATATGGAAGAAAATAATGGATAGTAATCCGACAATTTGTGAAGAAAAACTGACAACAAGAGAGCAACCAAGTCAGTCGACACTATAGCGTTTCGGTTCTACTTAACCATCATCAGGGCTGTGAGCGGTTTTATTAGTGATGTTAAGTATAGATGGATGTATAAAAAGTATAAAAATATTTTAAAAATTGGAAAAGTTGTACAAGAAAAGTTGGCTGTTTATGACAAGAAAAATTGGCCGTTTGATCAATGAATCAGCGTTCGTTTCTTTAAAATACGACACCTAACATTAAAAATATTGTGCAGAATCCACGTTCCGTTAGTTCATCAAGAGATTTCGAATCATTCCTCGTTTTCGACGAAATTCAAATAATATAAATCTGTATTTTTTTTTCATATTAATGTATATGCCTAGGAAAATCCCAAATCATGAATATAAGCTTCAAGGAACAGACTTATGCAATCCAAGAAAATGTTGAGATGAATGAAAAACGCTGGACATTTAGGTAGGTGTGATTTTTCTTGTGTAAAGTTGGTTATAGAAGTCTTCTTGTTTATGAGTAGTTCTCTGCATCTGCGAAACATCTTGATGTTGTTGATGTGAGATATTGGTGTGGGAGAATATATATATATATATATATATATATATATATATATATATATATATATAGAGAGAGAGAGAGAGAGATTAACAAAAATGCTTTAAAAAGTTATCTATTTGTTCATTGTTTTCAATTTATCTCGACCTGAGACCATCGTCAGTAGAAATAAAGTTTCCAGAAGAAAACCTTAATAAAAATTGTTTTTTAAAAGAGAAGATATGATTTGAAAGGCCAATGGAGGAGCTTATTCATTTGTTGAATGAAAATTATTTTCCAGTATCGAAATATGTTGAACTGACCATTTTATATCCTCTGTTGTTTTGAACATCTGGCAATTAGATCTGCACTAGGATTAAATGTTATTCAGCACGGTAGTGGAGAGCGATAAAAATTAGCCGTGACTGCTTTGTAAAATAGTCAACCTGGATCTTTGTTTCTTTAGGAGTTTATATGTCAACCCATATCTGTCCATCCAATTTCAAAGCAACTTTTTAGGATGGTTTAGTCTCATGTTGAAATCATTTCTCGTCAGTATTTGGGGACGTTTTGATTATAGATCTCTGTATAAGTTACTGTCTGTTCATTGTTATTTAAACTCTTTTCATATCTATCTATCTATCTATCTATTTCTGTCTGTTTATATATATATATATATATATATATAGTACAATTTGATGGAGACTCAAACTCGGTTAAGTCGTCATAATAAATTTATTTCGGCGGAGAATATTGTATACTCTCCGTCTCGTCAGATGCCTATTTACATGCTTCTCTCTCGTCTCAGACCCTCTCGTCCTCGGACAGTGACTGGATATTTTAAAGATATATATATATATATATATATATGTATATATATATTCATCATATATTGTGTGAAATCACGTGCGATACCCTGCCCTCATCAGCCGCCAAACGGGGTGATAACAGATTTCGGTAGCTCAAGGTGGTACTGCCACTCGTGGCGCTACCAAGCAGCTTGTGCCACCTGACAGATGTATATATATATATATATATATATATATATATATATATGTATGTATGTATGTACGTGTGTGTGTCTGTGTCTGTGTGTGCGTATACATATATCAGTCTTTTCCTATCTATCTATCTATCTATTTCAGTCTGTTCATCTATGTATATATTTTATATGATCCAAGGAGGAAATCTAACAGGTAGGAGTTGTCAATACTAACGGGTATTGATATAAAATCATCGAATTATAATTCTGAATATCTCATCTGAAGAGGGTTTTTATAAGGCTTAAAGTTAAACTTATAAGAATTTATAAGAGCCTGAAATAAATTCGTAATGATACCAAGAAAGTAAATTTTTAAAATCTTTTAAAATCTATCAATCTATCATTGTAAATTGGAAAATGCTGAGATATACATACATATACCTCTATCCATCTCTCTCTCTCTCTCTCTCTCTATATATATATATATATATATATATATATATATAAGTCATATATAAGTCTTTTCGTATCTATCGATCTATCTTTCTATGTCAGTCTGTTCGTCTCTCTCTCTCTCTCTCTCTCTCTCTCTCTCTCTCTCTCTCTCTTATCTATCTATCTATCATGGTAAATTGGAAAATGCTGAGATATACATACATATACCTCTATCCATCTCTCTCTCTCTCTCTCTCTATATATATATATATATATAAGTCATTTCGTATCTATCGATCTAACTATCTTTCTATGTCAGTCTGTTCGTCTCTCTCTCTCTCTCTCTCTCTCTCTCTCTTATCTATCTATCTATCTATCATTGTAAATTGGAAAATGCTGAGATATACATACATATACCTCTATCCATCTCTCTCTCTCTCTATATATATATATATATATATATATAAGTCTTTTCGTATCTATCGATCTAACTATCTTTCTATGTCAGTCTGTTCGTCTCTCTCTCTCTCTCTCTCTCTCTATCTCTCTTATCTATCTATCTATCTATCTATCTATCTATCTATCATTGTAAATTGGAAAATGCTGAGATATACATACATATACCTCTATCCATCTCTCTCTCTCTCTATATATATATATATATATATAAGTCTTTTCGTATCTATCGATCTAACTATCTTTCTATGTCTGTCTGTTCGTCTCTCTCTCTCTCTCTCTCTCTCTCTCTCTCTCTCTCTTATCTATCTATCTATCTATCATGGTAAATTGGAAAATGCTGAGATATACATACTTACATATACCTATATCCATCTCTCTCTCTCTTTTCGTATCTATCGATCTATCTTTCCATTTGTCTATGTCAGTCTGTTTGTCTCTCTCTCTCTCTCTTTTCATATCTCTCTCTCTCTCTCTCTATATATATATATATATATATATATTAGTCTTTTCGTATCTATCGATCTATTTGTCTATTTGTCTATATCAGTCTGTTCGACTCTCTCTCTCTCTCTCTCTCTCTCTCTCTCTCTCTCTCTCTTCATATCTATCTATCAATCTAACTATCTATCTATCTATCTCAACTTTTTCTTATCCATCGATCTATCACTTTAATTATTTATATATCGCATTTAGATTGTCATTTATTTCAGCAATTTTCTTCAGATATTTCTCCATTGCCACACTGTTAGTTAAGCATCATTTCAATCCCCCCTGTCATTAACAGTCCGTATATTACCGCAACACTCATGATCTCAAAAGAAACACTCTAAACTCTCTTTTTTCTGAAGATTAGCACTCTGCACACTCATCTTTTCTTGATACTTTGCCAGGAGCAAACCTGGCTTGACATCATGATAACATTGACATTTGCTATGACCTTTTTTTTCTCTCGTCTCTTTAGGATACCTACGTTTGCCAGCGGCAAAGAGTGTAATGAAATAGGCAAAACTTACATAATTACGTCCCCAAGATAATAGCGTTTTCGATAACATTTCAAAATGGATCTTCCTGCCTGTTAGGAGGTTTCAGAAAAGGCAACTCGGTTGAAATTGATCGATTGCCGTAGTCACTTGATCTCCAACTAAAAATTTAGAAAATTTAATACAATATCTATCTATCTATCTATCTATTTCATGGATGCAGTACATGGAAGTTAACGAAACACATGGAGAAAAATCTAGATGGGAACTACGCAAGAATGATAGATGCTGTTTTGAAAAACATCCTAAAAGTGCAACTGTACGCCAACTTACCTCCCATCTCAAATTACATTCAAGCAAGGCAAACAAAAAATGTAGGACAGCGCTAGAGAAGCAGGGACAAACTCAAAAGTGACATTTTTGGATGAAACCCTTCAAATGGACGTGCCAGTGTTGACCAACCAGTTAGGACATACATATATCGGCCCTGTGAAGGGACTGGATGTACTTGGAGGACCTGTCAAGATAAATCGATCATAAAAACGGATGGAGACAGAGAGAGAGAGAGAGAGAGAGAGAGAGAGAGAGAGAGAGAGAGAAAGAGTGAGAGAGAGTCAGGGAAATCGATGCTGTGAGCGTTACTTGATGATATCTATCTATCTATCTATCTATCAAATCATGTTTATGTCAATATCTCAGGAAATTTAAATGGCCATGTTAGGTATACAGGATAATACACTCACAGGGAGAGAGAGAGAGAAATAGAGAAAGAGAGAGAGAGGGGGGAAATCGATGCTGTGAGCGTTACTTGATGATATCTATCTATCTATCTATCTATCTAATCATGTTTATATCAATCTAGCAGGAAGTTTAAATGGCCAAGTTAGGTATACAGGATAATACACTCACAGAGAGAGAGAGAGAGAGAGAGAGAGAGAGAGAGAGAGAGAGAGAGAGAGAGAGAGAGAGAGAGTCAGGGAAATTGATGCTGTGAGCGTTACTTAATGATATCGATCTATCTATCTATCAATCTATCAAATCATGTTCATATCAATCTATTAGGAAATTTAAATGGCCAAGTTTGGTATACAGGATAACACAGTCACACAGAGAGACAGAGAGATAGAGAGAGAGACAGATTGAGAGTCAGAGTGAGAGAGAATACATTCTTACATATACAAAAACGCAACATTTGCATGAGAGGTCTTCACGGACAATTAACTTCATTGGTAAATTTACGGCTACAAAACTTAGAATTAAACAAAATCAAAATGACCACTCAAAACTATCTTAACTTTGGACGTGCAGATATATATATATGTGTGTGTGTGTGTGTCTGTGTGTAGACCGCGCGTATGTGTGTAATTAACGGAACAGACACTGAGTTTTTTCCTACTTTATCTTTGATCCATTCAATTCTTTGTGGGAGTTGTTTGAGTTTTGGATGGAATCTATTCAGGAAGGCACCGGATTTTTCCCAAGTGTCTCTTCTATTTAATCCAACATTTTTCAAAGAGGTGATTATCCCTGCACACACTCATACACACACACATATATATATATATATATATATATATATATATATATATATATATATATATTGATAGATAGATAGATTGTAGCTCCTTTCCCTTGTCACGTCTTGCATTCTTTTATTTAACTTTTCGAAAATTAATCATTTCTTCTTCCGAAGGAGTACATATAAATCTGTTAAATCTTTCGTTCTTATTAATTAATTCATTTTATTTTTGTTTCTTTTTTAAACATTTGTATCCGGCATTCTTTGATTATTAATTTGGTGTATATATATATATATATATATATAGAGAGAGAGAGAGAGAGAGAGTAAGAGTGAGAGGGAGGTGACCTAGCTAGAAGAATACTTAGATATGACAGGACTGAGTTCAATTGATATCAACCGGTTTATATAGATATAAACTGATTGAGGTAGATAAATATAAATTAACAAACTGATATAAATGTAAACAAATCAAGACTGATAGAAAAATGGATATCAACTGACTGATATAAATAAAAATAAATTAAAATTGATAGATAGATAGATAGATAGATAGATCAGAGCAGAATGATGCAGAAATGAACACACACACACACACACACACACACACACACACATATATATATATATATATAATTTTGGAAATTAGTAAGTTAATTTTGTTGTATCTGTTCCAAGTCTTTACTGACCTTTTAAACTTACGGAATTATCAGCAAATTTTGTGTTAGTTCAAATATATATGAACCGTACTATGGTATGTTGGTACGGATAAAAACTATAGATAAGATGTTGTTGTAATCTTTAATGTCTTAGGTTGGATCAGAAGTCTGACATTGGGATATAGGTGACGCAGGCTGTCGTGCAACAGGCCCACTCAGTTACTTTAACCTTTGTTTTTTATGTACTAGGAAATATCTTGCACAATGTCAGAGTGTAGATATTACAGCTTGGTTTAGATGGATACACCAAATCACCAGTCGCATCTCCTACAGAAAAAAACAAATAACAAATCCAAAGGTAACATTGCAGCCATTTCTTTAAAATTCCCATTTGACGGTTTAAGACTTTAAGCAAATGACTTTGAGTAGTTAGAAGACTTTTCGCATATTAGATGTCAGTGGTTAATCGACTGTCAGAGATGGTAAGTGACCGGGTATGATGTGTGTTTAAGTGAAAGAAACTATATCTGATTATCAACCCGGACAATCAGAAAGCTTTGATATCCCAAATCGAAGAGTCTTGTTGGTATCAGAAGCGATCCTTTGGAAATAGCTAATTGTCACCCTCTGCCTGTCTCTCTGTCTCACTTTCTCTCTCTTGCTTCAAAAGTCAAGCGTATTTTGCGTCGGTTGGTATTAACAAGACAAGGGAAATCTCTTTCATCGAAAAAGAATTCCGTGACTTGGTTGCTTCACGGGAAACTAAAGAACAAACGAAAATTCTACCACCCTTCGTTGAAAAGAATGGTAAAGTGCAGAGCTGTCACACTGGTTCGTCTCCAGTACCCCCTAACCTAACCTGCTATCCATCACACACTCCTCTGATCACCAGACACACGACCATTTGTCCTTGCGGCTGCTATAGCACAGAAATAGTACAATGACTACGATACATAATTAGTTTTAGTTTGGCCACGGTATAACTACAAACAGAACTATCAGAAAACAATTACGGGAAACACCTTCCTGGTTTTAAATTCATAGTTTCCCTCCTTTGATTTCTTCGATTTTTAGCTTACAAGATCTGTTATTCCCAAACGGTTACACATCAAAGTACTGACTGGGTTTGAGCTAGAGATAATCGGGTATTCAACGTAAAGAGCTTCTGGTGTAAGATTGGTTTATCCTGCTTGTTTTCTGGTCACCCTTCTTGCTTAGTAAGGAAAATGCGACATAAGATAATTCTCTGGGATTTTAAATCAAAAACAAATTATTTCATTCGGGCAAGATGACCACACCAAGTAACTAACAGTTAACAAAAAAACAAAATAACAAAAAAAACAAAAAAAAAACTTTTCAGCGAATGGACTGTTCCAGCAATCAAAGAGTGAAATAAAAAAATAAAGCCAAAGGTAAAAAGATAAATAATTAGACCTAGCATAGTAGGCATTGTGCCAGACATTGACTATTTTTTGAAAATTGATAGTATAACAGGTCATGTGCAGATTCTTAATTTTCATTGGTTGGTTGGTTGGTTGGTTAGGTTTTTAAGGCATATCAACCTTTGTAGGTTATTTAACGCCAAATCCATTTGCATGTAAATAATCAGTTCTATTTCAAACAATTCAGTTTAGTATGAGTACCCATTTTAATTGTCGGAAATATTTCTATTTCAAACTATTCAGTTTATTCATATATTTCTAATTCAGCTAATTCAGTTAGCGTAAGTTTGTTTACACACAGGTAAATGTCAAAACAGTTCTATGTTAAACATTTCAGTTTAGTGTAAATACAGTTTCAATGTCAAAAACAGTTCTATTTCCAATAATTCAGTTTAGCATAAGCATGCAGTTTAAATGTAAGTAGGATTTAATTGTCAAAAACATTTCTATTTTAATCTATTCGGTTTAGTCAAACGGTTCAGTTTAGCATAAGTATGCCGTTTGTGCTATTTAACCTATAGATTGGGCCCTATCACGTGCTACCACGCCGAGCCAGACTGAACCTGGAAGCGATGGCAATGAAGGGGTACACCGCATTCCCCAAAGCTCCAGCATTTTCTGAATAGATATTAAGTTTGCCCAGTCGGCTTGGGCTGTTGAATACACCGACTGCTTCTCGGCCGACGGGTAAGAACCCTTCCCAACGAGTGTCCTGAATAGAACTCTAAACAACCTGATGGTTAGGTTCCAGAGCAGCTGGAGCTTTGGGGAATGCGGAGCACCCCTTCATTGTCATTGCTCCCAGGTCCACTATGGCTCGGATGGTAGCACCTGATAGGGTCCTATATATGGGTTAAATAGAACTAAACTGCGTACTTAAGTTAAATTGAATTGTCTGAATAAGAACTGTTTGAATAAATTGAATAGCTTGAAATAGAAATGTTTTTAACAAATAAACTGTGTACTTACATTTAAACTGCATACTTATGCTAAACTGAATTATGTGAACTGGAACTGTTTTTGACATTGAAACTGTACTTGCACGAAACTGAATTGTTTAATATAGAACTGTTTGAACATTTAACTGTGCATAGGCAAAATCTATCGTTATACTAAACTGAATTAGCTGAATTAGAACGGTCTGAATAAACTGAATAGCTTGAAATAGAAATGTTTTTTAACAATTAAACTGTGTACTCCTGCTAAACTGAATTGTTTAAAAATTCGCAAGATAATAATAAAGATAATGATTTAAAGGTTGCAGAGGATTCGAGAAGGCTTGCTGCATCTTGACCCCCAAGTTAAAGCCATCGAATGAATACTGGTGTGAAGTTTCATCCTGATGAAAGCAGTAAGGAAAAAGAGAGTAAAAAATAGGCCATTACTTGGTACATTTATTGATTGTGCATTCTTACTATGAAGCACAGAAATTTCGCGGGTTCAGCTGGCGAGAATGAATCAGAAAGCAAATCTATTTCTAAACACTGGCATAGTCAGTTTATTCATAGCAGTCACTACAATATCAATAGAAGAATCTGAGATTTATTCTGAAACATAAACCCTCGGAGATATCTTCATATCCAAGAAGTCTGCTTGCAACTTCTGGCCAATATCAGCCATAGAGCCAAAAAACCAACAAAAAAAATGAAAGCATTTTCTCAAGGTAGGTACTTATTATTTCTTCAAGACAAAGTATAGGTTGCCATTTGTGAGTGGTTTGCTGAAGAACAGATCGAAGTCATTGATAGGGACTGGTTGTGTGACATCGATCGATCACAAAAAGTTCGAATGGCTTCCTTGAAGTTGGCACGGCACCAACTAAGAAGCCTAAAGAAGAACGCCTACCTGAAAACTACAATAAGCCTGACACCATTGAAAATGGTAACAGGATCGAAGATAGTCTAATGACTTTGAAGAGTTGAGAGAAGACCTAGAGATCGTTATGTTCATTCTGTTCGGAAAATGGTAGTACCTATAGGACAAACTAGGTCATGAAGATCAGCATGAGTCCATCGTATCTATAGTAAAGTTATTATTATTCTAACTCCATAAAAGATCGATCGATAGATAATTAAGTAAGTTTGAACAGGAATTAGATAGAAAGATAAACAGAGATTGAGATAGATAGATAGAGAGATAGAGAAATAGAGAAAGAGAGAGAGAGAGAGCTATTGAGAGGGAGATAGCGGTAAAGGGTTTTTTAAACAAACTGAGATAGGTAAATATGAACAAAGCCAGGTGGATATGAGCAAACATATACATATATATTTGCAAATTCCTCTGTACGAGCTGGTAGTGATACAAGATCATTCTTAAGCGGAGTTTAACAAGTGTGAATTCAAAGTTGCCTTTCTCCTAGACCGGTTGCTATAGTAAGATTAAATAGCCCAAGCTGCTCTACAATTTATCTATAGCTGAAAAAAGAATAGTTAAATTCATATCTTTCCTTCTTTCCTCTCTCCCTCTCTATCTCCCTCTCTTTCACCCACTCCCTCTCTCTCTCTCTATATATATATATATATATATATATGTATATGTGTCTGTGTGTGTGTGTGTGTGGCCGGAATAGGATAGAGGAAGTCCACGTGGTGCAATGACTAATGTGTTGGCCTGCAACATAGAGGTCAGTACGTTCGACAACAATTCACTATATTACTTTTTCTTTGGGACTCTCACTCCCGTTAAAGGTACGAACTCTCTTATCTCCCTTGATATGGTTTAGATAATACCACTGCTGTTCTCATAAATAATTAATAAGATAAAAAATGCTTTAAGGGGTGTCCTCGTGGTGTAATGGTTAAAGCGATGAACTGCGGAATCGTAGTACGCGAGTTCGTACTCCAGTCGCTTCACTTTCGGGCAAATACCCTTGGGAAAGGTATGAAGCCCCTTATTCTCCCTCCAGCTATGGGTAAATAGTAGGACGGACTAGGTTCTTCAGCCTTGTTGAGGCAACTAGTCTAGGAGAAGGAAAACTCTGAATTCAAACCTGTTAAACTCCGCTTAAAAACTCGACCTTGTGTCATATCCTGCCCGAGCGGAGGGGTTGGTAAATATAAATAAGATGAAAAATGCTGGATCTTTGGTGAATGCGAGAGCACCCTTTTATTGCTATCGCTTGCAGGTCCATTCTGGCCCGAAGTTGTAGCACCCGATAGGGTCTCATCAATGGGTCAAATAGAACTAAACAGTGTACTTATACTTAACTGAATTGTTTGATATAGAATTTCTTATGTTTAAAAATGGATTCGGCATTAATAACCTACAATGGTTTATGCGCCATAAAACCAAACCAAACCAGTGTTTGTAAATAAAAAGAAAACTTCTACTAGACTCTAATTGGTTGAAATATAACTTTATATGAAGAAAAATGTATTTGGCATTTAATACCCTAAAATGGTTGATATGCCATAAAACCTAATCAAACCAAATCCTATATTTATATAATATATACGTATGAAGCGGTTGATATGCCGTAAAACCCTGCCAAACCAAACCAATCCTTAGTATTCTCTAGTTTTTTCTATCTTCTAGCATCAACCTTAAAAAGAATTTTTGCACGAAGCATATACACTATCAATACACTATCTATAAATGAATCAAATTCTATGTAACACATTGATCGTTGATAATCCGGGTATTGTGGATTTAAAAAACAGGAGAACGGCTGCGTCTTAGCGTAAACAAGGGTCACCGAAAATACCACGTGAATTGCGTGGGAAGAAATGTGTGGGCGTCAGAAAATATATAAAACCGAAGTTTACAACTCCAATTATCAGTCTAGTAGACTAGTCACCCCATCTAGGTGTAAGCCCTGAGAGTGGCTACGTTGTCCCCGGGTTGAGAACCAGTTATGTATCAATATCCTTTGAAAAAACCTAGAAGAAGCAAGGCTCTGTATATATTAACAGGAAATGATGCAATTTCCTTGTCAAAAATGTTTTACAAAAAATGAATCAATTCTGGCATAATTGTAAACCAAAAAAAACAAAAAAAAACGCCAACGTGCAGATTCAAGAAAAACCCAACTTAAAAAATCAAAACACTTGAATACATTTCTGGACCAATCGGATATGCTAAAAAATACGCGCTCACTTTCTTCGTTAGAAATTTGCGGATACGTGATCCCTCACAAAATCTCAAAACATTTTCAAAGGTACCTGAGAACGGTTTACTTATTACCCAGGTAAGACGTATACAACTGTGTCTCGAAGACTCATTGCGGCCCAACTTGCTTGACCGCAGAACAAACCGTATCAAGTTACGACCGTCAACTTGAACGATTGCAAGTCAACTCATCACTATTACCCACCGCGACTTTACACAAGAACAATTTCATTTCTTTGTTTTCAGAGCTACCTAAGAACAAAACTTCTCTGTTTTTGTAGCACTCGTGCTAATTGTGTTATTTGTATTAACATTAGTCCACTACATATGCATCTCAACGCTGTGTAAATTTGAAGATAGGGTGTAAACTCTAGCAATTCCTAACCGACGCTTTCTCTCTCTCTGTTACAGCCATATCGCAGCGACTTTCGTAAATAAAAAGAGAGTATAGTCTCATTGGGCGCCCCATTCATTCGGCCTTATGCCACATCAAAGCAAAGCGCTTTGTAAATTACATAAGTGTTATTACCTCTTCATCCAGGGTATACAACAGCTGTTAATTAATTTATCTGATAGTTTTCAAAATGCCTTCGTGATTTTTTCTAACCAATTTAATCTTTTTTTTTTTTTTTACAGTATTGTTATTTTTGATCTGATTAGTCATTTTTTTTTCCAAAAATATATTACTCTATCAAAGTAAAGAAAAAAATCTGAGTAAATTTGATTTTGGAATCCCTCTTGAGAGTAAATCGCCAGTTGAGGGGAATTATGAATCTCAATGGCAGGAACCAGTCCATTGGCTTATTGGTAGAATGTTCGCAAATGGCCCCGGAGAGTAGGGTTCAATACCAGGTAACGTCATGCCAAAAACTTTAAAAATGGTCCTTGATATCACCTTGCTTAACGCTCAGCATTATAAGGTACGTTTCAAGGGTAAAGTGAAGCAAACCAGGGAAATGAGTAGCACCCTCCCCTACACCTCGGTGTAGTAGCTATCGAAAATGGAGCCTTCTGGTCGCTATCAACCAGACTTTACTTACTTTTACTATATATATATATATATATATAT
>OY757922.1:65612012-65614512 GCA_963585895.1 Sepioteuthis lessoniana
CTCAATACTTGTGCTTAACACATGTTCCTGATTCTAGGTCATCTTCAGGCCTTTTATAACTCTTTCAGCTGCTAATTCTTCAAACATGGCTTCTTCTGATACTTTGTTTTGATTCCAATAACAAACGGCTTCTAGCTGTGGTTCCCAAAAATTCAATACATCAAAATTGTTATTATTCTGTACACATTGCAAACTCCTACACATTTCTTCCATATATATCCCACTATATATATATATATATATATATATATGTGTGCGTGTGTGTGTGTGTAAGCTGAATAGAAAATGAGATATCAAATCAAGTAAAACTATTGAAAAAAAAAGAACATATGAACATAACACTCACCATTCAAAATACGTTCGGCAAAAAAAAAAAAAATGAAAATTCAATGTTGAAATAAAACATGACAAGAAAAAAACTCGCAACAAAGGAACCAAATATTGTACTTCATTCATAGAAGAAAATCGGTTGATAATCTTAAATAAACTAAGTAAAAAAATACTGTATAAACGAAAGAACCTATTTCAAAATGCCGCCATGAAAACAAATCCTTACGAAAAGATTTAGAGGGAAAACAACATAAAGAAAGAAAAAAAAGCATCTACAAATAAAGTAAGACGGAATGTAAAAAGAACCCGATAAGAATACCTCGAAAGAAGTAGAAAAGTTCATAGACAAATGAAAACCCATGTGAAAGATAAGCAAAAGTGGGTCGACTAGTAATTAGCCTCTAAAAACAGTGTCGTTTTTCTGATGTGGAATTCAAATGCTGCCAGAAAGATGGGAAAATGTGGCATGCTGCCAGAAAGATGGGAAAATGTGGCACGCGATGGACAATATTTTCAGTGACATATTTCTCGCATATTTTTGAAAATAAACGTCAGCGATAACTTATTCAAGGTTTATATATATATATATATATATATATATATATATATATGTGTGTGTGTGTGTGTGTGTGTGTGTGTGTATTTATGATTGATTACGTAACGATCAATAAATTAACAAATTTTATTTCTTTAACTTGAATGTAAAGTTTGTTTAAAAGGAGTGTTACAACTTCTTTCTTTAAAAACTATAATTTTTGTTTTTGCGAAAATATTTTTGGATATTTACATGACAAGTAACAAAAGTTCATCTATTGAATGTAATAGTTTGCATTTTGTGTGTGGGAAAGATCTTTGTGCTAGCATGTCACTATGTAGGAGAGAAAGTATGACCAGGCACTAATATGTAAGTGAATGCAGCTAAAACTACCATCAGCGAGGAAAAACGACAATAATTAGTATAAGCATGTCAAGGTAAAACATTTTCATTAAATTTAGAATAATTGAATGATGTTGAAATCAAATGCATTTTCGAATAATAGTCTTTCTCTCAAAAGAAATAAAGTCGAATTATCAATATTATTGTTTATTCAAGACTAAAGTAGACTCGAAATTAGATTTAAAAGATTCATGATTTACCTCTGATTCTAATTGGTTAAAAATGTATTTTAAATGCGTGTATGTGGGTGTGAAATAAACTTATCTCGACAAAAAATGTTAAAACTCTTTAAGATTTCACAGATAATTATATTAGAAAAGCTGTAAAAATTTTAAGAATCCAAACCCAAAATAATTTAAAATCTTTAGTATGTTGGGGTCACTTTAGACTACAGTCACCAACTTTACTTTACTATATATATATATATACGTGGTAAATTTCCTGACTTTTTGTACAGCCATTTAAAATTGTCGTAGACCTTTGAAAATTCAGTATGTTATTGCTATATATCTTATGAGATGACTGACCAATGTTTATGATTTCAGGTTCAAATAAACAGCTACAGCAGCAATTGGAATGCACCCTACTAAAGCCTGATTGTCACAGCTGGTGAATTTCAAAATTGCAATCTGGACGTGAGGACACATTAGAAGAACGATATGCAATAAAATTCTGTTTAAAAGTTGGAAAAATGCCACAGAAACGTATGGAATACTTCAAACTGCTTTTGAAGCATCTTGCATGAATCGAACATCAGTTTTGAGTGGCATAAGAGATTCAAGGAAGGCTGGGAGTCTGTGAGGCATGATGTGAGGTGTGGGAGGAGTAAGGAAGTCAATACACCAGAGTTGATTGGCCAAAGGGTTAGGATAAGGTTTACTGTGTTGAGGTTTTAAGGAAGTTCAGGAAGAGATTCCATCGAGAGAGGCTAGCACTCATCAAATCGGGTTAGTGGCATTTCCACCAGGACAATACACCAGTCCACAACTCCATCTTTGTCACAGACTATTTGACGAAGATTGGTATCAAGACAGTTCTTCACCCTCCCTATAGTCCTGACCTTGCTCCCTGTGACTTTTTGTTATTCCCTTAGCTCAGAGGCTGTCGTTATGAGACAATTGAGAGATGAAAGAGGCTGTGGCGAAGGACATTGACACGCTCACGCAAGAGGACTTCCATGGGGCGTTCCAGAAGTTTTTGGAACGGTACAACAAGTGCATTGCAATCGGAGGT
>OY757922.1:65619512-65634512 GCA_963585895.1 Sepioteuthis lessoniana
TCGGGGTGGGGGTGGGTTAATCCTAGTTTCAAGCGTCCTACCTGTCTAGCCACAATGAAGAGTTGTATGATACAACGAAACAGTCTGTCTCTGGATGACATTATATATATAATTGATTATTTATGAATATTCTATAATTCTAATGGTGTGAAAAAAACCAGAGGAGAAATTTTGCAAATAAAAAATATAACACACATTCGTATCAGGGAAAGAAATTCCATAGAAAAAAAAGAAAAAACTAAAAACATGCGTACTACTTGAAAATAATCAACCAATAAGGCATGCCTCGCCAAAAGAACGAACAGAAGAGGAAATCATCGCGACAGAAGACGCTTATATACCCTCTATACTCATTAAATATAACACCAAAAGATTTTCATTTTGTTTCTATCGTTACAACATTGCAAGAAGTTGAAAACGATCATTCAAAATTTTTAAAAAAATCTTTAAACGGGAATCGAAAATCTGTCTTCCTGCTGAGCTGGAGTGGTTAAAATGGAACTGACTAAATTTTTGATGATAGTATTTAAATAGATTTATCTTATAATCATTTTTATGCCTTTTCTGGTAAATTGTAATTACTTTCTGAACCCCATGATGTAAATAAGCGTATTTATATGTGTAAAATTAGCGACCTTAGTCGAGGGTGACCTGAAAGTTCCCTTTTCCGTAGCTACCACGCCTAGGTGTAAGGGAGGTCGCTACTCCATTCCCTAGATTGCTCCACTTTACCCTTGATCTGTACCTTATTATTTGACCGGGCTTGGCCTAATGAGTAGATTGTTCGCCAATAGTCGGAGAGACCGTAGTTCATTTCCATATTGAGTTGCACCAAAGACTCAAAAAATGTTACTTGATGCCTCCTTGCTTACACTCAGCATTATAAGGTAAGGATCAAGGGTAAAGTGAAGCAATCCAGGAAATAGTCTAGAACCCTAACTTATACCTCGGTGTTGTAGCTTTTGAAAAGGGAGCCTCCGGGTCACCCTCGACTTACATCGCCAACATTACTATATATATATATATATATATATATATATATATACGTATGTATATACAGTGGATCACAAAAGTGTGTATACCTCTCACATTTCTGCAGATATTTAAGTATATCTTTTCATGGGACAGCACTGACAAAATGATACTTTGACACAATGAAAAGTAGTCTCTGTACAGCTTATATAACAGCGTTAATTTATTTTCCCCTTAAAATTACGCAAAATATAACCCTTAAAAGCTAAACCCCTGTAAACAAAAGTGAGTACACCCCTAAGAAACTACACCCCTAAATGTCCAAATTGAGTACAGCTTGTGATTTTCCCTCGAAAATGTCATCTGACTCATTAGTGCTACTAGACCCATATGTGCATAGGGAGCAGGAGTGTTCAAATTTGTAATGCAGCTCTTACATTCTCTCATACTGGTCACTAAAAGTTCCATCATGGCACCACATGGCAAAGAACTCTCTGAGGATCTTAAAAGAAGTATTGTTGCGCTACATGAAGATGGCCAAGACTACAAGAAGATTGCCTGAGTTGCAGCACTGTGGCTAAGATCATCCAGCGTTTTAAAAGAGCGGGTCTACTCAGAACAGGCCTCGGGTAGGTCATTCAAAGAATCTGAGTGCACGTGCTGAGCGTCACATCCAAATGATTTCTTTTAAAGATCGGCGTAGGATAGCTGTGAGCATTGCTGCAGACATTGAAGAGGTGGGGGTCAGCCTGTTAGTGCTCAGACCATACGCCGAACTCAACATCAAATTGGTGTGCATGGCTGTCACCCCAGGAGGAAGCTTCTTCTGAAGACGATACACAAGAAAGCACAAAAACAGTTTGCTGAAGACATGTCAACAAACACATGGATTACTGGAACTATGTCCTATGGTCTAATGAGATGAAGATTAATTTGTTTGGTTCTGATGGCTTCAAGCATGTGTGGCAGCGACCAGGTGAGGAGTACAAAGATAAGTGTGTCATGCCTACAGTCAAGCATGGTGGTGGGAATGTCATGATCTTGGGCTGAATGAGTGCTGCAGGTGTTGGAGAGTTACATTTCATAGAGGGAAACATGAATTCCAACATGTACTGTGAAATACTGCAGCAGAGCATGATCCCCTCCCTCCAGAAACTGGGATGCAGGGCAGTGTTCCAGCATGACAATGATCCCAAACACACCTCCTAGACAACCACTGCTTTACTGAAGAAGATGAGGGTAAAGGTAATAGATTGGTCAAGCATGTGTCGAGACTTGAACCCAATAGAACATCTTTGGGGGATCCTCAAGCGGAAGGTGGAGGTGTGCAAAGTCACAAATTTCCACCAGCTTCACGACGTCGTCATGGAGGAGTGGAAGAGCATTCCAGTGGCTAACTGTGAAGCTCTGGTAAACTCCGTTCCCAGGAGAGTAAAGGCAGTCCTGGATATTGATGGTGGCCACATAAAATATTGACAGTTGACAAGGTGTATGTTAATATTGACAACTTTCCGTAAGGGTATACTCACTTTTGTAGGCAGGGGTTTAACTTTTAATGTTTATATCTTGAGTTATTTTGAGGGGAAAATAAATTAACTCTGTTATATAAGCTGCACACAGAATATTTTTAATTGTGGGAAAGTGTCATTTTGTCAGTGTTGTCCCATGAAGAGATAAATATCTGTAGAAATGTGAGGGGTGTACTCACTTTTATGATACACTGTATGTATATATGTATGAACCATGAGGAGAATTTCGGGAAAGTTGTATTGTCTTTTTTTTTAACTTCAGACTGAACACTGTTAATTCTATTTAAAAAGAGATTTTTGTTCACACTTAATATCTATGTATCTATGTATCTATCTATCTATCTATATATATATATATATATATAGATAGATAGACCCCCTGTGTGTGCGCGCGCGCACGTGTGTGTGTGTGTGTGTGTGTGTGTATGTGTCTGCGTGTGTGTGTGGGTGTGCAAGCGTGCGTGTGACCACCCATGCGTGCCAGCGTGCTTGCGTGCAAACTAAAAGGAATTCAAATTTTCCAAATTTTAGCCAAACTGTGCTTTCTAATATATATATATATATATATATATATATATATATATATATATATATATATATATATATTTATATACACATCGGAAATCCTGCCAAATTATCAACGTGCTTTATGCAAGAAATTACGGAGCCATTATAAGAATTTTCCAACAATAACATGTCAAAACATAAAATTAAATCACTAAGGGGAAAAAAAAATCTTCAGGTGACTCTATCTATCTATGTCGAAATTATACTGCATATATTTTCCATATTATTAAATATATATTACCCACAATATTTAATGCAATATTTGAATGACGTGAATATTCTTATCAGTCGACTTATTCTGGCGCCAAATAATATAGCTGTGAAATTTTTATTCCAATTGTAATCTCTTTTTTAAAAGCTTTCTAAGATTAGGAAAATTTATACTCCTTCTAAGTTCAATTTTCATTGTTTGGTTGTCTCATAATAAGCCTACATTCTCTTTAAATTAGACTATTTAACTTCTGGTACTTCAGCGTATATTTTTCTTTATACTCCCAAATATATTTAGACAGTCTGGTATTTTTCTCATACTATTTATTTCTCAATGAAAATTATTATTGTATCTCTTCTTCCACCATTATATCTGGTCCGTAAATATTTTTACTGTTATTTTTAAACAACTTTTTTAGTCATCAATTTTTTTCTTTCGTTCGTTTTACAGTTTCAGTAACATCTGATTTTGTTATTTTCATAATTATTATTTTCATAATTTTCAGGCTATTTTTTTATAATATATTGCACATATCATTCACATTTATTTATGAATTATTATATGCAGTTTACTTGCTGCCAGAAAATGTCGATCAATCATAAAAAAAATCCCACTTTGTTTTTGACTTTTTAAACGGAGGGTTTAACCAAATAATGTTTATCTCTGAGTTTTTTTATTATTCGTTTTTGTAAAGATCAATGGGATCTCCTAGTAAACAGAACAATATATATAGATACATACAAAAACTCATTCCCGAATACCTGCATATATATATATATATATATATATATGTGTGTGTGTGTGTGTGTGTGTGTGTGTGTGTGTGAGCGTGTGTATGTGTGTGTGCGCGCGCACGCGCGTGTGTGTGTGAACCCTAATTTCATATATTTTTGGGTTCAAACTTACATATTTGCCTTACATATATCATGTATGTACGTATGTACATATGCATCTATTTCACTCTCACTCTCTCTGTCTCTCTGTCTCTGTCTCGGTTTCTCTCTCTCTCTGTCTCTCTCTCTATCTATCTATATATCTTCCCATATGTAGGTATGTATGTATGTGCAGTAATGCTTGCATCTATCTATCTATCTATCTATTTATGTGTGTGTGAGTAGTAGTAGTAGTTGGACAGCAGTCTTTCATTCAAGCATGTTTGATTAAATAATAAAGACACATTTTGTCTATATGATTTTATTAAGATCCTTTCAAGCTTCCTTACTAGTGTCTTGGTTTTAAGTTGGAATTGGTCGATGAGTTTACCAAAATTGTCCCAAGCGCTTTCGGACCTCTCATAGGCCATCATCAGAGGTTTAATATTTTATTTCCTTTGTGAGCATTCTGTTTAAATTCGTTTGATGTCATCGGCATCTCAGTTTTATCCACATTTGAGTGGACGTAATTTTGTGATGTTATAAAAAAGAAAAAAACATTTTTAAAAAACACTCTTTACGTATACAAACAAATCCTGATGATGGCCCATGAAAGGTCTGAAATCCCTCGGGACAATTTTGGTAAATATAAACAAAATATAAACAAGAACAAAATAAATAAATTTTCAAAAATACAAAAAAAAATATAAATCTCTTCGAGGATCTACCTATTAAAAAAAAATATTTTTCTATTCTTTCTTTGGACCTACTACAAACATCATATATATATATATATATATATATATATATATATATATATATGGATATTTACACAAGAATGTTGAGAGCAATATTGAACAAGTCCTGGCGACAACACCCCACGAGACACCAACTATACGGCCACTTGCCTCCCATCACGAAAACTATACAAGTTAGGACACTGCTGGAGAAGCAAGGACGAGCTCATAAGTGATGTACTCCTATGGACCCCCACATATGGCCAAGCAAAAGCAGGACGACCAGCTCGAACTTACATACAGCAGCTATGTGAGGACACAGGATGTAATCCGGAAGACCTGCCGGAGGCGATAAATGATAGGGAGAAGTGGCGAGAGAGGGTCAGGGATATCCGTGCTTGCGGCACGACATGATGATGATGATATATGGATCAAGGGTAAAGGGAAGCAATCCAGGAAAAGGAGTAGCGCCCTCCCCTACACCTCGGTGTAGTAGCTATTGAAAAGGGAGCCTTCAGGACGCCCTTTACTACGATCGCCAACTTTACTTATATATATATATATATATATATATATATATATGTGTGTGTGTGTGTGTGTGTGTGTGCATATCTGAGTACGTTCATGTTATCTATACATTCTGTTTCTATCTCAGTATTTTAATACACGCCTACCTTGCTAAATCAATGTTTTCATATCTATCTATCTATCTATCTATCTATCTATCTATCTATCTATCTATCTACGGGGTGTCCTCGTGGTGTAATGGTTAAAGCGATGGACTGCGGAATCGTAGTACGCGAGTTTGTACTCCAGTCGCGCTATTACGTTCACTTTCAGACAAATACCCTTGGGGAAGGTAGGAACCCTCCTTATCCTCCCAACTATGGGTTAAATAGTACCACTACTGTTCTTCTAGGAGAATGGCTTTGGCATTAAATAACCCACAAAAAGTTTATATGCCATTAAACAAAGAAACCAAACTCTCTATCTATCTGTGTGTGTGTGTATGTGTGTATGTGTATGTGTGTTCATGTTAGTGTGTGTCTGTAAATACGAAAATATGAAAAAAGGTAATCGGAGGATGACTTAATAAATAATTGAATTTATGAAGAAAACCAACACACACACACACACACACACACACACACACACACACACACACACACAGCGCTATATATATATATATATATATATATATATATATATATATATATTAGCTCTATCTAAATCTGTACTGACTAATCAAAGTTTGTTGATACAAATCTGTCTTAACTAGTGGTACCTCTCTTCTTCGTATGTATAACAAGAAACATATTACATAGCTAGATGTTATTAAAAGCAAGATAAAATTGGGATTCTTTGAAGACGAAGCCGTGAATATTATCCCATTTCCCAGTTGCAGAAACTGTGAAAGAATGTGACAAAATCCATCAATCTTAAAGAGACCAAAAATTAGTTACGACGTTTTTCCTTGAGGAGCCTATCAATTTTTGCTAACGCCAATAATAACTGATTTCGGGAACGTGTATTTATTTGCAAAAAAACCACTCTCTTTCATTACTATTATTGAAGAAACGTTTAAAATATACTAATTACACGTTTCCTTAAGCAAAATTATGCTCTTCAGTCAAAAATAGACTATTTTTCTGGGGAAAACAAAAACGTTTTTATTCGAGGACTTATCTTTTGGATTAAGATAAATGACTTATCAAACATACAACGTAGATTTTCTGGAAAGACAACCGTTTTTCTTTTTTTGATCGAGCAAATCGATTTGCGGAGCTGAATTCGAACGCTGATCGATATTGTTGCATCTCCACTCCCAGCAGGGCATCTGATGTGTTCGAAGCGAGCGTTTCTATTTAAGTCAGTGAAGGCGTACGCAAGAGGTGCGGCATCTGTGTTGAAAGCAAGCAACGGAAGCGGAAGTGAGATATGTTGGCATGTCTGCTTCAATGACTCGGGATTTTTTAATGCATGAACAAAGACTGGACAGGAGAAAGAACGGATGAATGAACAGCTTCAGTATTAAGTTTTTAGACTAAATACACCATCAACCATACTGGATGTTTCTTCACACACACGCTCACGCACACATGCTCACGCACGCACACACACACACACACACACACACACACACGCACACACACACACGCACACACACACATATATATATATATATGTGCGTGAGTGCGTTTGTTTGTATATTGAGTGAAAGTAAATATTGTCCTGTCTTGGGATTGTGCTAAGTCCGGTACATGAAACTTTCAGTAATATGAATAAAAAGTGACCAATCATTTTTTAGTTTTTATACTGTTCTGCTTGATAGCATTTAAGCACATAAAATCTATTGTCAACGTTTGTTTTTCGTATTGCTTCCTCTCCTCGATATATATATATATATATATATATATATATATATATATATATATATATATGTATATTTGAGGTAAGGAGAAATAAATTCGATGGAATGTATATATAAAAAGATGAAAAAATTTCAGATGATGTATCTTCTTATAAATAACAATAAGCCAATGTTTAACACCTCATTTTTTTTATTTTGTTAAACCATCTTTAGAGTTATGTTAGATGAAATATTATAACATTGCATTCGAACATCTCGCTGAAGATAGTTTAACAACAAAAAACGAAACTTTAAACGTTGACATACTATCATTTATAAATATATCAACTGTATATTTTTGTTCGTTATATATATATATATATATATATATATATATATATATATATATATATATATATATATATATATATAAGTAAGATTTAGGATTCACTTGTCTAAAATTAGGTAACATATACAAATAAAATAAACAGAAAATCATTTGAGATTCTCAAGAAAGTTCAAATATGTTCGTCATTGATTATTATCCTTATTTTACTGAATAAATTGATTAAAATATTTATATGGTTCTACTGTATAAGTTATTTTGTGAGTTATAAAAACATTTTTGGATATACACAGGAACGGCTTCTGGGATAAATAAATGAGGGATTTAGTTGATAAAAACTGACGTATACTTGAAGAAAGTACGATAAAATTATTATAATAAAGGCGGTCGAAATATTTTAATGTATCAAGATAGATAGACGGATAGACATTAACATTTGGAGATAGATAGATAGATAGATAGATGTGAACATTCTAAGAGAGATAGATAGATCTGAACACACATGGACAGAAAAATATGAACATTCGGAGATAGATAGATAGATAGATAGATTGATCGATAGACATGAACATTCGAAGATAGATAGATTGATCGATAAATAGATAGGTCTTAACACGCTGCATTTGTGCGTGTGTGTGTGTGTGTGTGTGTTAAATGACTCGTCACGTTCCCCTAAGCATACCTCCTTTCTTTTTTTCTGAGAGTTTGATTGATGCTTCTGTCATCTAATTCGCGACAAGGAAAATTATCCGACGGATTAACTCCGTAATCTGACATCAATCCGAGTAAATTATCTTCAAGGGGCAACATCAACTCTTCCAAAGCGACACTAATCCATAGAGAAAGTAGTTTTTCTGTTCCATTTTTTTTTTCTTTTTTGGCGTCGTTGACCTCTTACCGTCAATCTTTCAGCTGAGCCTCCAATTCATAAAAAGAAAAATGATATTTACAGTTAAAATCAACTATTGCTGGAAACTTCTTAAGCAATGGTGATTCGATCTGCACCAAAAGGAATTACATACCTAAAATTCAATTAACGGATAATTCTTATTGCGTTTGTGTGTATGTGTGTGGTGTGTGGGTGAGTGAGACGTAACTTCCTGTTGGCGCTATAATGATGTTGTTGGTTGGTTGGTTGGTTGGGTTTTATGGCATATCAACCTTTGTAGGTTATTTAACGACAAATCCATTTTATGGAAATAATCATTTCTATTTCAGACAAATCAGTTTAGTATGAGTACACAGTTTAATTGTCAAAAACATTTCTATTTCAATCTATTCAGTTTATTCAAACAGTTCTAATTTAGCTAATTCAGTTTAGCATAGGTACACATTTTGTATACACAGTGAAATGTCAAAACACATCTATATATAAAAATTCAGTTTCGTGTAAGTACAGTTTCAATGTCAAAAACAGTTCTATTTCAATTAATTCAGTTTGGCATAAGCACACAGTTTAAATGTAAGTACGGTTTAATGGTCAAAAACATTTCTATTTCAAGCTATTCAGTTTATTCAAACAGTTCAGTTTAGCATAAGTATGTCGTTAGTTCTATTTAACCCATAGAAAAGGCCATATCCGGTGCTACCACGCCGGGCCAGAGTGGACCTCGGAGCAATGGCGACGAAGGGGTTCTCCGTATTCCCCAAAGACCCAGCGTTACTTGAACCTCATCATCAGATTGTTTAGTGTCATATCCAGGATACTCATTGGAAGGGTCTTAACCCTCTGCAGAGGTGCACTCAGTGTATTCTACAGCCCCGGTCGATTGGGCAAGCTATAATGAAGAATACTTTGGGGATGTATTTACGTATAAGCAAATGTGTGTATTCATATACTCACATGGGAGGGCGTGAGTGAATGTGCGCTTTTCTGTCCATAACAATAAGTGAATAAAGCTTTCTCGTGTCTCACTCCTTCTGACTTTCTGTGTGTTAATCTCTGTCTCTGTCTATATTGGTTTATCTTTATCAATCTTTCAGCTTGTCTGTCGGTGGGTGTCCTCGTGGTGTTATGGTTGGGGCGACGGACTGCGGAATCGCAGTAAGCGAGTTCGTACTCCAGTCGCGCTGTTACGTTCGCTTTCAGGCAAATACTCTTGGAAACTGTATGAAACCCCTTATCCTATCAGCTATGGGTTAAATAGTACAACTTCTGTTTTTCAAGGAGAATGGTTTTGGCATTAAATAACCTTCAAAGGTTGATATGCCATTAACCAAATCAACCGTTCTCTGTCTGTTTTTATCAGTCTATCTTAATCTAACTGCTTTTCTGTTTGTATATATATAAATCAGTCATTGGAATTATGGTTAGAGTGTTCGCCAATGACCCTGGAGACCGTTGTTCAATCCCAGGTTGGGTGATATCAAGGATTCAAAAATGGTATTTTATATCTCCTTGCTTAATACTCAGTATTATAAGGCACCGACAAACGGTGGAGCCACCCAGGGAAAGGAATAGCGCTCCTTCAACATTTTGGTGCAATAGCTATTGAAAAGGGGGCCTTCAGGTCACCCTCGACAACGATCGGCCAACTTATATATATATATATATATATATATATATATATATATGTGGGGGGTGTATAAGTTAGCTTAGTATATCATAGACTCAGTGCTTGTTCATAATCAATTTCTACTTGTCTTTCTTTCGCTGTCTGTCTCTGTCTCTCTCTCTATCTATATATATATGGATAAGTTAGCGTAGGGTAGACACAGATAGAACAGTGCTTCTTGACTATCTGTTTCTCACTCTTGTGATGTAGTTAATTCTTTGTCTACACAACTCTAACTTAGATATATATGCTCTATTTGTGATATTGAGCACACTTCATTCATTAATACGATAAACTACTTTATTATCTATATATATATATATATATATATATATATATATATATATATATATATATATTTATATATATATTCCTCAAACAGGATTAACTTCTTCTGAAACGCCTAAAGCACATTTCCAACCAATACTAGTTAACTTTGGAAAAATACCTATCTTCCTAAATGCTCCTGTCATCTTTTATCCGACTTTTATATAAATGTATTTTAATCGCTCTTGTGCTTATCATTTGATTATTTGCCTCTCTGATGATGAATAACTGGAAAACATACGGCGCCCTCCTGAACCTATTCCATCAAAAAGTTTAACGAGTCATACGGAGACATGAACGGACCAGAGTCCGAAAAGCAGACAAATACTTCGTCTCTGCCCTATTTAATCAAATATATTCAAAAGAGTAAACAACTGCTTATATATATATATATATATATATATATAATTGGTATTTAATATTTAAATTGACGAAAGATTCTTTGACAAGAAACTAATTACCTTTGTGTTATGCCTATGTATGTATATATGTTTGCGTATTTGTGCATATATGTGAATATGCGTATATGTGTGTGTATTCGTGTGTGATTTTCTTTCGATTAAGAGCTTTCCTAACTCAGTCTCTGTCTGTCAGTCTGTCTCACTTTATCTTTCACTTTGTTTCTCCGTTTCTCTGTTCTCTCTCTCTCTCTCTCTCTCTCTATTCATATATATATATATATATATATATATATATATATATATATAAATTACCCGGAGTAACTGTGTGTGGCCATGTTTTGCTAAAATCTGAGATAAGGATTAAATCTCGAGCTTTTTTGTGTACATTTTTGATGGAGTGAACGAGGTGAGGCAACTATGGTTGTGAGCAATATAAGAAGTTCCCAAAACTGTTGTTAAAGTAGTGAGAATGTTGGTGCTTTCAGCCATCTTTGGTAATCTTCAAGGGCATTTAACACATTAACAAACAAACCCGCAAATATTCGACATATTTTCTTTGATTATACCAAAAATTCTTGTGCATAAATGGCAAAAATAGCTTTAATTATTAATAGCGATTCCCATAAAAAAAAACTGTCCCTATACACTAAATAAGATCACTTTAAGTTTGAGGTTGAGAGTTTTGAAGTGCATCGGATGGAAATACAAAATCCTACAGCCTCACTGGATCCACAGCCTCCTAAGCTCTGTCGACTGGGTCTGTAGAATACACCGACTGTATGTCTACAGAGGGGTAAAACAGCTCCCAACGAGTGCCCTGGATAAGAATTAAACCATCTGATGGCGAGGCTCCAGCCAGGGAGCTTTGAGGAATGTGGAGTACTCCTTCATTGCAATTGCCTCCTTGTCCACTCTGAGCAAATGTGGTAGGATTTGATAGGGTCCGATCCATGGGCCAAAAAGAACAAACTATGTGTGCAGAAAAATAACTGATGTTAAATTGGGGCTGTTATATAACAATGCATAAAATAATTTTACTACGTGCAAAAAATACATCAGGTTCCTTTAAGAATGTTATCTAAAAAAATCATATATATATTTAATATAAGTGTGTGAAAAGGATTTGGCATTAAATAACCACAGTTGTCGATATGCCCTAAAACCCAACCAAACTAAATACACCTAACCAAATTAAATCAACACAACCAAACTAAATCAACCCAACCAAACTAAATCCTATATATTTAGTACATATGTATAAACAGGATCTGGCATCAAATAACCTTCAAGGGTTATCATGCCATTAAACCCAACCAAACTAAATCAACCCAACCAAGCTAAATCCTATATATTTATTATATATGTATAAACAGGATTTGGCATCAAATAATCTACAATAGTTGACATGTCATAAAACTCAATCAAAGAAAACCAAATGAGTAGTCTCCTGGTCTTCAGATGCCATCTTTACATTTCAAACCAGTATCAATATCCTACACGTTCACATATGACGTTAACCTAAAATTTCTTTGAACTCAATCAAGCACTTCACAACACTGAAGCATCTACGTTTTCAAACATGACTGAAGATGGTCGAATAAAAAAGCACTCAGACTAAAATAACAGAGAATTTGGACAATTCGTAAACACTCTACAACCACAATTGCAACATCACGTTCGCCAAAAAGATGAGTTGACTAAAAAAGGCTAAAAACCAATTCATTGTCAGTCATTTTCAACAAAACATACCTAAAAACGAATCTGCTTATATACAGTGTATCACAAAAGTGATTACACCCCTCACATTTCTACAGATATTTAAGTATATCTCTTCATGGGACAACATTGACAAAATGTCACTTTCACACAATGAAAAGTAATCTCTGTGCAGCTTATATAACAGAGTTAATTCATTTTCACCTCAAAATAACAGAAAATATCGCCATTAAAAGCTAAACCCCTGCCAACAAAAGTGAGTATACCCTTACGGAAAGTTGTCAATATTAACATACACCTTGTCAACTGTCAATATTTTGTGTGGCCACCATCATTATCAGAACTGCCTTTACTCTCTTGGGAACGGAGTTTACCAGAGCCACTGGAATGCTCTTCCACTCCTCCATGACGACGTCGCGGAGCTAGCGGATATTTGAGACTTTGCGCACCTCCACCTTCTGCTTGAGGATCCCCCAAAGATGTTCTATTGGGTTTAAGTCTAGACACATGCTTGGCCAAGCCATCACCTTTACCCTCATCTTCTTCAGTAATGCAGTGGTCGTCTTGGAGGTGTGTTTGGGGTCATTGTCAGGCTGGAACACTGCGCTGCAACCCAGTTTCTGGAGGGAGGAGATCATGCTCTGCTGCAGTATTTCATGTTTCCCTCAATGAAATGTAACTCTTGAACAGCTGAAGCACTCATGCAGCCCCAGACCATGATATTCCCACCACCATGCTTGACTGTAGGCATGACACACATATCTTTGTACTCCTCACCTGGCCGCTGCCACACATGCTTGAAGCCATCAGAACCAAACAAATTAATCTTCATCTCATCAGACCATAGGACATGGTTCCAGTAATCCATGTGTTTTGTTGACATGTCTTCAGCAAACTGTTTGCGGGCTTTCTTGTGTATCGTCTTCAGAAGAAGCTTCCTCCTGGGGTGACACCAATTTAATGTAGAGTGTGGTGTATGATCACTAACAGGCTGACCCCACCTCTTCAATCTCTGCAGCAATGCTCACAGCTATCCTACGCCGATCTTTCAAAGAAAGCATTTGGATGTGACGCTCAGCACGTGCACTCAGATTCTTTGGATGACCTACCCGAGGCCTGTTCTGAGTGGACCCGCTCTTTTAAAACGCTGGATGATCTTAGCCACTGTGCTGCAGCTCAGTTGCAGGGTGTTGGCAATCTTCTTGTAGCCTCTGCCATCTTTTTGTAGCGCAACAATACGTCTTTTAAGATCCTCAGAGAGTTCTTTGCAATGTGGTGCCATGATGGAACTTTCAGTGACCAGTATGAGAAAATGTAAGAGCTGCATTACAAATTTGAACACATCTGCTCCCTATACACATATGGGTCTAGTAGCACTAATGAGTCAGAGAAAATCACAAGCTGTACTCAATTTGGACATTCAGGGGTGTAGTTTCTTAGGGGTGTACTCACTTTCGTTGGCAGGGGTTTAGCTTTTAATGGCTATATCGTGAGTTATTTTGGGGGGAAAATAAATTAACTCTGTTATATAAGCTGCACACAGACTACTTTTTATTGTGTCAAAGTGTCATTTTGTCAGTGTGTCCCATGAAGAGATGTACTAAGATATCTGCAGAAATGTGAGGGCTGTACTCCCTTTTGCGATACACTATATATTTTTGAATATATATATATATATATATATATACTGCATTTTCTCTTTTAAGCATTAAAAGAGAGAGACACTTTGTTTGTGCCCGTTGGGTCAGTAAAATATGTTTATTCCTGTGAGTGGGGTTAAGTGAAAGAGAGAGAGAGAGAGAGAGAGAGAGAGAGAGAGAGAGAGAGTCTTTCTGTGATTGCATATACAAATCACGTGAATAGCCCAGAAGTTTGGGCGCTAAATACCGGAAGTCACCAGATAGATTCCACACCAGTTCCCTGCTGCATATCAACCAAAAATACTCCCAAAGAAATCACTAAATCAGAAGATGACTGATATATTCTCTCCGTTACACCGGTAGGTCTCTCAAATTGACTCTATACGCAGGAAGGACTTTACCTTTTTAGTCATTGTTTTGTTCTTAAACAAAGTATTAGAATTTAACTAAGTTTTAATTCAATTATTTGTGGCTGTTAGTCGTAGAAATAAATGTAATACTAACTCCTATATGCCTATTTCTTATTTGATCGGTTCAAGTTTACGTAAGAGTCGTTTGAGAATTCTTCAAGATATTAAGTACCTACATCGGCCTGAGTATAACACCTCTTTTGAAATGTTTAACAATTTACCTATCCGGCTCTAGTTCTATCTCCCAACACCTCAAAACACATTCGGAAGATTCCTTCAAATACAGAAAAATGTTAACAAAAAAATAACTCAGTATTACATAACGGAAAAACAACCAAATAAAAAATTCAAATTCCTGAAGCGTTCT
>OY757922.1:65637012-65774512 GCA_963585895.1 Sepioteuthis lessoniana
AGTGGTAGCACCTGATAAGGGTCCTATCAATGGGTTAAATAGAATTAACAGCATACTTATGCTAAAATGAATTGTTTGAGTAAAACTGAATAGTTTGAAATAGAAATGACTTTTACAATTAAACCGTACTTACATTTAAACTGCGTGCTTATGCTTAACTGAATTATTTCAAATAGAACTGTTTTTTGACTTTGAAACTGTATTTACACTTAACCGAATTGTTACATACAACTGCTTGAATAGTTAGAAATGGAAACGTTTTTGACCATTAAACTGTGTACTTATGCTAAACTGAATTGTTTTAAATAAAGTAAAAGTAAAGTTAGCGACCATAGTCGAGGGTGACCCGAAGGCTCCCTTTTCGATAGCTACTACACCAAGGTGTAGGGGAGGGCGCTACTCCATTCCCAGGATTGCTCCACTTTACCCTTGAACCGTACCTTATAATGCTGAGTGTTAAGCAAGGAGGTATCAAGTTCCATTTTTAAAGTCTTTGGTATGACTCGACCTGGGATTGAACCCAGGTCTCCCGGGCCATTGGCGAACACTCTAACCGCTGGGCCAATACCGATTATTTACATAAAAATGGATTTGGCGTTAAATAACCAACAAAGGTTGATATGCCATAAAACCCAGCAAACCAAATCAAACGGAGTTAAATGATGAAAACGTTCTACTTCTAAGAATTCAATTTACCAAAAATCATTTGTTTGCACTTAGTTTAAATGTCTAACGGTTCTATTTGACTAATACTTAAGACTCAATCATGTGCTACCACTCTGGCCCAGAGTGGACTTGAGAGCAATAGTAACGAAGGCGTACTCCATATTCCACAAAGCTCCAGCATTCCTGGAAATCATCATCAGTTTGTTTAATGTCATGTCCAAGTCACTCGTTGGGGAAGTCTTACCTCTCTACAGAGAAGCAGTCGTTGTATTCAATTTCTCCAGCCGACTGGGCTATTAGAAAAAAGAGCCATTGCTGAACATTTCATTGAGGCAACATACAACCACTTCTAATAAAATGAGAAGAACAAATTCCCATTTTTAATTTCCGAACTGTAGAGGACCATGTAAAAGTTAGAGGTTTTGTGTGAGACTTAAAAGGTTTTGAAAGATCCTCGTATATATATATATATATATATACATGTGTGTGTGTGTGTATGATATAAATTCCCCTTCCGTTAAAAACGAACCATCATGAAAAACACTTATTTCCAGAGCTAAACTACTATCTTCCGCTCGAACTATCTTCCTTAAAATATAAAACACTTATTAATAATAGGTTTCCCAACAACATTCTTGATACAGAAATTAAACATTTCATTAGTAGAACTTCACGGTGACACAAGTTCAAATCTTGGACGAGATTGATTGCATCTCACATAGCACTAATACCCTTGGGAAAGGTATGAATCCAATTATTCTCCCTCCGGCAATGGGTAAATAATAGGGCAGACTAGGGTCTTCAGCCTTGGTGAGGCAACTATTCTAGAAGGAATACTCTGAATTCAAAACTCTTAAATTCAGCTTGAAAATTTGACCTTGTGTCATATCCTGCCCAAGCGGAGGGGTTGGTAAATATTACTAGTAGAACTTCACAACATTACCGTTGGAGTATACTGAAACCCATTTAAAAGCAAACGCTATATACTCCAACGGTAAAGATGCTCTTACATTATAGTAGTATACAAAAACAAAAGTTACATCACTTTTGTAATAGATCCTCCCCTGATGATGGCCCAAGTTACATCACTTTTATAATAGATCCTCCCCTGATGATGGTCCAAAGTCGGGCAGAAAGTATTAGGGATATATATGGAAAATACCTTAATCATACCCGCCGAATACGATAAAAGCAATACGGCAATACGAACGGATCCCAAAGAAAATATGTAGATAGAAAATGTCTATTATGTTCAACGAAATTTGTATTAATGAAGAAATGCTGCCAAAATATACATATATATATATATATATATATATATATATATATATGTCAAAATTTATTTCAGGGTAGCTATGATTTTATCTGATGGTTACCTGCGTCCTAAAGTATTATAATGCGGTGTTGGTCAATGCCATCTCGACTCATATTTAGTGGGTATGAAATTAGAATTGCAATGAAATTCAAACATATCCAAAATTTGGACTCCAGCCTCTTATAAATTGATTTATCTGGTTTAGTTTGGTTTCTTTGTTCAATGGCATATAAACCTTCTTGGGTTATTCAATACCAAAACCACCTTCGTAAAAGAATAGCAGTGGTTCTTTTTAATAAATGGCTGGGGGGATAAGGAGGTTTATGCCTTTTCCATGGGCATTAATCTGAAAGTGAACGTAATAGCATGACGGGAGTTTGAACTCGCGTACTAAGAGGTCTTAATCTAGCACTTTAACTACAACGTACGATGACTCCGTAATCTATCTATCTATCTATCTATTGGGGCTTTAGAATCCACCGACTGCATCTCTACAGAGGGGTAAGATTCCCTCCACAACGAGTATCCAAGATATAAAATTAAACAATTTGATGGTGAGGTTCCAGTCATGTTGAAGCTTTGATGAATGCTGAGTACCCTTTCATTGCTATCATTTCCTGATCCATTCCAGTCCGAAATAGTAGCGCCTGATAGGGTCCTATCTATGGGTTGAATAAAATTGAACTGTGTGCTTATGCTAAACTGAATAGTTTTAAATAGAACTGTTTTGACATTTAAACTGTGTACTTATGCTAAACTGAATTGTTTGAAATAAAACTCTTTTCGATATTGATGTTTCGTATTTATGCTAAATTGGAGTGTTTGAAATAGAACTGTTTTTACATTAAATTGTGTGCACACAAAAAACTATACTGATACTAAACTGAATTGTTTGAAACAGAACTGTTTATATGTATAAGATAGAATTGGCTTTAATAACCTTCGATCGTTGATATGCCATAAAACCAACCCAAACTAAAGTATCAATCTAAGTTACACGCTTCTCTCTTTCTCTCTCTCTATATATATATATATGTATACATATCATTGTCTCTATATCTTTCTTAGTCGTTTCTTATGTATCATGCAGGTTTCTCTCTCGCTCTTTAACTCTCTCTCTCTTAATATATATATATATATATATATTGAGAGAGAGAGAGAGAGAGAGAGAGAGAGAGAGAGAGAGAGAGCTATTTCTGTCTCTTCATACCGTCCTATTCCAGTCTGTTTACATCTACTATCTTCTCTTGAATATCAGTGCTTGTTTACGTCTAAAATCCTTTCGTCTCCTTCTTTCCACATCGTTCTCATTTCTCCTTAAATGGAACCCTTTAATATAATCACGACTGCCTGTCGAGGAGGAAGCAGTCCTGCGTATAAAATGTAGGGTCGCCTGTGTTAAACGTATTTCTGAGAGACGATTTCGTCCGATCAATGCATTTGCCACCGCTCCTTTTCTCCTTTTCTCGATGCTCAGTGACAATCAATTTCTCGTTTGCTATATTTTGACTAACAGGAATATAAAATCGAATAATCAAAAATACAATTAGGAGCCTAAGTTTTATATCACTACAGCAACTCTTCTTTTTATATATAGTCCCATGTATCACTGTATTCTTTGTGTATACATTATATGGGAAACTGGGTCCCACGTATAAAATAGTAGACCATACTGGGTGATCTAGACTTTGATGTCAACCAGTCAAGAAGTTTAACTCTAAATTTAAAATCACGAGTTGGTGTTCCTAAAGCAGTTCAAAGTTCTCTTCAATTATGTTCAAGCAAATACTGCGAGCAACAAGAGAGCTAATCTGTATCGGTCCTTATCCCATTTTAAGATAACATTTGTAGCATGTGTAGAGAATGATCTACTACATTGAAGTCCAACCTGTCAAGCCTCGCTAAAAACCAAAGCCCAAAGAACAGATGGAAAAGATTCTCCTAAAATGTTCCAGACAGAAATTTGCGAAAAATGTTATCAAAATAGCCAAAAAATCTTTGAGAACGTTAAGTGAAGGATGTTTTTAACCAAACACTCCGCATGAATAGGTTGTGACCAAAGTTAATCGTTTTGAGCGGAGTCTTTCTCCTAGACCGGTTACCATACCATAGTTAAAAAAAAGTCTCCTCCGTTGTACTATTTACATGGTGAGAGATTGGTTATTTTCATACTTTTTCCAAAGGGTATTAACTTTTTGTGAAATGTAGACAGCCTTGTCCACGATTCGAACTCGAGTCGCTGTGCCCATTTCCTACAACAAAAACCATTTCTCTAAGTTTCGTCAAGTAGTTGAAAACATTAGTAAGAATGGCAAAATTGAAAATTTGACAATTTCAAACTAGAATTTTTTCTTATTTCATGAGATGAAGAAATATTATTATATATTAACCCAACAAGCTTCATAATCTTGGTCAAAAACTCCTTTCGGATATTTATGAGACGATGAATTATCTTTCTTTGCCATTAATAAACATGTACGTTCCCACTAATATTTGCCTAGTCAGCTGGAGCTGCATAATTCACCGACTGCATCTCAGCAGAGGAGTAAAACCCCCCAACGAGTGTCCTGATATGATACCAAACTATCTGATGGTGAGGTTCCTGTAATGCTGCAGCTTTCGTGAATGTGAAGTACCCCTTTATTGAGACCGCTCTCAGGTCTCTCTGCTCTGGAGTGTTAGCAACTGAAAGGGTCCTATCAGTGGCTCAAATAGAACTAAACTGTTTTCTTATACTAAACTGAAATGTTTGAAATAGAACTGTTTTGATATTAAAACTGCGTTCTTATGTTTAACCGAACTGTTTGAAAGAGTATCATTTATGTGTATAAAAATTGATTTAGCATTAAATAACCTAAAATGGTTGATATGCCATAAAATCAAACCAAACCAAAACCTCTAATATACTTGTGTTAGTGTTCTTGTAGAAGTTTTTATAGCAAGACTTAAAATTATGGCAGTTATACTCTCTGACCTTTCTTCATGTTTCTGTCAAGATCGCTAACATTCTAGTAACTTTAAACCGAACCTTTTATTCAATACCCACGGTAGATTATCTGCAGAAGAGATAAAAGGGTGAATTACGCTGTTAATACGTTTGTTGTTAATTCCCTTACTTATAGAAAAGTTGGATACTGCTAAGTGACTCTTATTGCATCAAGAGATACTGAGAAAGTAAATACAAGAGCCATTCAATAAATTGATGTAATCTATCTATCCAAGAAGCTACGATGGTCATTCAGGGAATAAGAGGAATCTGTCTATCTCTTTATCTACCTGGGTTATTCAATAAATAAGGGAAATCTATCTATCTATATATCTATCTATATATCTACGTTGGTCATTCAATGAGTAACGGTAATCTATCTATCTATCTATCTATCCACAAGGGTCATTCAATGAGTAAGTGGAATCTATCTATCTACAAAAGTCATTCAATGAATAAGTGGAATCTATCTATCTATCTATCTATCTATCTATCTATCTATCTATCTACGAGGTTCATTCAATGAATAAAGGGAATTCTTTCAGAAAAAGAAAAGTAAATTTCTTTTTCAGAATTATTTCTCATTGTTTGAAATTTGTTTATAGCCAAAATTATTTAAGTATCGCAAAAATATAGGTTTTGAGGATAATCAAAATGGTGGCAAATCAAATAGAGTTCTCCGGGATGTAACTGAGCTTCTTTAGGAAATTGCAGCTAAGAAGTGGAAATCCTGCTAAATTATTAAAAATACTATGTTTACAGAAATGCATGTTTTAATTAAAAAAAAACATTTACAAATTAGGCTAACTTGGGTTTGCTACCAGAAGCCTAACAGACAGTCTATCAAGTGGAAGAACACTGAATATCCAGTAAAGAAATGGTTCTATGCGCAGCAGTCATAACAAAAAGGTCATTTTGAATGTCTTCTGAATTATGAAAGGATCTATAACAGTTGACTTCCTTGAAAAAGGTGCAACTGTAGACAGACATGTCTATTGCCGACTATTTAAGCAGAATTCACTTTATTTATTGAATCAATCTCACATTTATGATAATTTGAGGAAGTTATGGGAAACAATATCACCGTCTTTAGGTTTTGCGTAACATATGCTGAAATGAAATAATTTCTTTTCATTTGTTTCTTATCTTATCTTGTGGATAGATAGATAGATTGCCGTTGCTCATTGAATGACCCACGTACATAGATAGATATGCAGATAGATTTCCCTTATTTATTGAATGACCCACGTAGATAAAGAGATGGACTAGAACTTTAAAGTTGCTAAACATTGAATTTTCACCAGGAAATATATTCTTCGTCTCAGAAAAAAAAGCTTTGTTAAAAAGACAAGAAAGGTCTACTGATAAAATGTTTAGATTCAAGGTTGTAGGCCTATAAGGATAAAAAGGTGGGAGTTCTGGCGACAAGATTTTGAAATCCTTAGAGACCTACATTTATATCTCTTGCTGTCAATATCCTACGTACGATGCTCAACTACATCCAGTAATAAAGGTCTAGTTATGGATCTGTGGGTAGTAAGGTGTTTCTACTTTGTTGTCATTACTTCTGGAGGTGCCCGTAGTGTAATGGTTATTGTCGTTGGAAGTGGACACGCATACACGAGTTCAATTACTTGACGAGGCTGGTTGCATTTCACAGTACATTAACACCCTTGCAAAATGTATAAATCCAATTATTCTCCCGCCAGCTATGGGTAAATAGAAGAGTACACTTGGTTCTCCAGCCTTGGTTGGCCAACCAGTCAATGAGAAGGAAAACTTTGAATTCAAACCCGTTAAACTCCGCTTAAAATGTCACATCGTGTCACGTCGTGCTCGCGTGGGCGGTATTGGTAAAAACATACTCTTAGGTATACATGCTCTGACCCGTGAATACTGATTTGGACCACATTTATTCGTCCAATAGAAATGCTGGAAAATGAAAATTAAAAAGCAATATTTGATATCTTATAGCTGTAAGTAAATTATTTCTATTAAGAATAATTATTGGAAGCCATTATTGCTTGCAAATGGAGGTCTAATGGTCGTCGTTGTATGAATTAGACACGGCGACCCGAGTTCAAATCCTGAATGAGGCTGACTTCCTTTCATATAGCACTAATACCCTTGGGAAAGGTATGAATTCAATCATTCTCCCTCCAGCTATGAGTAAATAGTTTGGCAGACTGGGTTCTTTAGCTTTGTTTAGGCAACCAGTTTAGAAGAAGGAAAACTCTGTTATACTCCGCTAAAAAATTAACCTTGTATCACAGACTGTTTGGTATGTAAATATACATATATTGCTTACAAATGAAAATCATTATTTGTTACAAAGATACATCGAAGGGGATTTTGTATCTTGGAATTTTCGTATTATGGGACAAGATTTACCCTATAAATGGCGTAATTCGCCCCAGCACCCCACCAAACAGTCGTATAAATTGTTAATATTATACACAAACGAAGGAATATCTTCATTAATGACAACATAGTCATTTGCACAAATGTTGAAAAACAATGAGAAAATAATAAAATCAATGAAAATTAATTATAAACGTTTTTAGGAATAATGACACGTTACCTTTCGAGTCGGGCACTTTCGATTTCGTTTTCGTATCTTAAATATTTTTTCTTTAAATGGGAGGAAAAATTTTTCGAAGACTGTTTCGTATAATGGGGTTTTCGTAAGTCGAGGTTCTACTGCACTTAAATTCTGGTAACTGAACAAATTATTATTGTTAGACATGTTTAGTTTTGTTCGTTTACTTTGTTTAATGGCATCTCAAACTTCGGTGTTTATTCAATACCAAAGCCATCTTTGTTGAAGAACAACGAATACACTATTTAATCGTAGGTAGGGGGAATAGAAGGGTTTATACCTTTCACGAGGGTTTTTATCCAAAAATGAACGTAATAGCGCGACTGGAGTTTGATCCCGCTTTCTTCGAGGCCGCAGTCCAACACGGCAGCCATTACTCCAAGAAGACTCCCTCTAGTAATAGATATAGTCACTTGAAACAATGTATTTGTCCGTAGATTATCTGTGTTAGCTGAGATGACTTAATAACATTTCAACATGTGCAAATAATGATTATACAAACAAAAGTGCAATTTAAAAAATAATTGCGTTGAAGTCATAAAAAGTTTTGATTGTAATAAAAAATTAGCAGATTAATCAAATTTTGACATAAAATAACTCTTAGTTCATTGATTTGTCATTAAACAAATAATCTACAATAGACTAACTCAAACCAATCGATCTATGGGTCAAGTACATATCTTTGAAAACTCTTAATATTTGTTATCTAAATTTTTGAGACGAATCTTGATGATTTTTATCATTAGGGGTTTTCGGACTATTGTCTTCATCTTTATTGTTATTTCCAAAACGTTTCGGTCGATATGTCCTCCGGCCTTCTTCAGGTGTTTGTCGAATGCGGGAACCTACACGGAACTTCACACTGCGTCCTTTATTGTGTCCAGCAGGACACATAGCGAAACGGTTATAGGCGTTGGTTCCCTAAGCTTCTTAGGACACAATCATCTGGAGGTTGCAGGTTCAATCCTGACAGCTGGTGCGTAACAATACAGGAATATTTTATACTTATACCTGGTTATGGCTGACGGAATCAGAACAGACGACCCCATGGATTCAATAAAGGATGTAGTTCGAACTTCTCTGTACGTTCCTGAGTTCGACAAACCCCTGAAGAAGGCCGGAGGACACATCGACATAGACGTTGTAGAAATAACTATAAAGATGAAGACAATAGTCCGAGAACCCTTAATGATAAAAAAAAAAGTCTTAATATTTGTTGGTGATACTCAAAAACTATAACAGTGCGATAATTATTTGTATTAAGAATAGTTTATTGAAGCTATAATTGTTTACTTAGGAACAATTTCAAACAATGTAACTGTGTACAAATTATTTGTATTAAGAATGTTTACTTTAATCTATAATTATTTACTACGTATAACTATTATTAGTTACGTTAAACCATGTAACTGTGTACAAATTACTTGTATTAAGATTACTTACGTGGAGCTATGGCTGTTTAGTTAGTATTATTATTAATTACTTGAAATCATGTAATATTTTGGTAAAAAGTATTGTTACTTGAAGCTATGATTATCTTTTAGAGATTATTTGTTACTTGAAAACATATAACTGTATGAAAATTATTTGCATTAAAAATAGTTAGGAAAGCCATAATTATTTTGTTCTAATAGTTACTTGAAACCGGCTCATTGGCCTAGTGTTTACCAATGGTCTGGGAGATCTGGGTTTAATCCCAGGTTGCGTCATACCAAATATTTTATAAATGGTACTTGATACTGTCTTGTTTAACAAAATATGGTATGTATTAAGGGTAAAGAGGTGCAATCCTGGGAAAGGAGTAGCACCCTCCCCTACACATCGGTGTAGTAGCTATTGAAAAGGGAGCCTTCTGGTCGCCATCGACTACGGTCACGAGCTTTACTTGACTTTTTTTGTTACTTGAAACCATATAAATGAGTGCAAATTATTTCTATTAAAAATAGTTTGGTGGGTTTCTTTGTTTAATGGCATATAAAAATCTTTGTAGGTTATTTAATGCCAAAGCCATTCTCCTAGAAGAACAGTAGTGGTACTATTTAACCCATAGCTGGTAGGATAAGGGTATTTACCTGAAAGTGAACGTAATAGCGCGAATGGAGTACGAACTCGCGTACTACGATTCCGCAGTCCATCGCTTTAACCATTACACCACGAGGACACCCCCTAAAAATAGTTTGGTAAATCTATATTTAGTTATTACTATTAGTTACTTGAAACCATATAACTGCGTGCAAATTATTTTTACTAAGAATAATTTCGTAAAGCTGTAATTATTTAGAACTATTAGTTACTTGAAACCATATTATTTGTATTAAGGCTAGTTATTTAAAGCTTTTATTATTTTCTAAGGATTATAACTAATAACTTGAAAAAAGTATAATTTAGTACAGATAATAAATATTTCTGTACCAATGGCTTAATGAGCAGAGTGTTCCCCAGTGGTCCGGGAGACCGGGGTTCAATCCCAGGTTTAGTCATACCAAAGACCTAAAAAAATGGTACTTGATGCCACCTTGCTTAACACTTAGCATTATGAGATAATCATCAAAGGTAAAGTGGAGCAATCCAGGGAAGGGAGTAGCGCCCTCTCCTACACCTCAATGTAGTAGCTATAGAAAAAGGAGCCTTCGGGCCACCCTAAACTAAGGTTGCCAACTTTACCTTTAATTAATATCAAATAGGAATATTCGAGACCATACAACAGCGCAATAAAATGATTATCATTATTACTTGAATCCATATAATTGCAAGAAATTTTTGGTTTCATGACATATCAATATTCGTGGGTGGGGCGTGTCCTCATGGTGTAATGGTTAACGCAATGGACAGCGGAATCGTTGTGAGCGAGTTCGAACTCCAGTTACGCTATTACATTCATTTTCGGACAAATACCCTTGGGGAAGGTAGGAACCCCTTATCCTCCCAGCTATGGGTTAAATAGTGCCACTACTGTTCTTCCTAAAGGATGGCTTTGGCATTAAATAACCAACAAAGACTGATATACCATTAAACAAAGAAACCTGAAACCTGAACAATTGTTGGTTATTTGATGTCAAATCCATCCACTTAAAAGGACGTCAGATGTACTATTCAAATAATAACTGGGAAATAAGTATATAATTAATTAGTATTAATAAGTATATACATAATTAATATTATTAAGTATGTAATTAATTAGAATTAATCCTATTTACCAACCCCTCCGCTCGGGCAGGATATGACACAAGGTCAATTTTTTAGCGGAGTTTAACAGGTTTGAATTCAGAGTTTTCCTTCTCCTAGACTAGTTGCCTCAACAAGGCTGAAGACCCTAGTCTTTCCTACTATTTCCCATAGCTGGAGGGAGAATAATTGGATTCATACCTTTCCTAAGGGTATTAGTGCTATGTGAAATGCAATCAATCTCGTCCAGGATTTGAACTCGTGTCGCCGTGTCCATTTCCTACGACGATAAACATTACACCACGGGTACCTCCACAATTAATTAGAATTCATACTTTCTTGAAGTTATCATTGTTTATTAACGATTCTTTTCATTATTCACTTGAAACTGATATCTGTATAACTAAACAAGTGTTGACATACCGTAAAACCAATCAAGTAACCAACCAAGAAGTTATATTCCTAAAATTTTGATGTTTGAAGCTTTTCGTCAGTTTGAAATCGAACCAAATCAGCCCAAAATCTCAAATTAGATCATTTTTAACATTCTATTTTACCGAATAATTGATCGTCTGACCAACAACTCTAAAGTAACACATAGTCGTCCCAATGAGACTCGAGAGATTTAAGATGATAAGCAATTTAAATGTTTTTCAAAAGAAGATAAAAAAATAAAGTAAGTCTCTGACCTGTCGAAATCATTTCCTTTTAGCCTCAAACTACTCGCCATATTAAAGAGCTTAGTGACTCGAAATCAAATACAAGTAATATATTTGGCTATGAAACACATCAATTTGTCTGTGAGAAATAGTAAACCTGAAGGAAGTTCGGTTCGTTTCGGTATGAACAGCTCGTTCCATGTTTTGACAATGCCTCTTCGCAGCTTTTAATATTAATTGATAGTTAATATGCATGACCGAAGTCATCGTGACCTCAGCTATAATGCTGGCTCTAATGGAAACGGAAACCACATGCGCATGCGTAAGTAACATCTATGACTTAATTTTACTTCCATAAAAGGCTTTACAAAAGCGTGCTGAGATAGCTGAGCAGTGCCAAGAAAATAGAATTTGAGCAACGAACATGGGTAATTATTAACTGTCATATATATATATATATATATATAGTACAGTTTTTTAGACCTCCTAAAGTGTGTCGTTCATAAAATTTTTGAAACCAACCTAACCTTGCCTTTGTTGCATATTGACCCTTGATCGAGCTGTCAATCAGAGACGCACCAGTGTAAATAAGCAGAAGATCACGTGATCTAATCGGAAGTAAGTGGGCTTTATGAAATAATATATGCAGTTGAGTCAGTTGGTCTCAGTGTGAGCCGAGTTAGAGCCAGCTTGCAGTCACTGGGAGCGCCTCGCAGAGGGCCTGTGGCCCATACCAGGCCTCCGGTTGAGCAACCCCGGCCGAGAAGCATAAATAGTGCTAAGTGGAGTCTTGAAGATAACCCAGCGTGCTATGGTCATGAAAAGTTTTGGGTAAATATAGCAATCTGTCTAAATTTTTCCCTCTCTCTGTTCCTCCGTCTCACATACACCACAGATTTTCAACCCCATACAAAAGAATAATCATCACGTTGTGCCATCGTTACAGATATCACAGACACTTTCTTGCCAACTCTCCCTATCGTTCATCGCTTCCGGCAGGTCCTCAGGGCTACATCCCGTATCCTCACAGAGCTGCTTTATCTAGGTTCTAGCTAGTCGCCCTGCTTTCGCTCGCCCATATGAATGGATCCGCTGGAGTACATCACTTATGAGCTCGTCCCTATTTCTCCAGCAGTGTCCTGCATGTTTAGTTCGTCTAACTTGGATAGTTTTCGTGATTGGTGGTAGGTGGCCATATAACTGCTGCTTTGTTGGGTGTTGCCTTGGAGGCAACATTCTTGTGTAGTTGCCGTCAAGTTTTTCTCCAGCCGTTCATTTAGCGTCCATGTAGTCCATCCATATAGCAGTATCGACATGATCGCTACTTGGAAGAAATTGCGTTTCATTTTATCGGTCTGGTCTGACTTCCATATGACCGATAGCCTATTGATAGCTGTCCATGACTTTGTTAGTCGCGTGTCGATGTCTGTCTCGGTCGATGAGACACTGCTTCCTAGGTAGGTGAACTTGTCAACCAGTTTCAGAGAGCTTCCATTTAGTGTGGAAATGTCTCCTGTTTGATTATAGCACATATATTCCGTTTTGCCTGCGGCAGCTCGTTCCAGACTATGCAGTAGGGTTTTGGCTTGGGCGGGTACATTTGCCAGTATCGCTATGTCATCGGCGTAGTCGGCGTCGGTAATTGTTTTTGCGGGGTACCTTCTGCTTCTTTTCTTTATCAGCTCGAAACCGTTTTCTTTGATTTTATCGATTGATGTTCTAAGAACGTAGTCTAGACTGATGATAAAGTGGTATGGGGCCAGGGTGTCTCCTTGAAGTACCCCAGCTACAATGTCGAAGTAGTCTGTGTCTCCATCCGGGAAACGCACTTTCACTTTAGTGTTTCTATAGAGAATCATTATGGCTGCGACGGTTTCTTTTGGTCGGCCGTATGTGAGTAGAATTTGCTCCATCTTCCCTCTGCGTATGGAATCAAAGAACTTTGTGAAGTCGACAAATAATAGAATTTTTGGCCCGTATGCATTCGAGAATTCTACGGATAGTCAATATTTGTGAGGTCGTGGATCTATTTCTCCAGAAGCCATTTTGGTTTTTCCTGAGAATGTTGTCAATCTGGGGTTCTATGCGGTTGCTTAGTAGGGCATTGTATATTTTGGCTGCGATGGATGTACGTTTTATACCTCGGTAGTTCTTGGCTACTCCGAGGTCACCCTTTTTAGGGAAAGGGAGGATGCACCCCTTCATCCATCTGTCTATGAGATTTTGATTATAGACTGCATTACAGTGTCGTAACAGTATGTCATCGAATTGTCTAGTCTTCCATACTTCAGGGGGGATTTCTTCAAGCCCTGCAGCTTTTCTATTTTTAATTTTTCTAAGTACTGTGTCGAGTTCTATTGGCGTAAACGGTCCCAGCTTGATGTCTAATTGCTTCCTAATAATTAGTTCATGTGTAACTTTTATTGAAAAGATTAGAAACTCAGTGAAAGATAGGCAATCTAGGATAGCATGGCAAACAATAAACGAAGTAAGCAGAAGGAATGGCACTGCCAAAGCTTAACTGAAAGCTACAAACCAACAAGAACGAATAAAGCTGTGGAAACATTTCCAGAATCAACTAGGAAACCCACCGAAATTTACACATGAACCTACAAAAGAATAAAAAGACGTATATATTTTATAAAGAAATGTTGTCTTTTATCTTTAAACCGCTATACGACAACTTGACTTTGATCCAAACTGTCCCGATATAATCTACATGTAAACAAATGATATTAGTTCAGATAATACTGTTTTTACTTAACATTGTTTACTTATAATGACCTGTACATATATCATGTACATATAAGACAAATAGTAAACAAAGTTTAAAAACTTCACTCTCTTTACTAGAAGTTTTTGTTTTGGCATTAGCAAAACCATGCATTAAGACGTTTTGTCATGACTTCATTGTTTATTTATAGAAATGGATTGATTTTAATAGTATTACAGTTATGTTGAAAAAAAAACCCTGATGTTTCAACATCTTCTCTTGATGTCTTTGTATGTTGAAAAATATTCTTAAAGGCTAGCATAACCAAACCCTAATGCTAACCCTGCCGAATCTAGTTGGCTGTGGCAGTAGAATACACCGACTGCTTCTCTGCTGAGGGGCAAGACCCTTCACCACCACCAAGAACAACATGTGTTCTGGATGTACCATTAAACAATCTGGTGAGGCTCCAGTAATATTGGAGCTTTGGGGAATGCAGAGTACTCTTTCATTGCCATTGCTCACTAGTTCACACTGACTTGGAGTAATAGGTTCCTATCAATGGGTCAAATAGAACTCTTTGATATTTAAACTGTGTGTAAACAAATGATACATGTTTAATTGAATTGTAAGAAATGGAACAAATTGATTATTTAACTGTGTCTAAACAAATGACTGATGTTTAACTGTTGTTGATACATAGGAATACTTAGAACCGTTTAAAATTGTTGACCTATGCTGAATTGAATTGTTAGAAATAGAACTGTTTGATGATTTAACTGTGCGTAAACAAATGATAGATGTTTAATTGAATTGCTAGTTACAAAAATCATTACTTGGAACCATTAAATGTGCGCAAGCGAATGAATAATGCTGTATTGTATAATTAGTGTTAAATATCGATACTTGTAACCACATCACTGCGTGCAAACAAATGATTAATATTGAATAGAATTATTAGTCTTAGACAACAATAATTGAATCAATTTAACTTTTCAGAAACAAATGCTAGACTAGGGTACAAACAAATGAGTTCTAACATATTTAAAAATGAAATTGCCGACAAATTAAACTCTTACATATCATGTATATCTATTTAAATGCGTGCGAACAAAGGACTGATGTTAAATTGTGACTGTTATATAGTAATACTTAAAACCATTTCACTGTGTGCAAATAAATGATTAATAGTAAATAGAATTATTCTCTATTACAAAGCAATAATTGAAACCGTCTGTTTGCAAACAGATGAGCTGAATCTCTTTTTAAATGTTATCTACAAAGCATTCATTTAAAAAGTAAAAATTAAATTACCAAGAAACTAATCTCTTACATATCAGCTATATCTATTTAAATGTGCGCGAACAAATGACTGATGTTAAATTGTTACTGAGTGTAACGGTATGAATTGCCAGGAGACCCCGGATGTACAAATGGGATCCGAATGTACCGGTGTGATACGTAGCAATACTCGAAATCATTTAACCATATGCAAACAAATGATTAATTGTAAATAGAATTATTCTCTATAAGAAAGCAATACTTGAAACTATTTATTGAAACTAACGCAGGTTCCTTGAAAATGTTATCAAGAAAAAGTGTTTCCAAATTATATATATTTACTATGTATAAAAGAGGATTTGGTATTAAATAACCGACAATGGTTGATACGCCATAAAACCAAACCAAACCAAATCATATATATTTAATTTATTTGTAAAAAAGGGTTTGGTATTAAATAACCGACAATGGTTGATACGCCATAAAACCAAACCAAACCAAATCATATATATTCAATATATATATATATATATATATATATATATATATATATATATATATATATATATAAGAATTTGGTATTAAATAACCGACAATGGTTGATATGCCATAAAACCAAACCAAAATATCGAATAAACTGATATAACATTTCTTAACATGCACGGTGTAAAGAGATCACTGTTTCATTGTGAAATGAACAAAGAGTTTTGATTTGAAATTTCTACGTTAACAAATATGACCGGTGCCTGAAGATCAGAAGGGAAAATTGCCGAAACGTCGTGACTAGAGCATCACAAGCCTTTCTTCGATATCTTCAGTGACGTCACTAAAATCTTTCTTCTCACGGTCAAACCGGCATCCGGATCATACGGGTACATCCGGATCCCGCTTGTACATCCGGGATCTCCCGGCAATTCATCTCGTTACAATCTGTACTAACAAATATCATTTAAGTCATAATTGCTAAGAAATTTTTATTATCTCGGGTTATTTGAAACTGCTTCCAAAACCACTAACTAATAACTGGATGGGGGACGTCCTGTAGACATAATGGCTAACGTACTGAACTACAACATTTTGGTAAGCGAGTTCGATCTTCAGTCGCGATATAAAGTTCTCTTTTGGATTTTACCCTTAGGAAAGGTTGGACGACCTTCCTTATTCCACAAACTGCTGGTTTAATAGTATCACTAGTGTTCTTTTTCAAGGCTGTCATGGTACTATTTATCCCAAAGCTGGGCAGGGAATAGGTTATTTACAAGTAAGCCGAGAGAGAACTTAATTGTGTGACTGGAATTTGAACTCGCTTATGAAGCTGTCACAGTTCAGTACTTTAGCCACTGAGCCACAAGGACTCCATCATTATAATAAGGACTCTTATCTATCCCTCTATGTAATACCTCTTTATAAATCATCACCTTATTTACGTAGACTTAACTAAATTGATTGTTCACCCACAGAATATGTTTGTTGTAGTCAGCTCCTGCAGTGAGGTCTTCCGGCATAGGTTATACACATTGTAGATTATTCTCATTCCGATATCAATGATTAAAGGTTCAGATATATCAATTGCCTTTTCAGCTAGGGTTGTAGAAAAAGCCGATTGCCTGAGGGGTAAGATCCCAACTCAATGAGGTAATCTTTTGACCACGGGTGGCGACCCGTAATGATTGAATATATGAACCTAGTAACTAAGCAGTCCGTAGCCCGACGACCGAAGTGATCACGTGATCAACTACAGTTCACTTTGGACCTTACTGGGCTAGACGAGTGTTCGAAATGCCCTGATCTGATCAATCGGCTCGTAATTCAGGCCCTAGCACATGTATTATTGTCCTAGTTGTAATATTCAAATTGCTCTTGTGGCAAACAAGTAGCCAGCTCTACTTTATCGTAAAGGTGCAAGAAGGCCGTGTCTGAGAGCCAGTTGCACTGACATAGCATTTCTTGAAACCATATAACTACGGACGAACAAATTATTTATAACAGATAGATTTATTAGTGCTAAATAATAGTACTTCCAACTATTTAACTAAATTCAAACTAATGATTAGTTGGTTGGTTGGTTGGTTGGTTGGGTTTTATGGCATATCAACCTTTGCAGGTCATTTAAGGCCAAATTTATTTTCATGCGATTAATCAGTTCTATTTCAAACAAATCCGTTTAGTCAAGCAGTTCTAATTCAGTTAAGAATAAGTACAGATTTTGTCAAATGTCAAAACAGTTCTATGTTAAACAATTCAGTTTCAATGTCAAAAACAGTTCTATTTCAAATAAATCATTTTAGCATAAGTATGCAGTTTAAATGTAAGTACAATTTTAGTTTAGCATAAGAACGCAGTTTAAATGTAAATACGGTTTAATTGTCAAAAATATTTCTATTTCAAGCTATTCAATTTAGTCAAACAATTCAGTTTAGCATAAGTATGCTGTTAATTCTATTGAATCCATAGATAGGACCTTTATCAGGTGCTACCACTCCGGGTCAGAGTGGACCTGGGAGCAATGGCAATAAAGAGGTACTCTGTATTCCCCAAAGCTCCAGCATTACTGGAACCTCACCATCAGATTGTTTAGTGTCATATGCAGGACACTCGTTGGGGGATCTTACAGTCGATGTATTTTACCTCCCAACTGACTGGGCCCTAATGATTAGTATTTAATGGAATTATTTGGGTTAAATATCGACTCTTTAAAACACCTGACTATGTGTTAGGAATTGATTAATGTCAAAAGGATTATTAGTGTTAAATAGCAACACTTGAAACCATTTAAGTCTGTGCTAGTGAATGATCTATGACCAAATAGAATTATTTGTGTTAAATGGAATACCTGAAACCACCTAAATTTGAGCCAACAAATAAGCTCTAACTCTTTTTACAATAATGTTAAGTAAAAATAATTTGCTTAAAAATTATATATATATATATATATATATATATATATATATCTCAAAGTGATGTAGTTTATTTGTCTATAAAAATGATTTGGACACTAATTTAATGAGTGAGAAGACTTCATCTCATAAAATATCCCGGATATTACAGTAGCTGAAGAATTGTCATGAGAACTAAAGAGTGAAAAACTCTTCCAATGAATCAATGTAAAATAGTAATAAGAAAAATTCGTCTCAGAAAAATGAAGCCTATGGCTCCACTGTCCCAAAAATTTCAAGAAAAGCTAATTCGAGAGAGAGAGAGAGAGAGAGAGAGAGAGAGAGAGAGGTATATGACAGACTTGGACAGAGAGAGAAGGAAAGAGAAGAATGAATCAAGAAAAGTCACACACAAACACACGTATATATATATATATAGAGAGAGAGAGAGAGAAAGAGAAATGAATCAATATATAATGGAAATAACAACACCTTGTCCCAGAAATTGATGTCGAAGGGTACAGTGGTCAAAGTATTAAGAAAGACACACACACACACACACACACACACACACACACACACATATATATATATATATATATATATATATATATAATGAGAGAGATCAGTTGGAATCAATGTATAATAGTAATAACAAAACCTTTCTTCAAAATTAAAGCCGGAAAATAAATTAACGGAAGCACACGTAGAAAAGAGAGAGAGAGAAAGTGAGAGAGAGAGAGAGAGAGACTCTGTGTGTGTGTGTGTGTGTGTGGAGGGGATAGACCTGGATGAATCAGTGTTTAACAATGTATAATAACGCTTCATCTTAAAAATTCAGACAAAAATATTCTTTTGTTATTAAATTTCTATTATTGGAAATATAATTTTCTCTATTGACTTCTTTGTCGATAGTATGTAAATTAACTTTTGAGACATTTTATTTCAGACAAATTAGAATTCAGCGAAATTCGTTTGATTGGTTGATTAACAATTCTAACAATTTCATTATCGATCTGCGGAGGTAATAAAGTAATTAAAAACAAACAAACAAACAAAAAGAAACAAACCAAAAACAAACAAAAAAAAAAAAGAAGAAAATGATATCGATATCATTCTACATAGAATAACCTAATTTTACTTTGAAACTTCCAACCTGACTGAATTGTCATTTTTTTTAGGTGGAAAGGGGAAATAAAGATAATCAAATATCCCTTTTCGCGCTCCCCACCGTTTTTTACACGTCACTTCACATTTATGCAAACTTTGCTTAATCAAAAGATTTAATTAATTCTAATTAATTTCGATATTGACGTCTTCAACAATTATAAACATTGTACTGTTTGAAATAAGTGGATTTTTAATGAATGATCTCCCTTGAAATGCAAATATCATAAAACCGATAATTAAAACTAATTGTAATTGTTTTAGGTTTTTAAAATTTTAAATCAAAACCTTAAATAATATTTGATTAGTGAACAGATTTCCAAAACAGTCTTCTCGTAATAAAATGTTTGCCAAATTAACTTTTTTAATTGACATTTGTAAAGAACATTAAAACATAGAAAGTTATTTTGGCTCGTTGTATTTTCAATTTAGACAGTAAATTGTAGGCTAGAGTTCCTTTACACATCAACAAGACGGTCATAACATTACACGGCACAAATAGATGTTTGGAACGTTTATATTATCTCTAGTAATAGACCTTTGGACCACCACGTATCGAATGGGTTTATGCGTGTAGCACTACGTCTTAAGTGTCGGTCGGACCTCCTACTGAACTCCACCGTGATGAAAAGAACAAGTGACGAACTCACAAAAAAAAAAACACCCACCAAAAAGCCCACTCACAAAAACCCCACCTAATGAAAAATTTTATCCGCTACTGCACGTTTTCGTAGTCGGCGGGAAGAGAGAAACGCGTATGAAAACTAGGTCGACCGTGTTAGCAAGACAAAGCGAAACAAAATGTCGTGTGGAAAGAGAGCAGAAACGGACCTTAAATTTTCTTTCGTGTTTGCTGTTATAGTTCTAACACTTGCTTCCTCGCGAGGTCCATCCTCATAAGTTCACGCCTTGATCTGAGACCTATTTTCAGAGTTCACTCCAATATGAAACCCGCAACTTTTGACTGTGTTTACATCGTTGTCTCTCAGCCAACTAACACTCATTCTGTTTTCTCTCCAACGCCCACTGTCTTAACGACCTTTTCGTTTGAGTTACTTTCAACCAATCAGAACTCGTTGTCGATTTGCTGCTGATCCGTTTCTATCTTTAACGCGGGCGTCCCAGATTATTTTACTTCAAAATGAATCAATTTCTTAGTTTACAGGATATAAATTATTAAGAAGGTCACGGGGAACACAAAAAGGGTCGATAGAAAAGCATATATATTCAAGTAACAGAAACAAGATACGAGTGAACCTGGTTAAACTGTAATTAGTTGATGGAAAGCTGAGAGTTCATTGGGGTAGTGACTATCCGTCCACAACGCAAATGGTATCACACGTAATTGTGTCACGCTGATTGGTGCACTGGTATTTGTTATACGCCCCGCCAAGCTTACAAATGTAACACAATGTCTTTTTTAGGTGGATTCAGTCACAGGGCCGTAGCCCAGACACGTCCGGCAGTTACAAAAATTCCTCGGGTCCCGTTGGCATTCCCCTAAAAGGGGCGCCTCAGGCGCCAGGCGATGAACCTAAAACCTCCAAAGAGGTTTAAAGTCTGAGCGAACTGCCCCCTAAGGCCAGAGGTATATCCTGTGATGAAGCACACCCGACAAGAACCGTGCAGTGTTCAACATGACCGGCCGAAGTGTAACCCAACCACTAGAGAGATGCACCAACACGATGATTGGTGCACTTCCGTCTGACGCTCTAGTTGACGTGTATTTATGGAGGAGAGCGAGTCTATTATGTAGGGAGTACAACATAAATTTCATGTGATATATTAAAGAAAAACAGAAAAGAAACATAGTAATCCATTTGGTGCGTGGCAGGTTAATGAACAATTGCCTTTAAACCTGTTGTTTAACTTTTCACTTGTATTTCTTTCATCTCCATTAAGATATATACCATCTTGACCTGTAATGAACCCAGCGGATATTGTTGACAGACATATCCGGATGTAGATGTAATCGATTACCGGAAACAAGGAATGCGTGGGTGTAAGCTGTGACCAATGGAAAACAAGCATTGCGTTTGTGTAAACCATGGCCAATGAAAAACAAGCTTTGTTCGGATGTAAGCCCTGACCAATGAATAGCAAACATTGCGTGGGTGTAAGCCGTGACCAATGGAAAAAAAGCATTACGTGGGAGTCTTAGGACAATTTAAAGTGTAGAATTTTGTCTGAAGTCAGTTCTTGCTGGTCGTTCCGACTACCGACAGCTCCTTCGTCTGCTCGAACTTTCTCCGATTGTTCTCCTGCTCTACACAAGCGTTACTGTCAATGAATAAGAATATAAGATTATATTTTTGTATATACGTGTTCCTCGATGTTAGAGAAGACCCAGCGGTAGTATACTGGAATTTCTGATGCTTTTTTATAGAAAATTTCTAACTATCAGTCAATGGACATTAATAGTAATACCATCTGTATTTTTTATTAGATGAAAAAAAAATCATTTATTCTTGACTGGTATTTATTTTATCTTGATTTCGATTGCTTTTGTCCTTGTTAAAATCAATAATATCTTTCGGTCAATTGCTATCTCATTATTCAGCAGTGTGCGTCTGTGTCTGAGTGCATGCATATAAATTTATGAATATATATATGTATAAATACCCACAATTATTTGAAATATCCTATATATATATATATATATATATATATAGGATATCTTAAATAATTGTTAGTATATATATATATATATATATAGGATATTTCAAATAATTGTGAGTATATATAAATATATATATGGTTAGAGAACCCAAAGTAGATAACATTTTCAGAAGTATTTAGAAAAGCCTAAGACATTAGTAGATAACGAATCTATTTCCTGTTCAAGTCGGAAGTCATAATTTCAATCCCATCTTAACTTGGACAGATCTGACAAAACTTGAATGTTCATATCAGCGAAAAGAGGAAATATATTAGGAGGCCCTAAGATTGTACATATGTTAAATCTACATGCATCTGGCATTCTCACACTGTAATTACAAACAAAGAAAGGTGATACCGTTTTTCTTTTACACGACGTTGCACTTAATAAATAGATTTTGCTTAATAATAAACAAAATGGTAGTCAAATCATTGGTGTATGCAGTTAGATGATGAATTAAGGGCAGTAATAGACGAGGAAATGCTGGGTAACCTTTATCGATTTCTTTTAGTAATTTCAATTGCTGTTCATCGTTGTTTAGATCGATATTCTATAGGACTTACACTCCTATGCTTTAAAATGGCCATGATGCCACTTGTTCCCGAAATAAAGATCGCTGACGTCGGTAGAATAATCAGTCTCGGGAACCTATTGGTCAGGAAAATGTCGTGATTTGTGCTCACAACCACGTCCGCAACTTTGATTTTGTCCCGTGCATTTGGAGCCGACCGCCTGACAAGGATTGCTAAGATATACTCTAGTCTTTCAAGATCTCAAGCTCTTTCACATTTTAACTTCCAGAGACAACACTCTATTTCATATCTTCACTTACGGAGACTTCACACTCTCGTACATTTTGACTTCCAGCAGTTAACCCCAAGAAAATATTTACATTCTGCAACCTTTTTCTTTCCTGTTCTGCCTTTTCGGTTAGACTTTTTCCAGCCTCGAACACAGCCACAAAAATTTCGTCAAACCTCGAAAGAAACAAACAACCGACATTGGAGAAAACACGTTTCTCCTAGGACACGTCGATATATTTCTATATATCGATACCTTACATGAAATACTCAGTCTACATACATTTTATACTTTCAATATTTAGTCTTTTTTCATAATATCCGTGTTAGTACACACATACATGCACACACACACACACACACACACACACACACACACAGAATTATTCAACAGACTTATGTTAACTACATACACACACGTACACACACAGAGGAATATTCAACTGACGATATTTGAATATTTGTAATGTTTCCTTTTTCATGTATTTCTTGATATATAAATTTAATTTTGTTTGAACTGCTTTGTTTTGAATGTTCTTTGTCCAAGTCTTTCAAATTGTGCACTTCATTTGCTTTTCAATAATGAGCCAAGATAAAATATGGGACCAAAAATATTCACCAAACAACATTTACCCCCACAATTCTACGACCATTTATTTTTTTAAAGTTTTGTTAATTCAATCATTTTCGTTGGAAAGTTTATATTGAATGATTTCTTTTTATCAAGATACATTTCACTATAAGAAAGGAATAAGGAATTAGATTGTTTAATATATCTTTATCAAAGTATTTCTTAATGTCAGTTTCTTTCCGACGCAGTTGTTCAGACGGATGACCTTCAACCAAAGCTAAAGGACACAGTCTGACCAACACTTTACCCACAGATCATTGTCTCTGTCTCTCTCTCTCTCCCTCACACGCACTATCTTCTGCCCTGTCGGCTGGAGCTGTAGAATACACCGGTTGCATCTCTGTAGGAGGGCAAGACTTCCCAAACACCAGGGTTCGTATCTCGGACGAGACATTTTGCGTTTCACTTCGCTCTAATGCCTTTGAGAAAAATATAGGCACATCTGACCTCCAATCAGTATGGGAGAAAATATAGTACAGGCTGGTTCTTTATAGCTTTAGTTAATTAACCAGTCCAGAAGAAAAAACACCTGAATCACGCTTGAAAACTGACCTTGTGTCACATCCTGTCCACGACGAAGGGGTTAGAACAAGTATAAATATATACAGGGTTTCCTAAAAGACACGTAGGTATTTAGAAATAAAAATGCATTTAAGTCAGTAATTTCTTTCTTTATGTAGCATAGAAACATTTATATAATGGAAAAAACTGCTTCAATTATGAAAAATACCGCGGTTTACTTAATATAAAAAGACTATTTTAAAAAGATTCAAATTTTTACTATACTTTAGAATCTTGTTGACATCTGGGGTGATATTTATCCATGCCTTACACCAGGCAGGATTTGACACAAGGTCTTTTTTATAGTGATGATTTTTGGAGAGGTCGGGCACGAGCCGAAACTCGTTAGCTATTGATCAGTGTTGGTCATAAAATCACTTGGTGCAATGTTAACTAAGACATTTGGGGTACCCTGTACCCTGTATTTACTAAAATTATCACCGTTGTGACACAAGGTCAATGTCTAAGCTGAGTTAGTGCTATGATGTTTTCTATTAACCGATAACCCGGTGTGAATTCTCTGAGATCGGTTATAATTCCCTGACTAAAACAGCTTAGTCTGCCCTACTGTATATCAATAGCAGAATAGAGAAAAGAAGGATTCTTGCCTTATGCAAGGGTATTAGCGTGATGTGAAACGCAAACAGCCTTGTACAGGTTTCTAACTAGGGTTGCCGATTCCATTTCCTCCGTTACGCTAAACCTTAGTTGGTATAGTAGTTTGTTAACTATGTTACTCATCGTCGGACAGTAAGCAAATGTTATCGGTGGGGGGGGGGGCAACTTGACAGAATTGAACATGTCTTCCAGGGAGCTATCTGTAACATAATAGTTCTGATCAATGAATCCGAAACCAGGTTTCCAGTTTTAAAAGATGATGGAAGCTGGTCATGTCAACCGCCTGAAGCAGTAGGCATGGGGTCTTTTGTGTGCTCCAGTATACATATTTTTGTGTGTATATATATATATATATATATGGTGAAAATAGAAAAATGAATTAATCCAAACCTGATAATTACGAAGGAAAGTCAAAGTCAAAACATGAATAAAAAACAAGATAACCAAGTTGGTTCCATTTCTCTCTACTTTATCACCCTCAGTACAAGAACACAGAAATAAAGCACCAAAAAGTCAAAACGCTAAAAAAGTTTTTTTTTTTTTTATCTTTGTCGGGGGTGGTTTAAACTTCTCATCCAATGATTAGTCCTCATCGACATATGGCCTAGTCGGCTGGTGATGCAGAATACACCGACTGCAAGAACCCGCCCCAACGAATCTCCGAGATATGACATTGATGGTAAGTTTCCAGCAATGCAGGAGCTTTGGGTAAGACGGAGTGCTCCTTCATTGCTAATACTGCTAGGTCCACGCCAAAAAAGTGTTCTGTATATTACAGTAAATTGCGTCTTATTGTCAGGCTCCATTCCTGAATCTCTGAGAATTCAAGAACCTAGTTACTTGATTAATAAAGTCAGCAAAGACTCGACTGGTAAGTTAAATACTGACGGAATCTCTATTTCAATTTAATAAATATGCCCCGTGATTAAGTAAGATTAAGCGAAAAAAAATGAAGCAAGAAAACATTGACAGTTTTCTTGATCCAAGCCAATCCGGGCACTTTTAGAACAGGTGAAATGGAACTCCAATTAAGTCTGATATTGTCCGCGAGCAGGCGACATATTGACGCTGTTTCCGGAAACTCTCCCGCTTAAATATCCGCTATGTTATATTTGTGTTGTTGATTTTTTTAATAATCCTGAGGTTTTTTTTTGCCGAGACTTTCAAGATTTATTTGCACTTGTGAGATATCCGTCTCTGTTAGTTTTTCGTTTTCCTTTCTTTCTTTCTTTCTTTCTTTCTTTCTTTTACCCACTTATTTTCGCAAGTTTTCTTTGTTTTTGTTTTTTCCGGTTTTAGAGTCTTTATTTTTTGTTTGTTTGTTTGTTTGTTTGTTTGTTTCTTTCTTTCTTTTACCCTCATATTTCCGTTATTTTTCTTTGTTCTTGCTTTTTTCATGTTTTATAGATTTTGCTTCTTTCTTTCATTTACTTTCGTATTTTCGTTAGTTTTCTTGTTTTTTTTTTCACTTTTCTTGCTTGTTTTTTTGTTTGCTTTATTGTTTGTTTGTTTCTTTGTTTGTTTCTTTGTTTCTTTCTTTACTGTCATATTTTCGTAGATTTTCTTTTTTTTTTCATGTTTTATAGTGTTTGTTGGTGTCCTTGTTAGATTGTCTGTTTCTTCCTTTCTTTCACATTTATTTTTCGTTTGTGGTAGCACCTGATAGGGCCCTCTCTGCGGGTTAAATAGCACTAATCCCTATACTAATGCTAAAGTCAATTACTTGAAATAGCACTGTTTTGATATTTAAACTGCGTACTTCTGCTAAACTGAAGTGCTTGAAATAGACCTGTTTTTACGTGTAAACTGCATAATTATAGTAAAATGAATTGTCTGAAATGGAACAGTTTTTGACATTAAAACTGTACTACTCTAAATTGAATTATTCGAAAGAAAACTGTTTGGACATTTAACTGTGTGTGGACAAAAACTATACTAATACTAAACTGAATTGTGTTAATTAAAACTTTTTTACTAAACTGGATAGCTTGAAATAGAAATGATCTTTACTATTAAACAGTGTACTCATGCTAAACTGAATTCTTTGAAATAGAACTGATTATTTGTATTAAAATGTATTTGGCATTAAATAACCTGCAATGGTTGATATGCCATAAAACCCAAGCGACCAACCTAGTCCCTGTCCTGATTCAGAGAAGTATTGCTCTTTCTAAACGAAGGCATCTCAAAGTGGTTTATTTAAAATCTCGGCGGTGAGTAACATTTTGTTGCTAGTTTGGCATTTCAGGCAAAACTTGGTTTAACCAAATCTACTTTGTGCGATATTCTGTGCGTGATTTTTAGGACAGTTACCCTCATCTTTATTGTTGGTAGTTGTAACATAACGTTTTGGACGCTGTGACCTCCGGCCTTCTTCAGGTGTCCCTTGTTTATCTGGGCATAGAAATTTTTCGACTTGGGAAATCATTTATCGATTTTGACTGTTGATCAAACAAGGCATTCAAGAAATATGAAGATGTTATTCTAATAATGACGTCATTGTTTTTCACGTGAATGAATCCGAGAAGCATCACAAGAAGTTTCTTGAGAAGAGTCATGAGATGAATTCGAAACGTAAAATCTAATGGCATCAGTTGTTCTTGATATTTTAAAAGTAATTTTCAGGAAAAACAATTTGGTTTCGTTTTTTCAATTATTGCTTCCCACATTACGTTCGTTTCTATACGCGGTCTAAACACAAGTTCAACATGACCTAACATATATGCTGCTTCTTTGAGACGTCATGGGGAAGGCCTTAGGGAACAGTGGCCAAAACATTGTGTTACAACTTACAAGAATAAAGATGAGGATAACAGTTCGAAAAATCACACGCAAAATATTGCGCATCCAGCTTAAACTCAAAAATTCAGATTGGTAAGTCTACTTTGGGTCGACAGAACTTTACCCTCCACCCTGTGCAGAGTATTCGGTAAACTTATCCTTTACAGATAAATCAGAAGAAAGAGTTTAGGATTATGATTTTTTTTCATTTATACAAATGGGATTAAGAATTGCCAAGAAGATTTTAAAACCCGATTCAAGGAACTTCTATACATTGAAATTTCTGATTGTATTATTTATCCATTTGATGTTGAAGTGGAAAGAGCAAATTTAGACACGTTTTTTAAAGGAGAATTAGTTCAAATGACTTTTGATCTTGAAGCAAAGACTATATAGACATTAAAAGGAACTGCGTGATAATGTACGAAAGAAAAAATTGTGGGAAAATATCCAAAGCTGTGTTCAACTGTTGAGACAATTTTACCAGCTTTTTCAAGTTAGTATATGGTGATATCTGGGTTTTGCCATGTGCGTTACTTATCATGCAAACATAGAAGCACTTTGAACATAGAACATGGGGAATTTCAGCTAAATATCACAAATCTGCAGGTTAATATTTATGATCTCAGTGCTCACTAAACTCATCGTTCACTTTAAAAGAAAAATTCAAGATGCGTTTTCATGAATTATTTACTGATTCTTTTCACATGTGCATTATGTAAATGTAAATTAGTAAATTCAATATTCAATTTAACTTATTTTGGAGTAAATGGAAATTATATTCAGTTACAAGGATTGAAAGTAAATAGTTCGAAAAGCCGAGGTGTAAATTGATCTGCTTTATGAGCTTCCGATATTAACATAAACTGCTCAGTCAGTACCTGTGGTGTAATGGTTATCGTCGTAGGAAATGGACACGGCGACACGAGTTCAAATCCTAGACGAGACTGATTGCATTTCACATAGCACTAATACACTTTGGAAAGGTATGAATCCAATTATTCTCCCTTCAGCTATGGGTAAATAGTAGGATGACTAGGTTCTTCAGCCTTGGTGAAGCAACTAGTCTAGGAGAAGGAAAACTCTGAAGTCAAACCTGTTAAACTCCGCTTTAAAAAAAAAATTGACCTTGTGTTATATCCTGCCCGAGCGGAGGGGTTGGTAAATATGATAAACAGCTCAGTCGCTCATTAGTTTGTACGTGAACGGTCATAACTTAATGAATGATACTGTGTAAGGTGCTAGCTATAGACACCAGTAATATAATTTACTTGGACCAGTCCATTGTGCTCTCTTGCCTGTGTTCCTGATTCTTGACCGAATTGCTGATGAAATACAGAACGGATATGACTAGCGACGATTCTCCCACCAATAATCTGTTTGGTTGGTTAGCTGGTTTTTGGGTTTTATGGCATATCAACTTTTGTAGGTTATTTAAGGCCAAATCCATTTTTATACAAATAATCAGTTCTATTTCATACAATTCAGTTTAGCATTAGTACACAGTTTAATTGTCAAAAACATTTCCATTTCAAACTATTCAGTTTATTTAACCAATTCTAATTCAGCTAATTTTGTTTACACACAGTCAAATGTCAAAACAGTTTTATATTAAACAAATCAATTTAGAGTAAGTTCAGTTTCAATGTCAAAAAAGTTACAAACTATTCAGTTTAGCACAAGTACCCAGTTCAAATGTTAGTGCAGTTTAACATTTCTATTTCAAGCTATTCAGTTTTGTCAACAATTCTAATTCAAACAATTCAGTTTAGCATACGTATGCAGAACTATTTAACTCATAGATAGGGCCCTATCAGATGCTACTATTCCGGGGCAGAGTGGACCGGGGAGCGATGGCAATGTAGGAGTACTCGGCATTCCTCAAAGTTTCAGCATCACTGGAACCTCGTCTTCAGATTGTTTAGTGTCATATCAGGACATTCGTTGGTAGGGGTCTTACCGCTCTGCAGAGAAGCAGTCGGCGTATTCTACAGCCCCAGTCGACTGGGCAAACAAATGATCTGATTAGTGGTGAAGGCTTGTGCATAATTAGATGCCATGTGTTTTTGGAGGTGTTGAGCCTAAATGGTGGTGAAAATTCTTGCCATTTGATCAACTTTACAAATCATCAACGACTCTTATGCTTTATCATCTTGGAATTTGATGTATTCCAATTATCATTACTCCTTGAGAGTTTTTTTTTTTACATCAGTGTTAGCTGATGGTCTTTCACAGGAGTTTGAGTGACAACAAGTCACATCGAGTCTCAAGGACTCTTCTCAGTATTCAGGCTAATCTCAATAATGCTGTAGTTTGAATGGTCTCCACTCGTCCTTCTATTTACAAGTCCTCCACTCCTTGTACCAAGAGCACTAATTACTATTGGTATCACCGTCACTTTCATGTTCCACCGTTTATCAATTCCTTAGCAATATCTAGGTTCTTGTATTTCTTTTCTTTTTTTTTCTTCAGTTTTACAGAGTCCACAATTCTGCATTTCTCTTTTTTTTTGGCTGATTATTATAAGATCTGGTCATCTGGTCGAGATTAGGTGATCCGTTTTTATCTCAAAATCCCTGAAGAGTTTGTGCGTCTCATTCTGCAGGACTTCTTCCGAGTTTTTCACGCCAACTTTAGCCGATGGTCTTTCTCTGGAGTCTGAATGACTGTAAGTTTCCTCATATTGGCAGGACTTTTCACAGTATTCTGGCCGATCTTAACAAGGCTGGAGTCTAGATGGTTTCGATTCTTCTTGTTTCTAATTTTTCCAGTTTTTTTTCCAAAACTTTGGGAACTGTTCCAACACCATTGATTTCACTATCACACTCACGTTCCACAGTTTTTTCTTTTTTTTCTTCTTTTTTTTTTCTGGCAAGGTCTAAGAAGTTCTCTATCTTTTCACTTACTTTTATTTACTCTGAAATCCGCCGGAATAGCAAAATCAACAAGATGGAAAGTATTTTTTTTTTGCTAATTAACACCAAGTCTGGCCCTCGGTGATCACTTTTTATCCGGTTATCACCAAGTCCGGCCCTAGGTGATCACTTTTTATCCTCAGATCCTAAAGAATTTTATGCATCGAATTCTCTTGAACAGATGTCAGTTTCTGCATATACAGCTTTTGATAGAGTGGTCGAATTTGAATAGCTTAAACAGTTTCCAATAATAATATTTCCCACCCGCTTAGTCTACTACTCCTTTTGTGATAATATTATTTTTTTGAGAGTTTTTGATACCAGCGTTAGCTGTTGGTTTTCATCGGAGTCTGAGAGACAACAAGTCTCTACAAGTCTCCAGGACTCTTCCCATTATTCTAACAGATCTCAACAACACAGTACTTTGGATGGTCTCCTCTTGTCCTCTTATTTCCAAGTCCTCCAATGCCAGTACCATTCCTTTTGTGACTTTACTGAGCGCACCAATTGCAATTTGTATTACCGTCTTTTTCATGTTCCAGAGTTTTTTCCGTTCTCTAGCAAGGTTGAGGTACATATTTCTCTTTTCGCTTTCTTTAAGTTTTTCTCTGTCGTCTGCTAGGACGGCAAAGTCCACTATACGGCAGAATCTCTTATCTTTTACTAGGACTGGCCGTCTGGCCGAAATTCGGTGATCCGTTTGGATCTCAAAATTCCAGAGAAGTTTGTGCATCTCATTTTCTTGGATAGATGCTGGGTTTTGCTTATTCAATTTGTTCGTATGATCAAATTTAAACTTTTTGCCCAATTCCTACGGGATTCCCTATTCCACCCAGTCGTGTCTAGTCTTATGCTCTTTTTGCGCTAATTTACTTCATTCGCTTATTTTATGATTGATCGTTTCGTCTCTATCACCTCATAACCTACATCTACTATTTTGTTGCATCTTCTTTATTCTTACTTTGATATAGTCCTAATGGCGTTATTTTGTGCTGCTATCAGAATAGATTGAGTTTCTCTCAGAAGATTTCCCTTTCCAAATGATATCCAAGTTTTCTCATGACAGATTTCGCTTGATTGTCTCTTGAAATGTCCATACAGTTCTATCTCTTCCGATTATTATTATTATTTACTCATTAGAGCTATTCACATCAGCGTTGGCCGCTGGTTTTTCACTGGAGTCTGAGTGAGAGCAAGTCTCCTCAAGTCTCCAGGACTCTTCTTAGTATTCTGGCCGTTCTCAATAACGCAGTCGTTTGGGTAGTCTCCACCCGTCCGCCAACTTCCAAGTCCTCTAGTCCGTTTAGTACTCCTTTAGTTACTGTTTCAAACGCACCAATTACATTTGGTATAATTGTCACCTGCATGTTCCACAATTTTTCAATTCCCTAGCAAGGTCGAGGTACTTATCCTTCTTTTCACATTCTTTCAGTTTTATTCTGTGGTCAGCCGGGACAGCAAAGTCGACTATTTTGCAAGTTCTCTTTTTTTTTTTGTTAATTATCATTAAGTCTGGTCTTCTGGTCAGGATTAGGTGATCGGTTTGTATGTTAAAGTCCCAAAGGAGTTTATGCGTGGTATTTTCTAGGACAGGTGCTGGGTTGTGCATATACCATTTGTTAGTATGGTTGAATTTAAATTTCTTACACATTTCCCAGGGAATCACCTTGCCGACCCAATCGTGTCTCGCCTTATACTCCCTCTGTGCTGATTTGCTGCATTCGCTTATTATATGATTGATTGTTTCATCTCTGTTACCACACCCTGCATTTGCTGTTTTATTGAGTCTTATCTATTCTCGCTTTGATATAATTGGTTCGTAGGGCGCTGTCTTGTGCTGCTATTAGGAGAGATTCAGTTTCTCTCTTAAAGTTTCCTTTTCTTAGCCATGTCTAAGTTTTGTCGTGTGAGATATAGTTTATTAGTCCTTTAAACGGCCCATAGAGTTGTTTTCCTTCCCATTTTTGTTTCCTAGTTATTGTCATTCTGTTGTTCATCGAATTCTCAGTTTCCTTTCTGGTGGCTGTAATGAGTCCTCCTTCGTGTTTTTGTATATAGTCTTTGAGTCGTATCGATGCATCAACGCTGTCTTCAATGCTGACAAGTCCTCTTCCTCCCTCTTTTCTTGAAACATATTATTATTGTTCCTTGAGAGTTTTTCACATCCGATGGTTTTTCCCTGAAGTTTGAGTGACAGCAAGTCTCCTCAAGTCTCCAGGACTCTTCTCACTATTGTGGCTGTTCTCAATAATGCTGTAGTTTGGATAGTCTCCACGGGTTTTCTGCTATCCAAGTCCACCAGTCCCTTTAATAATCCATTAGTGGTGTTCCAAAAGCACCAGTCGCAAATGGTATAATCGTCACCATCATTTTTCAAGGTCTCTTCAATTGCCCTACAAGGTCGAGGTACTTATCCTCCTTTTCACTCTCTTTCAGTTTTATTCTGACGTCCGCCGGAACAGCAAAATCCACAATTTTGCAAGTTTTCTCTTTTTTTTTTTTTGTTGATTACTGTAAAATAGCAAGTGTTAACTATGGGATGATAGAGACGAAACCATCACTCATATAATAAGCGAATGCAGCAAATTAGCATAGAAGGTGTATAAGACTAGACACGACTGTTCAGGCAAGTTGATTCACTGGGAGATCTGCAAGAAATTATTATTTACTCCTTTAGAGTTTTTCATATCAGTGTTAGCTGATGGTTTTTCACTGGGGTTTGAGTGACAGCAAATCTCTTCAAGTCTCCAGGACTCGTCTCAGTATTCTGGTCGTCCTCAGCAAAGCTGTCGTTTGGATAGTCTCTACCCGTCCGCCAACTTCCAAGTCCTCCAGGCCCTTTAATAATCCTTTAGTTACTGTGCCTAACGCAACAATCACAATTGGCACAATCGTTATTTTCATGTTACACAGCTTTTTTAATTCTCTAGCAAGGTCGAGGTACTTATCCTTCTTTTCACTTTCCTTCAGAATTATTCTGTGGTCTGCCGGGACAGCAAAGTCGACTATCATTATTATCATTATTATAATTGCTCACTGTCTGGCTACATTCATCAACCGGCCGGTTTAGTCACTGAGTATTTGGCCAAGCAGATATTAATTGCAAATATATTAATCCTATTATAAACAGAAAAACAGTTAGAATTATTAATAAGTTAATATATGTTTATAATAAATCGTATTATTTACATAAACTATACATAATAAGTAACAGGTATTATAATATTTATTAACTTGATAATAACGCCATACATTCTGATAGGATTGTCATCTTGTTTTTTTTTTTTATTTAGCATTAAACAAACTAATAACAAAATATTCTACATTAAATAGCAAGTAAATTCTGGTTTCGAAAATATACCTTAGACAAACTCGATTAAACTTGAATTCATTGTATAATTTTTTTTACAAGCCATACAGTGTAAAACGTTATGGAATTAACTGATGTCAAAGAAAAAAATGAAATGGTATCGTTATTTGCATTCCTAAAACAAAAACTAGTAGAAGCCTCGATATGCAAATCGGTCTACAGTTAAAAGTAACTGCAGAATGGTTGGGAATACCTAATTGAAAAGAAAGAGTGATCCAACAAAAGAACTGTCAATTTATGGTGGAAACTTTTTTAAAAAAATTTCCTTGGAAAGTCTTTTTTCATCAAAGAAGATCTAATAATTGACATTCGGGAAAGCTGAAACTGCTTTGATAAAGAATATTGCTTTAAATTAGTGAAATCCATAGCTAAAAAAAGTTAAAGCAGTAATAAAACCTCGAGGAGAGGCAACTACATATTAATAATGATTCTTTTTTTTGTCAATGAATTCCGTGCATTTTTCCCAACATAGAGTTATTCCATGACATTATCATATGCATGACTTGGAAAACATTATGCCATGGATAAATTTGAAAAAAAAAACTCTTTTACAATACGTACGTACTTTTTAGAAGTTGAAGCAGTTAGATTTAACCTAAATTTAACTTTTTATCGGTTTGGATTGACAAAAATAAGAATTTATTTCGTTTGTATTGTATCCTAATCGAGAAAACTTTCAGTGTTCAGAGCAATATCATGGACAGGTTCACGGAAAAATATAATAAGCTTACGGCCGAAATTAGCACACAGGTAAAACAAACTTATAAACAAGTTAGCGACCATAGTCGAGTGTGACCCAAAGGCTCCCTTTTTCGATAGCTACTACACCAAGGTGTAGGGGAGGGCGCTACTCCATTCCCAGGATTGCTCCACTTTACCCTTGAACCGTACCTTATAATGCTGAGTGTTAAGCAAGGTGGTATCAAGTTCCATTTTTAAAGTCTTTGGTATGACTCGACCTGGGATTGAACCCAGGTCTCCCGGTCCATTGGCGAACACTCTAACCGCTGGGCCAATACCCCGGTCAAACACACATTTAAGTTGATATATTTCTGTAACAGCGTAAAAAACTCATTAATTTGGATTATAAAGTAAAGTTGGCGACCGTAGTCAAGAGTGACTAGAAGGCTACCTTTTCTAATAGCTACTACACCGAGGTGTATGGGATGGAGCTACTCCTTTCTCTAGATTGCTCCACTTTATCCTTGATACGAACCTTATATTGCTGAGGGTTAAGCAAGGAGGTATCAAGTATCATTTTTAAAGTCTTTGGTACGACGCGACCTGGAATTGAACCCAAGTCTCCCGGATCATTTGCGAAATCTCTACCCATTAGACCAATGAGCCGGTGACATAGCTTAAAAAAGTTAATTATATAGTTCTCATGTATAACACGCACCCGTTCTCTCCCAGTTATGGGTTATTTAGTATCACTGCGATTCTTCAATAAGGATAGCTTTTTTATTACATAAATCACGAAGGCTAATATGCCATTAAATAACCCCCCAACCCCCCAAAACGAACAAATTTAAGCAAATTAAACCAAAACTGATTGAGAGATAGCTATGTAGTTATTCATTAAGCTCATCTTAGTTGAGGCGCTAGGACAAAAGTATGGGGCACCCGGTGAGAATCAAAGCCACAAACAATGATATGATAAACTACCTTGCGATCCATTAGACCACGTGAGGTGCCCTCAACCAAACCTATTTGAAGGTATATTGGTTTAAAATTTATAAAGTTTTTATACTCATACTTCGCCGTATTACATTGTGTTTTTTTTTTTATTTTACCTTGTTTAACATTTTCACCGACATAAAAAAAAAAATTTAAATGACTGCCTTAAAATATTGAAGTACAAGCAACAAACGAGAAAATACAAAAAAGGTTGACAAGAAAGACGCCATGTTTTGTGACGTGGCGTAAATATGCCGAATGTTGGGGACGGATGATATGACAAGGGCAGAAGTTAATTGAGAGAGAGAGCAAGAGAGAGAAAGAGAGAGAGAAAGAGAGTGAGAGGGGGGAGACAGAGAGGGGAGAGAGAGAAACTTAGTACAAGACAAAAATGAGGAAAATTTTTACATCCTCTAACCTTTCTGATAATTCTCGGAGATATCATTGAACGCAGGATAATTTTTTTATGTAGGAAATGAAAGATGTCTGGAATCCTATTAAGATCTATCTATCTATCTATCTATCTATCTATCTGTCTCAGTTCACTTATATACATCAATGTATCTATTTATAGAGCTATCTTGCTACCTCCGATCATTGTCGCTTTCTCTATCTCTATTTGTCTGTTTCTCTGTCTGTTTCTCTCTTTCTCTTTCTCTACCTCAATCTATTTATCTAGGCACACACAGACACACAGACAGACACACATACACACACAGACACACACAGACACATACACACACACCCACACACACACACACACACATATATATATATATGTATGTATATATATATATATATATATATATATATATATTTCGGTATATAGCGTAACGATTATCGTCATTGGTAATTGAATCAGCCTCACGAGTTCAAATCCTGATCATAGTTGTTTGCTTTTCCCTACTCCTTAATATTCTCGAGAAAAAAAATCATCTATCTGTTCTCTCTTCAGCTATAGGTAATTGTTTATTAGCCTTTAAATGGTTATCACCATATTATTTAGTCCAGCTTAACTCCATTATAATTGACTTTGTATCTGGTAATACGAGCGGAAGAGGAGTTGGGTTCATACATATTCATTCTGAGATAATTTTCCTTATTTATGCCCTTGACACCGAGGGAAATAAGAAGCTTTTAATTTGATATTATTGTTAATGCTGGGCAATTATCCTGTGTAACGTCAATAGTCTTAGAAAAGAACTCGGAGATTTGAGTTCAAATCCTGGATGAGGCTGTGTGCTTTTCTTTTATCGCTGATCGCGGTCGGGAAAAAATGAATTAATTTCTTCTTCCTATTAATTAGTAAGACAGACCTGGGTAAATATTAAGACAGACCTGATTCTCTAGCACTGAAAAGACAACCAGTTTAGAAGAAGGAAATCTCTGAATTCAAACCAAAGGTGCTCCACACAAAAATTGACCCTGTGTCACATCCTGCTATTAGCTGAAGGTTTGGTTAAACAAATTCACGTATGCAATTATACATATATATATATATATATATATATATATATATATAATTATTTGCATCTGTGCCCACCCCTATCCCGGTGATAGCCTGTGAAGGGTTCAAAGGCGCTTTTAAAGAAAAATTTGGTGAATTTATCAACCAATTAAAACCTGATATTAGAACACATGTCAGGAAGTTGCAAAAGATCTTGACAAAATTGAATAGATAAAATGTGTCTATATCATTTAATCAAACTTGTTTGAACGAAGGAATGCTGCTTAGTTGTGTGTGTGTGTGTGTGTGTGTGTGTGTGTGTGTGTGTGTGTGTGTGTACGCGCGTTTAGGCAGCAGTGTTCCATTTAAGCATGTTTCATTAAATAGTAAAGTCACATTTTGCCTGTATAAATCAATTAAAATCCTTTCGAGTTTCCTGAAAAGTGTCTTGGTTTCAGGTTGGAATTGGTGGATGGATTTACCAAAATTGTCCCGAGCGCTTTCGGACCCTTCATAGGCCATTATCAGGGGTTGCTTGCATATGTAAAGAGTGTTGTCTTTTAAATGAATGTTTTGAAAGTTTTTTGGTTTTAATCATCATCATCATCATCATATCGTGCTGGCAGCACGGATATCCCTGACCCTCTCTCGCCACTCCTCCCTATCGTTCATCGCCCTAGGCAGGTCTTCAGGACAACAACCTGTATCCTCACATAGCTGCTGAATGTACGTTCGTGCTGGTCGTCCTGCTTTTGCGCGGCCGTGTGTGGGGATCCATAAGAGTACATCTCTTATGAGTTCATCTCTGCTTCTCCAGCAATGTCCTGCATGTCTGGTTCGCCTAACTTGAATAGTTTTCGTGATAGGGGGCAGGTGGCCGTACAGTTGGTGTCTTGTGGGGTGTTGCTGCCAGGACTTGTTGAGGATTGCACGCAGCATTCTTGTGTAATTGCCATCTAGTTTCTTCTCCAGCCGTTTTGTTAGCGTCCATGTAGTGCATCCATATAGCAGTATCGATGTGACCGCTGCCTGGAAGAAACTGCGTTTCATTTTATCGGTTAGGTCTGATTTCCATATAGTCGATAGCCTATTGATAGCTGTCCATACTTTCGTTAACCTCGTTTCGATGTCCTTTTCGGTTGATTCGACGCTGCTTCCTAGGTACGTGAATTTGTCTACTAGTTTAAGAGGGGTTCCTTCTAGAGTGGAGATGTCCCCCGTTTGGTTATAGCACATATATTCCGTTTTGTGTGCATTAACATGGAGGCCAATGCTTGCTGCTGCTCGTTCCAAACTATGCAGAAGTGTTTCGGCTTGGTCAGGTGTATTTGCCAGTATCGCTATGTCATCGGCGTAGTCGGCGTCGGTAATTGTTGTTGCAGGGTATCTTCTGCTTCTTTTCTTCGTAACAAAAACATGCAAACGCAGAGTTGGATAAAACTGAGTTGCTGATGAATCTAAAAAACAGAACGCTAACAACGGAAGTATCAAGAAATACAGAACAAAAAAAAATTACTTGTATAAGATAAAAATACTAGAAAACTATTTTGCCTAGTCGGCTGGGGCTGTAGAATACACCAACTTCAGAAAGGTAAGATACCCCAACGAGTGTCTTGGATATGGCACTAAACAATCTGATGACAAGGTTCCAGTAATGCTTGCACTTTGGGGAATGCTGTGTATCCCTTCATTGCCATCGCTCCCAGCTCCACTCTTGCCCAGAATGGTAGCACCTGATAAGGTCCTATCTATTGCTCAAATACAACTAAACTGCGCAATTATGCTAAACTGAATTGCTTGAAATAGAACTATATAGATATTTGAACCGCGTACTTACGCTAAGCAGAACTGCTTGATAAAGAACTCTTTTGACATTTAAACTGTGCAGTTATACTAAACTGAATTGTTTGAATTAGAACTGTTTGCCTAAAATGAATAGGTTGAAGTAGAAATGTTTTGGACGATTAAATTGTGTACTTATGATAAGCTGTATTGTTTGAAATAGATCTGTTTATTTGTATTAAAATGGATTTGGCATTAAATAACCTACATAGGTTGATATGCCATGAACCCAAACAAATAAACAAACTTGAAACTATTTAAGTATGGGCAACTGGATCTATTAGTTGTAGATAGTAGTTATTCAACCCAATTTATTTTGTGCAAACAAATATCCTCTAACTTGTTCAAAAAATAATGTTACCCTGTAACTACTTAGTTAAAAACAATATTTAATATATATGGATGTTTAGATAGGATTCGGCGTAAAATAACCAGCAAGTGTTGATATGCCATCGAATTAAATGACTTAACCAAATCAAATATGATTTTAAGCGACTAATTATTATCCCACTCTAAAGTAGCCACTTATCTTTTGTCATAAGCTCCTTGGTCACAAAAAGAAATTTTGAAGAGAAAAATTGGTAATTTCAATTTACTTTTGGCAAAAGCAGTTGGTAAATCATACTTTCCGATCAGGAATAAGAACAAGCAAAAATCTTACGTAGTGTTATTGATTTTTCTTTTTTAAAAATAAAGAATAGTTCTCGTATGAAAGGTTAAAAAAAAGGAAACATTAATTATATATAAACGTTATTTATCATCTAAGAATTGTAAAAAACTTTTTTTTCAAAATATTTATAAAATAATGAGATTAATGTTGCTTGCATTTAGTTTATATATAATGATGGTTGGATGGCTTGTCTGTTGTGTTTTATGGCATATGAACTCATATAGGTTATTAAAAGCTATGTCCTGCTTATATATATATATATATATATATATATATATATAAATTTGTAAATGAATAGTTTGGAGGTAGCAATTTTTAAACAAGCCAGAGGTCATTCGTTTACACACATTTAAATGATTTTAAGCATTGCTATCAAACATTAATATTTTTTTCAATTATGTTTAATGGTCTCAAGTATTGCTATCTATCACAAATACTTTTATTCACACAAAATTGAATGGTTTCTTGTGTGGCTATGTAAATTTAATTGCTTTATTTGCGTACAATAAAATGATTTCAGGTATCGTTATCTAAGAGTAATAATTTTATTTGCACACAGTTAAATTTGTTACAAGTATGGCTATCTAAAACAAATACTTTTATTTACGTAAAATGATAACAAGTATTGCCAACAAAAGTATTTGCATATAGTTAAATAGTTTCAAGTATTTCTATCTAACAGTAATTATTTTCTTTGCATATAGTCAAATAGCTTCATGTATTTCTATCTAAGAGTAATAGTTTTGTTTGCACATAGTTAAACGGTTTCTTGCATTGCTAACCGTAATAGTTTTATTTTTATGCAGGAAAATAGTTTCAAGTATGTTTATCAAATATTAATAGTTTTTTTTTTTGTACAGAGTGAAATTGTTTCATGTATTTCTATTTAAAAGTAGTAATTCCATACAATACGTATCAGATATTATCCTGATAAATAAGATACATTACTTTTACCTCAGACATAAGTCCAAGAAGTAGCATATGATTGTATTTCGTTTTAGATTTTATCTCGTCGTTCTTTAAAACCCTAGCGCAACCGAAACTTCTGGAATTAATTTTTTTGTGACTGAAAGACTGTGCCTAAATATCCACGACCGAAACATCGCACAACTTGTCTTGATTATATATATTGGGTGTGACACGAGGTTACTTTTTAACGCAGAGTAAAGCGGCTTTGCATTTAGAGTTTTCCTTCTCCTAGGCTGGTTGCGTAATCTAGCCTGAGAAAACCATCCTGTTTTTCTATTTAGCCATTGCTCTTTTTGAATGATTTTGTTTGGTTTCTTTGCTTGATGGCATATCAACATTTACGAGTTATTTAAAGCTAAAAACAGCCTTATAGAAGAACAGTAGTGACACTATTTAACCCACAACATTGGAAATAAGAAATTTATACAGTTTCCAAGAGTATTAGTCCGAACCTGAACGTAATAGCTCGACTGGAATTCGAACTCGCTCACTTTGAGACCTTAGTTCAACACGCCATGGGGTCTATCCTTGCTGTCACGAGTTTGGATAATAAAACTTCAAACGAATATTAAAAGCTGCTTTTTCATTCTCCCACAAACTTTCGTGATTTTTGATAAGCACACCCGTTTGTGTGGCCTTGTATCATACTTGGAAAGAATATTACTCAAGTGACAAGGATTATCATTTTTACTAAGAGCCGACCATTTATTAAAAAAAAAACAAAAAAAAAAAAAACAACGACAGCCCTCGTTGTTAACCGAAACTTTTTTTTAACATCGGAGAGAGAAAATATAGTTAGTTTGGTTTGTTTTTATGGCTTATCAACCCTTGTAGGTTTTATAATTCCAAATCGTGTTTATACATTAATCAAATATATATGGTTTGTTTATAAATAGTTTGTAGATTACATTTTTAAACTATCCAGAATAGATTTCTTTGCACCTGATTTAATGGCTTCAAGTATTGCTATATAACACGAATTTATATTTGTTTGCACTGGGTTAAATGGTTTTAAGCATTGCTAAGTAACACTATTTAATTTGATATCCATCTTTTGTTTGCATTTAGATAAATGGCTATACATATAAAATTTCTAAGCGAATAGTTTGTTGGTAAATTTATTTTGGAAATTTTAGAGCGAATTTGTTTGCAGATAGTTTTGATTATTGTCGAACTCATAAGTGACATGCTCCTGTGGACCCCCTCACATGGACGAGCATAGGCAAGACGACCAGCTAGAGCCTAAATACAACAGCTCTGTGCCGATACAGGATGTAGCCTTGAAGACCTACCGGAAGCAATTGACAATAGAGAAGGATGGCGGGAGAGGACCATGGATATTTGTGCTGATGGGGTGATATAATGATGATTGCTATAGTTTGCACAGAGTTAGATGATTTTACGGATTGCTATGTAACACTAAGAATTTTATTTAGCATCGGTTATTTGTTTGCACATAGTTAAATGATGAAACTATTCAATTTGTACCATTGTGGGACCCTACCAAGTGCTACCACTCTGGGACAGGGCAATGAAGGGATAAACCACATTACTCAAAATCTCAAAACCAGATGCTGTTTAGTGTCATATTCAAGACACTCCTTAGAGGAGGTCTTACTCCTCTGAAGAGATGCATTCGGTGTATTCTACAACCCTAGGGGGACAAGGCAGCGTCGAGTTGGTAGGATATCGTGTCTCTGCAGAAGAGCAGTCGGTGTATTTTGCAGTACCAGCAGACTGGGCTGAAAAATTGAAACATTAAAAAAGGTATATATATATATGTGTGTGTGTGTGTGTGTGTGTGAGTGAGTGAGTGTGTATGTGTGTGTTCATATATAAGAGGCTTTCGTATTGCAGTGTTTACTATCGTAGGAAGTTTGCATTTCACATAGAGCTAATAAATAGTCTCGGAAAAGGCACGAATTTAATTATTCACCCTGACAGTATGAAGGTAGCAGACAAACATAATCTAAATAGGTGAATTTATTATGATGTAAAGTCGACGTTGACGTTTCGGTTTCAATAAGTATTATCAGGACTTGGATTTCAAAATAGTTTACATAGCGATGGATGGTTGCTATGTAGACGTTTGTGTATCTTTTCACTGTATATTTCTCATTTGCTCCTGTCATCTCAGCAAGCATCCATATAACACTTATGTATGAAAATGTAAACTGTCTTTTTATTTACAAAATATCAAAATCATTGCGTGAGAGAGAGAGAGAGAGAGAGACAGACAGACAGACAGACAGACAGACAGACAGAGAAGGATAAACAGGGAGCTGTTAAGATTTACACCAGGTTAGGACGCATCTTCAGAGAGCCTTGTTCTTCGTGCTTATTTCACGGAAGACTGTTAAAGGGCCGTTTCTTAGGGTCCAAAACAGGTTAACAAGTCTACTCAGTTGACTGCTGACTGACTGCTCTCCCGACAGACCGCCGACTCTGACTGACTGCTAGAGTTAAAAGCTTTCATCATTATATATTTTTCGGGCACAGCTTTCCTTCACGTGGCATTTCCGTTGTCTTTTGCTTTTCTTAAGGCACAGCTGCACCTCTTGTATTTGAAATTTTCACAAACTAACCGGCCGGTCAAAGATTAATATGTAACAGAATTTTTTGAACAACCCTTATGCATGAACTGGTCAACTTAAATTTGATTCAATGTAGAGACTGTGCTATATTCTTCTTGTAACGTGACCTCATTTCTTCTACTTTGATTAATATCACACTGAAAATCAAGATAATTCAAATACAGTATTATATCAGTATTTTTCAGGTTCTCCACAGGAATACAAAAAAATCAAATAATTAAAAAATTAAAAATTACTGTTTTAATTAACTCTCCTAAAACTTTTGAAGTCTTCTTCAAGATTCTTGTAATGGTCTTAGTGTCGCTAAGGGAGAGGGCCAGGGATATTTGTGCTGATGGGGCGATATAGTGATGATTACTATAGTTTGCACAGAGTTAGATGATTTTACGGATTGCTATGTATCACTAAGAATTTTATTTAGCATCGGTTATTTGTTTGCACATAGTTAAATGATGAAACTATTCAATTTGTACCATTGTGGGACCCTACCAAGTACTGCCACTCTGGGACAGAGCAATAAAGGTAAAGAATAAATTGAAGATACGAGTCAGTTGTTTCTGTACGCCCACTATGGCGATCTCAAATCTGGCTTATCCATTGGTTCATGGACTTGAGAGTCCATCAGAAAGAATCAAATCTCGATAACAAAAAAACAAAAAAACAAAAAAACAACTGGAAAGTGGTTGAATTCAGCAAAATACTATTTTCTGACTTCACTGACAAATTACCTAATTTCTATGTTTGGATATATTCATTGTCTATACGAACTCACAGTAACATATCAGTTAGTGTTTATCGCTCGTCTGTCGCCTCAGTTTTACAATAGAGTTTTTGTCGTTTTCTTTCTTTCGATTAACACTCAGGTTAAACAATGAGGCCTTGGCATTTGAATATTTGTATTATATGTAATTTAGAAAAAACCCTCTCTTTTCTATCTTTTATTGTATTATTTTTTTCATAGTGTTACACTGGCCGTAACGGGGGGTGTCCTCGTGGTGTAATGGTTAAAGTGATGGACTGCGGAATCGTAGTACGCAAGTTCGTACTCCAGTCGCGTTATTACGTTCACTTTCGCGCAAATACTCTTGGGAAATGTATGAACCCCCTTATCCTCCCTGCTATGGGTTAAATAGTACCACTACTGTTCTTCTAGGAGAACGGCTTTAGCATTAAATAACCTACAAAGAGTTGATATGCCATTAAACAAAGAAACCAACTGGCCGTAACACTAATTTAAATACAGTTTATCTGTATTTTCGAACAAACTATAATATTATTTGAAAAGTACTTTGAAGTGGACAGAAGCGCTATTACCCTAGGTAAGCTGTTTTTCTCGCTGAGATTAAAATGCTGGATACTTTACAGACACATTATAAATGCGTTAATGTTGATAAAAATGGTCTTTTGCTTGATGTATTTTTCGAATGAAAACATTAAATACCAATATAGTTTTAATTTTATGGTTGTTTTCCTCAAGGAAATGTAGATAATTTATTGATTTTAGATTCAAACTAGCGTTGAATAATTTCTTTTACGTCTAACGTCTTGATCGGTCCATAGCTTTTCTTTATAGCGACCCGTCATTTTCAGCAGGAAGTACTCCAACCATCTCAACTAAAATGACGATGCAATAATTGTCTTTTTTTATTCTTCTTCTTTTTATTCTTCTCTTTTTATTCTCTTTATTTTCGTCATTTATTGGATTTCCATTTTATTTTGTCTTTTTTGTCCACAATTTAATTTACTAAACATAAAATTCTAAAAGATTAATCTAAATCATCGAAACAAGGGCGGGAGAGATTTGAAAGGGAAGGAAAGTGATAGGAAGGGGGAAAGTAGGTAAGTTAAGGGCGGGGGAAGTGAGAAGAACATATGAGAGAGAGAGAGAGAGAGAGAGAGAGATGAAACGCCTTGATAGTGGAATGAGAGAGATCGAAGAGAAAGATAAAAATAATAAGGAAATCAGATTTTGTCTGATGATAGGTGTCCGTTCCCAAATTATAAAAGGTGTTGCTTAGGTCAGAAGGACCCACTAGCATATACACTGGTATCAAAAACTTGTTGAATACTTCTTATATATATATATATATATATATATATATATATGTTGCCCAGTCGGCTGGGGCTGTAGAATACACCGACTGCACCTCTGCAGAGGGGCAAGACCCCTCCAATGAGTGTCCTGTTTATGACACTAAACAGTCAGATGGTGTGGTCCCAGTAATGCTCGGGCTTTAGGGAATACGGAGCACCTCTTTATAGCCATTGCTCCCAGGTTCACTCTGCCCCGGCAAGTTAGCACCTGATAGGGCCTTAACTATAGGTTAAATAGAATTAACGGTATACTTTTGCTAAACTGAATTGTTTGATTAAACTGAAAAGCTTGAAATAGAAATGTTTTTGACAATTAAACTATACTTACATTCAAACTGCATGCTAATGCTAAACTGAATTATTTGAAATATAACTGTTTTTTGACATTGGAAATGTATCTACATTAAACTGAATTGTTTAACATAGAACTGTTTTGACATTTAACTGTGTAAACAAAATCTAAAATTATACTAAGCTGAATTAGAACTTTTCGACTAAACAGAATAGCTAGAAATAGAAAATAAATTTCACATTTAAACTGTACCAACACTTAAACTGTGTACTTATGCTAAACTAAATTGTTTGAAATTGAACTGTTTTTGACATTGTAACTGTATTTACGCTAAATTGAATTGTTATATATAACTGTTTGAATAAACTAAATAGTTTGAAATAGAAATGTTTTTGACAATTAAACTGTGTACTCATGCGAAACTGAATCGTTTTAAATAGAACTAAATATTTACATAAAAATGGATTTGGCATTAAATAACCTACATAGGTTGATATGCCATAAAACCGAATCAACCAATCATATATATATATATATATATATATATATATATATATATAAAGATAATGAATTAAAATTTCACTTATACATACTCACAGAGTGAACGGTGCTTCGGACTGTTTGTTTCTCGCCTATGTTTTCATCTAAGTCCATTAACTTAATTCTCACATTATCCAAATTGCCCAGTCGGCCGGGACTTTATAATGCACTGACTGCTTCTCTGAAGAGGGGTAAGACCTCCAAACGAGTGTCCTGTATGTGACACAAGATAATCCGATGGTAAGGCTCCAGTCATACTAGAGCTTTAGGAAATGTGAAGTACCCCTTCATAGCCATTAAACCCAGGTCCATTCTGACTTGGATTGGTAGCACCTGATTGGGTCCTGTCTATGGGTCAAATAGAACTTAACTATATACTTATACTAAACTGAATTGTTTGAAATCGAACTCTTTTGACATTTAAACTGCATACTTGTACTAAAGTGAATTGCTTGAAACAGAACTGCTTTTGACATTGAAACTGCGTACTTATGCTAAACTGAATTGTTTAAAATAGAAAGGTTTTGAGTGAATGTTTTTAATTGAATTGTTTGGGTATCTAACAGTGTGTAAACAAAAAATTATACTAATACTAAAGTGAAAGTTTGAAATTTAAATGGACATTAGATGACCTGAAAAGGGTTGATTGGCCGTAAAACAAAACAAAAACATGTCTATATGTATAAAAATGGATTTTGCATTAAATAACCTACAATGGTTGATATGCCATAGCACAAACCAAATCGAAACAAACCATTATCCAAATATACATATATATATATATATATATATATATATACTCTTTGCTTGAGGTGCCTTTGGTGGTGTAATCATATTTACCAATCCCTCCGCTCGGCCAGGATATGACACAAGGTCAGTTTTTAAGCGAAGTTTAACAGGTTTGAATTCAGAGTTTTTTTTCTCCTAGACTAGTTGCCTCACCAAGGCTGAAGAACCTAGTCTCTCCTACTATTTAACCATAGCTGGAGGGAGAAAAATTGAATTCATACCTTTCCCAAGGGTATCAGTGCTATATGATATGCAATCAGTATCGTCCAGGATTTGAACTCGTGTCTCTGTGTCCATTTCCTATGACAATAACCATTACACCACGGGCACCTCTGGTGGTGTAATGGTTAGCAATCCAGCCTAGCAACCCTCAAGAGTGAGTTTGTGTTTCACGGAATGCCTCATTCGTATGGCTATGTTCCACATCTGAGCAAAACGCTTAGTCAATTACTAGTTGCTTTGCTTAGTACCTCCTGGTGGCTCAGTCAGTTCGTGACGGACTCGCTACACTCACACCCTTGGCTGCTTATACCTATCTGCAATTGTTGACTAAATCTGCCACATTTGGTGGAGCATTTTTTGAGGGAAGATTTTATTTTTATGTTTATACCCTTACCTTATGAAAAGTACCCCGATTACACATTCCTGAATTTTGTTTCCATCGAGATTTAATTTCCTATTTTGATAAGGTCCTTAAATGCCCGTTTTATTCTCTCTCTCTCTCTCTCTCTATATATATATATATATATATATATATATATATATATATATATGTATATATATATATGTATGTATATATAATCACTTCTTTGTAGATGAAGACTATTTCAATTCCCCTAAAATTATTCGTGGGAACATATGTGACCCATCACGCCAAGTTCATCAAGCCTTGTCGCCTATGTAATAAGATAGATAAATCTCATTGAAATTGCCCTTGTGTACTCTCATGTGCCATCTCAAACCTAAAGTCGATCAATTTCGAATAATTTATCGCAGAAAAGACAGGAGTTTCTTGTAGGTTATTGCAAAAGAACTAGTGTAAAATTAACCTTCAGTTATTTGCAGTCAAGAAACCTCACATGACTTGAAATTTAAGCTTTGAATATATAGACCCTACAACAGATTTTACAACCATGTTACGGCTGAAAAGTATCCGGAACCGAGGTAAAGTCCAGCGACCAAAGTGCTCGTTTCAAGATGGAGTGTTAGATTAACAATAGCATTCCTTTTTTCGAAGGTGGTTTATTTATCATTATCTGCTCAAGTTCTTCAAGATTTACACAAAGCACCCTGGGTTTATTTCAGACGACATTCTTCGAAGGTTTTTGAGGGACTGTGTTTGATTATAAATGGCTTCATAATATATATATATATATATATATATATTGGAGGTTCAGCTCAAAAGTTCATATGCTAACCAAGATAATTTCATGGAATCTCACCAAATGCGGTTAATTTATTATTATTTTTCTCCATGAGAGTTTTCCAAATCAGCGTTAGCTGATGGTATTCCACTAGAGCTGGAGTGACAACAAGTCTCTTCAAGTCTCCAGGAACATTTTCAGTATTTTGGTTTATTCAACCATGATGTAGTTTAGACATTCTCCACCCACCCCTTTATTTCCAAATCCTCCAGTTCTTGCACCAATCCTTTGATGACTGTACCAAGAGCACCAATTACAATTATTATTATCGTCATTTTCATCATGTTCCACAGTTTTTTCAATTCCCTAGTAAGGTCAATTATTTTTTTTTCATTCCGTGGGAGTTTTATCGCTGGCGATCATTTTCTGGAGACAGGGTGACAGCAAGTATCCCCCAGGTCTCTAGGACCCTTCTCAATATTCTGCCTGATCTCAGCACTGCTGTGATCTATCTGATTCTGATTCTTCTTCTGCTTTACCTGTCACTTTTCCAAACGCTTTGTGATTGTACCTAGTGTGCCTAATATTGTAGGAATCGCCGTCACTGTCATGCTCCAGAGGTTTTTCACCGCTCTCAAAAAATCCAAATATTTGTCTATCGTTTTGCTTTTTAAAAAACGTTTACTCTGCTGTTCGCTAGAACAGCCAAATGTAGCAGTCTCTTCTTATAAAAACTAATAGATTCTTCATTATCTCCCTCGTTCTATTGTATCTATTTACTTATCTACCAATCCAAAAAGTTAGGTTCCTTAGTTTTTGGTATATTTTGGTATAACATGCAAAAGCACAGTACACATAGTGACATTTAATATTCAAACTTTAAATAGAATAGACCAGCTACCTGTGCTGACAGCATCTGAGGCAGGGCATTATATAGACATAATATTCATACAAGAACATAGATACTACTACCATAACGAACTAAAAATAAAGTAAAATATCGACAATGGATGGATGTTTGTCTCAGTATTTTCATGGAAAAACTCCGTCAATACCGTCATCGGGTAGGGGATGGGAATGCTTCTCAGTCCTCAGGTCCTAAAATCGCTTAATAGTATTGAGAAAATATTACTGAGAAGGATGTGTATATTTAGTTTTTATATATCTATCTAGTTTCATCCATTATCTATCTATCTATGAAAATATAAACATAACTATCAACCCAAGTCTACTGTTAATATCTACATATCAAATAAATTAGGTATCTAAGTCTGTTCGTATATATCTATTTCAGTTGAATTATATATATCTATCTATCTATCTCAGTCATCAGCTTTTTAAGTCGGGGAGTAGTAGACAACGTGCAGGATTGCGACATTGTAATAAGCAAGTTCGAACTCCAGTCTCGCAATTACGTTCACATTGGGACTAATACACTGGTGGAGGGTATGACCTCAATCGTCTCCCCAGCTAGGTGTTAAATTTTAACACTACAAGAACTGATTTGGCATTAAATAGCCCATTTGTTTCATATGCCATTAGAAGATAAAACAAAACAAAGATCTCTCCACGTATGTCCATAGTTCTTATCTCTCTCTCTCTCTCTCTCTCTCTCTCTATATATATATATATATATATATATATATATATATATATATATATATATATCTTGGATATGTCAATGATTTGCATTCGGTTGTGAGGATCCAGTTCTGGGAATCTCGGAAACGTGGAGCTACACGTTTTTGTCGTTGCTTACAGATACACCCAGACACCGTATGTTACAGAACGGTCTGAATTCATGCTCTGATGTAAACATTACCACTAAGGTGTCGGTTGGTTGCTTGCGTTTTATGGTATATCAACCTTTGTAGGTTATTTAACGCCAAATCCATGTTTATACAAATAGACAGATGTATTTCAAACAATTCAGTTTATTTAAACAGTTCTAATTCAGCCAATTCAGTTTTGTATAAGTATAAATTTTGTTTACACACAGGTAACCGTCAAAACAGTTCTATATTAATCAATTCAGTTTAGTGTAAATACAGTTTCAATGTCAAAAACAGTTCCATTTCAAACTATTCAGTTTAACATAAGTACGCAGTTTAATTCAATTTGACCCATAGATAGGTGCTACTACTCCGGGCTAGAGTGGACGTGGGACCGAGGGCAATGAGGGGGTAATGTTATATTTTGGCCTTTGACCCGGTCAAAAATGCAATTCCAAGGTGATTCACCGGAAGGAAGTGACACATTCTAATGGCAGTTATGAGAAGAAATCGCGTGGGTGGAAATTGGCTAACAAAATGGGACAAGCAAAAAAATCCCATGGTACTCTCATAGACTGACGCACCGGAAGAGAGTGACCTGTGAACTGCATGACAGTTATTTCCGCTTGATGACTATCAAACATCCAATTTCAAAGATCGAGTGGGCGACCGAGTTGACGATGAACTATTATATAACGCAGTCAAGACAAAAGACAAGTGCCAGTTGAGTTCGAGTTCCAGTAGAGTTGGAGACAAGTTGTGGTAGGGAAAGCCACACCAGGCTGAAGGGGATTGGGGCCCTGATGAATTGGGGTCCAGAGAAGATGCTGATAAGATGCAGTAATGAAAGCCAACACCCAGCAGAGTAGACCCCAGGGCCTCCGTTTGAGCATCTGGAGAACGAGAAAGACACAACGCTGACGGCCATAAGTTTGGGGTCAAAATATTTCAGTTATGTTCCCTCTCATATGCAAACCTTGAGTAACCCTTTTCGAACCCTTGCAATAAAGTGAGAGGTAAATATTTTGTTAAAGAAGTCTTCCTGCGTCTGTTTATTATTGTGTCGTTATGATGCTATTGATGACTATACAATAGTAATCCGCATTCCTCATAGCCCCAGCATCACTGGAACCTCACCATCTGGTGGTCTAGTATCATATCCAGGACACTTCTAGGGGGGTACCCATCTGCAGAGGTGCAGTCGGTATATTCTATTGATACTAGGTTGAATGCGCTGATACTATAATATGCTTTTAAGTAGAAGTGTCTATCCATTGCAAAATAATCTGGAGATTTTGATGGGTATTATGCTTGTAAGTATATATTTTCGATCAACGAAAAAAATGTGAACAGAGGACCATGTTTATTACATTGATCTAACACTCCTTTGGCTTAGGCATTTTTTGCTGAATTCATTGTTATTTCACGTTTCTCGATTTCAGGCGCAGCTCAATGATTAATCTGACCTTCAGCAATACTCAGGTGATTTTTTCAAAATGTCCATTTGGGTGGTCATTAGCTAAGGTGTGGTAGACAATAACAGTTCAAACATCTCTGAACTAACACATTCTCTTTCTCTCTCTTCCCCCCTATCTCTCTCTCCCCCTCTCTCTCTTTCTCTCTCTCTCTCTCTCTCTTTCTTCCTTTCTTCCGGTAAGTCATTGCCTACACGGAAATAAACATTCACACTATATTTCACAAAAAGGAACACTCCGAAACAAATGCCTCCTATTTAAATTCGCTCCGAAAGTAAACTTTCCTATTCATTACCATTGAAACTATATCGGATACGGCAAGAGAAAGGAGACTGTAGGATGGAGTAAATCTATTAGCATTTTTCTGACTCTCCTCCCCAATGTACAGCGATTCAGATCTTCAGCAACGCATGGGAATTATTAGCTTCACTCAAACATGCTTACTTCTGCCTTGTCGGTACAGCGAATGCCGTCACACACACACATACACACACATACATATATACACAAACGCGTGGCTCCATCTCTTGATGGAGTGTCCTGATATGATGGTGAGGCTCCACTCATGTGGCTTTGGGGAGTATCGGATCATTACTATTACTCTCAAGTCAACGCTGACCCGAAGGGGTAGTACCTATTAGAGTACCATCATGACATGAAACTATTTAACTGTAATCGAACAAATGATTAATATTGAATTGAATTAATAATATTTGATAGCAATACTTGAAATGATTCAACTGTGTGTAAATAACTGAACACTGGCTGGTTTTAAAATGCTGGTATAAAATCATGTATATATGATTCATTAGTGTATAGTTATTTAATGGTTATTGAATGCCAGATCCTATATATATATATATATATATATATATATATATATATATATATATATATTGGACTTGCGAATAATATATGCTTGATTTATCATCATTTAATGCTAAATCCTATATATATGTTCCCAGTAAGTTGGGGCTGTAGAATACACTGATTGCACCTCTGCAGAAGGGTAAGACCCTCTAACAAGTGTCTTGGATATGGCACTGAAAAATCTGATGGTGAAGTTCCAGTAATACTGGAACTTTGGGGAATACAGAGTAGCCACTCATTGCCATCGCTCTCAGGTTCAATCTGATGCAAAATGGTAGCACCTGATAGGGTCCTATGAATGGGTCAAATAGAACTAAACTGTGTACTTATGTTAAATTGAATGACTTGAAATAGAACTGTCTTGATATTTAAACGACGTACTTATGCTTAACTGAACTGCTTAAGATAAAACTTTTTTGACAGGTAAACTGCGTACTTAAGTTAAACTGAACTGCTTGAAATAGAACTGTTTGTCATTTGACAAAAGATATACACATACTAAACTGAATTGGTTGAATTAGAAGTGTTTGACTAAAATGAATATCTTAGAAGTAGAAATGTTTTTGACAAACGGTGTTCTCGTGCTAAACTGAACTGTTTGAAAATAACTGATTATATGAATAAAAATTGATTTGGCATTAAAAAACCCTCAACGGTTGATATGCCATAAAACCCAAACAACCAAACAACTATATATATGGATAATTTGGCATCAAATAATCATGGAGTGTTGATGCACCTTTGAACCAAATAATATTATTGAACCATTTCTTGATCGAGTCAAGTGTTAGTGTTTGACGGTATGTTGTTTTTGAATTCTAAATACACCTGCTTCTCCCCCCCCATATATATATATATATATATATATATATATATATATATATATAAATAAAAGTGTTTCTGGCGGTATAAAATTTAATCATAGTTCTAAAATGCCCTAAGTTTTTATTCTTAATGAGAATAAAAGCTTATAAAATGACAGCTAGATAACCGGTTTCGATCCTTGCTCAACGGAGTTAAAACGAGTTTAGTATAGAATTTAAAAAATTAAGGGAAATATGTAGAATGAAGAAAATAATGTATTGGAGACTATATCGAAATAGTATTAAGTCCAAGCAGATATTCTCTCTATTTATAGAGTGACGCTCTGTCGGACAAAATATAAATTGTCTGCCATAGTTTTTGATGGGATGAAGAGTGTGACTTTCTCAGTATAGAGAACAAGTCAACGCTAAATTCTTTAATATTGTCGCAATGTTTTATTAGGTATTCTGCAGCCGATGAACCACATGCATTCTCAAGATAATTTGTTGGGCTAACTTTAAAGTTCCGTAATTTCTTTGGGACACGTTGTTTAATTCTGGTATCTAGCCTTTGATTGGTTTTTCCGATATATATATATATATATGTTGTACCAAAAATTATGACGAATTAAAACTTGCTAATCATGTGCAAACAAATGAAATCCGGTTTATAGAAAATTTTACCTACTAAGTATTCGTTTACAAATCTTTGGTTGAATGTATATACATATAGACAGAATTTGGCGTTAAATAACCTACCAAGGTTGATACGTCATAAAACCCAACCAACCAACCAACCTATATATATATATTATAGTCACACACTTAAAAATGTGCACAGAATCGCCTCGTCAGTGATGTTCTTGGGGTCCTTACAAGTTTCGGGTCTTCCAACATTATACTTGCCCTCCCAAGTGACCCTCCCGAAACTATTGTTCGAGCCGGCGATCCTGCAGTAAAAATACACCCAGCATTCAAAATCACACAGTTAACACCTCAAAAAAAAAAAAAAATTAATGCTACTGCTAATGAGTTTTTAAAATGGTAATGGCCAATGAGAAACGACTTACGTCACTTCCCTCCCAGTCGCGGCGAATTATAAACGTAAACATACCACAAGCTTGTCTTTATTCTATATCTTGTTTGAGTACACTCACTCGCACTGAGTCAGGTTTGGATCAAGATAAAAGGTAAAATCCTTCTGACAAGTAAGTCTTAACAATATATATATATATATATATATATATATATATATATATATATATATATATACTAAAGTTGGTAAGGTCAGCCAGCTTTACAATTTTAGCCCTAGTTAAACGGATAAAATATGAAATTGAAACGCAAACAACAGCACCACAGCTCAAACGTGTCTTTGCGAATCCATTTTCTTGCCTATTAACTATTAGGACACATGCGCCTGTCTCATCGGCCAAAAGAAAAACTCTGAATTCAAAATCTAAGAAGATTTTTTCGGAGAATCTGTGGTACAATACCGCTGCATTCTTCTGTTACCAACCCATCTAAAATGTTGTGTTTGGTTTCTTTGTTTAATGGCATATCGACCGTCGAGGATTATTAAATGCCAAAGCCATCCTTGCAAAAGAACAGCAGTGGCACTATCTTACCTATACTTGACAGCAGTTTGAACACGCTTACTTCGATGCCACTGTCAAGCACGTTAGCCACTGCACTAACACGCACACACACACACACACACACACACACACACACACACACACACACACACACACACACACACACACACACACACACACACATATCTATATATTAGCTTTCTTTCACGTTCACTTTATTACAATTATAGATGTAACACTGAGTAACGGGAAAGTAAATATTTTATTTTTCAAACCCATTCTACTGCAATACCATAGAAAACTTTTATTACCTTCTTTATATATATATATATATATATATATATATATATATATATATATATATCATTATGATACCCCAACGTAAAAGGCGTATCCGGCCTATGACCGCCCCAGTCGGCTTGGACAGCAGAATACACCGGCTACATCTCTGCAGAAGGGTAAGACTACCTTAACGACTGTCCTAATATATGACACTAAGTAATCTGATGTTGTGCTTTGGGGAATGCGGAGTGCCCTTTATTACCATTGCTTTCAGGTCAACTCTGACTGGAGTGAAAGCACCTGAGAGGCTCTTATCTATAGGTAAAGAAATCTAAACTGTGTACTTATGCTGAACTGAATTGTTTGAAATAGAACTCTCTTTATATTTAACATTGTGAAAACAAAAGAAAAACTGTACTTATGCTGAAGGGAATTGTTTGACATAGAACTGTTTATATGTACAAAACGGATTTTGTATTAAATAACCTACAGTGGTGGATATGCCATAAAACCAAACCATGCGTTGATATGACTAAAACAGAAACTGAAGATTAGACTCCAGTCTTGGAGATTTGGAGAATGTGGAGAAATCCCTCATTACGATTACTCCCAAGTTTACTTTGACTCGGACAAATATACATGTTTTAACATTTATTTTTGTATTCGATAGGACTATGTACAAAAACAATTTTAAAAACAACCACAGAAAGACTCTATCAGTCTATGTATGTATGTACGTATGTATGTAAGTTTGAGATTGATTCTTTTTTAGGTACGTCCGTGTGCGTAGCTTTGTGTGTATTGCATAATATTCGAGTATTTTATAAGGTGTGTGTATTTGAATGTGCATCTTTGTGTATGTATAGTGTACTGTGTGCATGTTTAATTGTGTGTGCATGCATATGCATGTGTGTGAATTTAATTGTTTCTTCATGTTTGTGTGTAAGCCAGTGTGTCTTGTTTGAATACACGTATAAATAATAAATTCAATAACAATGATGTATCTATTTAAATATCGGGACAAAAAAGAAAAAATACATTAGTAGAGAATCTATAATTGTGTCTATTTTAACGAATCTTCCGAAATATTTTGAAAAATATTGCATTTAAGAAAACGAGAGAAAACTGAATTCTTTATCGTCTATCGTTCTACTCCAAGATTTCTTTTGAATAGTCTCATTTCCTGGTCGAAGTTTCTGGAAACGTTTTTATAAGTTCGGTCATTAGCACGTCCTTATCGAAATGTCAGATTGATATTATTCCCTGCTTCAACTCAGTTCTGTACCCATTTTAAACTCAGACGATAGAAAAAGTCTTTTTTTTTTCTCAGACAACTTATAATGGAAAAGGAAAACATATATAGAATAAACGACAATCTGAAGTGGAGAAATACTAGAGTATAAAAACCGTCAATTTATACATGAAATGCAATTTGTGTGTGTGCGTGTGTTGGAGATTTTAGAAATGGAATTTCATAGTTTATTCTAACAAAAATGTGCTCTTTTTAGGCACCATTATTTCGTTTGATATGTTATAAAATTTTGTATTAAATTAGCAATTCTAACGAAACCAAAGGCGAACGCCTATTAAAAGATTACACTTACTTAACTTTTTAATTGATTTGTATTTATATATTGAGTTGCTTTTAATACGTTTGAGAATTCGAAATACACTATCATGAATAATTTGAAAGACAAAACAAAACAGAAACCAAACCCAAAAATGAATAAAATAAAATAAAGCAAAAAACAAATAAACAAACACGCCGACACATATTTGACAATGTTATGACAGCAGTCGAAAGATATGAAATCATATTGTAAAACGTCGCCAAACACTTACCTTAAATGGTTTTAGCATCAAACTAAATAATCCCCAAAACACTGCTTTGAAATTAAATGGACAGATGGTTTGTTGCATTAGAGATCTAAATGAATAAAATTCATATGTTGTATGTTTTATCTGTTTTGGTTGTTTGCTTGCTTTATTTTACGGCGTATCAACCCTTTTCGGGTCATTCAACGCCGAACTAAATTTCAAACAATTCAGTTTAGTATAAGTATAGTTTAATTTACAAACCATTAAATATCAAAACAGTTCTATTTCAAACGATTCAGTTTTGCGTAAATACACAGTTTCAATGTCAATAAGAGTTCTATTTCAAAGAATTCCGTCTTTCATAAGTACACGGTTTAGCTATATTCGATTCATAGATAGGACTCTGTCAGGTGCTACCTACCCCGGGCCCGAGTGGACCAGGGAGCGATGGCAATAAAGGGGTACTTTACATTCCCCAAAGCTCCAGCATTACTGGAACCTCACCTCCAGATTGTTAAATGTCATATCCAGGGTCTTACCTCCCTGAAGAGAAGCAGTCAGTGACATCTACAGCTCTACCCGACTGGAGATTATTGTTTTGGTTTGGTTTCTCAATTTAATGGCTTGCGAGTCGGATAAATGGTTCATACTTTTCACTCTGGTATCACACTGAAAGTAAACGTAACTGAAATTCGAACTTGTTTCTTATGATGTCACAGTCCAGCTTATTAGGCAAAACGCCACAGGAACTTCCGCTGAACTTTATTTGAAAAGATTATGGTTGATTTAAGACAAAGTAAGTAATTAAAAAGAAATACTATTTCTGTTTATCTCAAGAAATAAAATACTTACATATTCGAAGCGTGCTTAACGTTGCTACATGTCGTAAAAATTATATGTGATATATTACAAACAAATAGAATAAATGGTTTGTTTTCTTTATTTAATGGTATATAAACCTTCGTGGGTTATTTAATGCCAAGACCATCTTTCTAGAAAAAAACAGCAGTGATGCTATTAAACCCGTAGCTAGGAATTCATACCTTTCCCAAATGTATTTGACCGAAAGTGAACGCGATAGGGTGACTGGAGTTCGAACTCGCTTACTACGATTCTTCAGTAAAGAGTTTTAACCATGACACCACGAGGACACCCCCTCTAGGAAAGTCGGATTCCCAACAGTAAATAGTTCGTTATTTTAGTTTGTGTTTTTTTTTTTTTTTTTTTTTTTTTTTTTTTAAATCTTTGCCAAATTAGAGCTTGGCAGTAAATTTGTAATGTTGTCTCGACTTTCCAGTTCGTTGAATTGTCAGTCATTACTCTCCAAATAAAGTGAGATGTCAGATTTCTACCTTGTTCTTTTCTCCTTCATTATATTCTGGCAGTTCCATCTTTCGTCGTGACCCCATGCTGTTTCATTTTTTTTTTTCGCCGGTATGAATGACAAAGGCATATCCTTTTATGTGTACACTCTTTATTCCCTTCATGGAGTTTCTTCACTTACCTTATCGACTCAAAATGAAAGTCGGGAATTAATCTGACCATAGATGGAAATGGACAAACATTCGCTGCTGCGATTTTATACAAACCAATCCTTAGTTACAATCGATCTTCCAAATTTTAGAACTTCTTGATTACATGCCTGAGATTAATTTAAAAAAAAAATAGATCTATTTGACCAAAGGACGGGACCTTAAAAGATACTGTTAAATAATAATGAATTAATTGAATCTTTGATTTTAGATTAACTGAATGTTTTTATGTAAAGAAGAATTCCAATAATCGTTAAACAGCTGGAGATATATCGTGGGTCAACTCAGTTTAATTGACAGGTAATGTAATTTAACAGATTTTAGAAGGCAGTTGAAAGTTTGGCTGCGATTGAAGGATTGTGAAGTCATGGGACTAAAATCCTTGAAGTTAGAACTTTGATTAAGACTTTAACTTTAGGTACCCTGAGCAGTTGAAAGCTCGACAACTATTTCCCTGTGTGGTTCAAAGGACACTTCAGAATTTCGTATTGAGTCGGTTATGTTATCAAAAATAATCAAAGAAAGAATGCGTAATAGAAAATGTCTTTGTTACTCATCGCAGCAAAGAACATGAGTCAGCGCGTAGCAATGAAGAGCAGATAAGCAACTACTGAGTGAAAAAGACCAGAAGAAAAACTAGAAAATGGTTTCAACAGTACCACCATTCTGGGTTAGAGAGGACTCGGAAGTAATGACAATGAAGGTGTACGCCTCACTCATCAAATCTCCAGAACTGTATCTCCCTGAATTTAGTGTCATACCCGGGACACCCTTTTATGTGGAAGTCTTTTCCCTCTGCCGGGGATTCAGTCGACCTCTTCGAATCGAAGCTCCACCGAGATGACAAAACATCTTTTAGGAGAAAGTCCCGAACTGGTCTATCATTGCTTTCTTTGTTGGTGTCATGCATCTGGTTTTTTATTCAGAGTGTTTTTTCTCCTAGATTGATAGCACTGAAAAGGCTAGAGAGTCCAGTCGATCCTAGAAGAAGAGGCGGATTCATGATTTAATAAAGGGAATTGGTGCAGTGTCTAAAGACAAACAGCCTTGCCCAAGGTTTGAACCCGGCTTATTTTAGATAGCTATTTAGCGACTCGTAAATACATGCTAGAACTTAATCATTATTAAAGAGCAGAGACATGAATTATTTTATTCATTTTCAAATATGATTCTTGCAAAATAAGGTCACTATTGAAAAAGAAAAAAAAAAAAAAAAACGAAGGGAAAAATCAGTGTGTCATTAAACAATTATTCACGTGTAATTATCCTTAAAATTATCTCATTAAAAAAAAGAAAAAAAACAGGTCTGTTTTTACGTTTTGCTAATTCAGTTCTGGATTTTTGAGAAGGCGAAAACATTTTACTGTAATCTTTTTAGAAATTTAATTTTTTTTTTTTGATATGTTGCTTATGAGAAATTTTCAAATAACTTTGAAAAATTGGCCTTGTGTCTCATCCAGGTCGTTCGAAAGGTCTCAGTAAATACGGGTACGTAATTTTCACAAATCCTTACATTCGTGTGGGTAAAAATGTGAGGGCTGGGTATTTTCACGGACTCCCTTCTTTTCTTTTATAGGTGAGAAGTAATGGCAGCTGTTAATAACATTTCCTTGTTTTATAGTATAGATGTTCAATCGGACATAAAGTTTAAATCAGCTGTAACCATGAGATAAAAATACGAGTGGAAAAACAATCAGACGGTTGAAATTGTCTCGAGCAGTCAGGCAATCTCTCCTCTCTCTTTCTCTCTCTCTCTCTCCCTCTCTCTTGCTCTTTTTTTTCTCTCTCTCTCTTTCTCTCTCTCTCTCTTTATATATATATATATATATACGACGGCCATTCAATGAATAAGGGTAATTCTTTTGAATAAAAGCAAAATGAATAATTTTTTTTCGCATTTTTTCCGTGAATGAAAACTCTGCATTGTTTGGAATTGGTTTATAGCAAAAATATTCTAATCTTACAGAAGTATTGGTTTTGAGTCTATTGAAAATAATTTCAAATCATATAAAGAGTTCCAGGCATGAAAAGAGGTATGTCATCAAATTTTTGATGGCTGAGGAGTATAAAACATGTGAAATTTTCTGGAGAATATGTTATGTGTAAGGAGAAGTACAAAAAATCTTACGAATGGGATAAATAGATGTTTGGGACTTCGAGCAGCACAAAAACAAAAACAAAAACAAAAAAAACAAAGAAAAAAAAAAAAAAAAAATCTCAACAAAAAACAAAGGTTGAACCGTTAACACACTGACTCTCTGGTAAAGAAAAAAGTTCAGGTCACTGCAGTCAGTAAAAGAGGGAATTCTGTATAATCTTCTGGAGTCATGACAGGACACATCACAATTGATTTCCTGAAAAAAGGTACAACTGTAATCAGTGTTTCCCAGTGCTAATTCCTAAAACAATAACTTTATTCATTGAATGATCATCGTGTATTTATATATATATACATATATATAAATATATAGATATATATATAGGGTCGGGGGAAAGGTTCATAGGCTAAGAAAAATACTCAGATGGAATGTGACCAAATGAGGTTTAGTTATCAACATTGCCTCTTATGGTCCGCAGATTTCTTCCATCGGTGTTGCTGTGCTTCTATCCCATTGGTCAAAGAACTCATCAAGATCGAATATGACATTATCATATAAACCTTTATCCCACATACGTATATATATATATATGTATATATATATATATATATATATATAAAAATGAATTAGTCCACGAGAAGATTTGTATTTTTTTTTTATTCATTTATTTATTTTGTTCTAACATACGTCTATGTTTCTAGCTTGTTGCTTTCTTCAGAGAACATACACAAGACCTAGTAAATGGAGGTACTCAGAAAAAACAGAAAACATCTTCATCGAGACTAATTTTTTTTTTCCTCAGCCTTTCGCTGGCAAAGTGTCATTTTCGTGGTTTTATTCGGTAACCTAATGCAAGAAATTTTTCTGTAAGCTGCTCGTTAACCAATTCTGATTGCAACTCAAACAAAAGCGAGAAGAAAGACGGTGCCGTAGGGGTTTAGGCTCTGGTCTGTAAAATCCTTGTTAGCGAGTTCGAACCTCAGTCGCGCTATTTACATTCACTTTCTGACTAATCCCTTGGGAAAAAATGTATGAAAGCCTTTATCTGATCAAATATGGGTTAAATTGTACACTTGTGGTCAGTCTACAAGAACGGCTTAGTCATTAAATAATCCACGAACATTTATATGCCATTAAACAAAGAAATTAGATCAAAATCGAGATAGCACACACATATACACATATAAATTTTATATACACCCATAAGGCCCAGTCGGCTGGAGCTGTAGAATATACCGACTGCTTCTCTGCAGAGGTAAAACCCCGCAACGCGTCTCCGGGATATGACACTAAACAATCTGATAGTGATACCCCAGTGATGCTGGATCTTTGTGGAATGCGGAGTACCGCTTTATTGCCATCACTCCCAGGTCCACTCTGTTCTGGAGTGGTAGCACCTGATAAGGTCTTATCTTTGGGTCCAATAGAACTAAACTGGGTGCTTGTATGCTAAACTGAATTGTTTGAAATAAAACTGTTTTGATATTTAACTGTGTAAACAAAGAATATACTTATACTAAACTGAATTGTTTGAAACTTGTGAAAATGACTTAAATCCGCGTTAAATGACCCGAAAAGGTTTGATATTCCGTAAAACAAAATAACCAACCAACCAACCAACTAACCACACACACACACACATACACACACACACACACACACACACATATATATATATATATATATATATATATATATATATAAATATTGAATGCATTAATATTTTTGTCTTTCTTTAATAATCGTAATTTTTATCAGCTGAATAAATATTTATATTTTTCGCATCAATAAAGTCTGAAAATATCTCAAATCATGGAAAACGTTTTTGTTTTTTTTTTAAAAATATTTAATCAGTTAGGAAAAAATCCCAAATCTAAACGAAAAAAAAAAAAAAAGTCAAAAAGAAAAACTTGCTGATATAAAATTGCATAAAAAGTGATAAAAAAACATTCAGTTTTTAATATTTGTCAATTGATTTTAATTACCAAACTAAAACTTAAATATTCTATAGTAATTTCTAATAATGATTAAGAGTTCAAATCCTAAATGACGTTGCTTCATCTTAGGCAGCAACTTCTCACGTCGTATAAAGTGGGAAAAGCTGAGTTTATAGCTCCACGTCTGAGGCATATGCTGGAGGGGAATGCCGACGGAACTATGCAAAGATCTCCCGTACATTGTGGGAGTGACGATTCTGGTGGGTTACTCTCTCACCACATTAAACCGAACTCGAGTCACATTTTCACCCCACGAAGAGTCAAATAAATGCCTTCCAAAATTAGCTCTATAGGATGCGCCAAACCACCCGATATCTTATACCTTTGAAGGAACACAACTTTATTGTCTGAGGTCGCTTATTTAACGACGTTGTTTAAAATAAATTTCTAATTTATTTTCAACTGTCGAGTGACGTTATTTTTTGGTTTGTTTTTTTTATTTTGCTTTTTTTTTTCGATAAGAGCAATTTACATTAAAAGTCTATTTGTCACTCCAGTCGATCCTATTGAAAGTTCATTCGTGATTGAGAGAAAAATAAAATACAAACCACCCACACCCGACCGTCAAGATAAAAATAAGGAAAAAAAAACCCTTTCAAGTCGTTTCTATCAGTCTGCAGTCTTTTGCTTAAGCAAAATATTCTGTAAAATAATCCATTATAAAAGCGATTAATTTTTTTATGGTGTATGCAATTGCGCTTAGCCAAACGAGTCCAGGTTACAATCTCCGTATGGTTAACTCGAATCTGAACATTTTTAAACCGGATTTTTCTGATTCATATATCATTGAAGATCGAGAAAAGTTTTCGTAAACGGGCCAGGCCTTAGCAAAACAAAATCAACTTTTTCTTTAACCATATAAAGTAGAGATCCAGAGTTTGATTTACCGTATAATCCTAAACTGAATCCTTGTTCTGTCTTTAGTTGGTTAGCTAAAGCAAATCTTTAATCTTCAACTTTTTGTTAAACTATGTAAAACAGACACACAGCTAAAAACATTTAGTCGGAAACTAAAATCCGAACCCTTTTTTCAGCTACATAAGTTTCTCTCATATACAAGAGATTCAAGAATGAAAAAAAAAATCATTTCGTTTAAATTTGCGGGGTGGGAGGCATAAACGTCGATCTTTCGGCAAAGTTTTCTTATTCGTAAAGCATCGCACAATCATTTCGATGTAGTACCTTGAAATATTACCTTCAGTTTTCAGTGAATATTTGTAATTTCAAAATCAATTCAAGATGTACGTGGAGAATGCAGAAATACACAAAAGCTGTATTTGTCTGAAGGTTTATTCTGACAAGACATGTTAAAGAACTATCGGATCATTTGTTTTGCTATTAAAGCGTTTCTTATCGATTTTGAACTTTGAAAGACGAAGACAAGTGAATCTAAATATAATCTTTTCTCACTATTTACCTATTCCAGGTATCTAGGGAGAGTTTAAAGTGTTTAAGAAGAGATAACATTTTTTAAGTGTGTTGTTTGCGTTATGAAGACAATTTTATTCCATTAAATTGAGCGGATTATAAGATGTCTAATTAAATAGTCTTAAGGTGTCTTTTAATAAATTGAGCGTACTATAAGGTGTTTTTAAATTGAACGATAGATATAAAATAAACATTCAAAATGTCATAGCGTTTATTTAAAAAAAAAACACATGTGACCCTTATTAACCCCGTTAAAAAAAAAGAAAAAACGAGAACAAAAAAAAAAAAAAACAAAAAAAAAACAAAACAACATTAGGTTACCAAATAAAACCACGAAAATGACGCTTTGCCAGCGAAAGGCTGAGGCAAAAAAAAAAAAAAAAAATTAGTCTCGATGAAGATGCTTTATGTTTTGTTTTGTTTTTAAACAGAAAACATCTTCATCGAGACTATTTTTTTTTCCTCAGCCTTTCGCTGGCAAAGCGTCATTTTCGTGGTTTTATTCAGTAACCTAATGCAAGAAATTTTTCTGTAAGCTGCTCGTTAACCAATTCAGAGGTGGTGTAGGAAAACATCGTTTGCAGAGAACACTGTGGTGTATTTTCTAACCCCCTGCAAACGTTGTATGGAGAAATATCATAATAAAAAATCAGCAATTTATTGTTTTAACCCATATAAGGTTAGAATAAAGGTAACTGTCGTCTGAATTCAAAATAATCTCCATTGGCAGCAACCACGGGCTCCAGACAACTTCGGAATCGCCTGCAAACCTTTCCGACAGTCTCTTTTTTTCAATTAGTAAATTCTGCTGTTGTCATTGCCTCCTGCTCGTCTTTGGTGTTGCACGGACTTTTGTTAGTCTAGTGCCCTACACATAATAATCTAGGATATTGCAATCTGGGGGTTTAGCAGCCAGATCTTTGGGGTGAATGGGTCACAGAATTTTTGACAGCAAAAACTGGGCCTTCTAGCTTGTGTGGCATGACACGAGTTCCAGACGCAAGGTTTTTCAGCTGCCATCTCCTCGATTCAATGCAGCATTATCTATTCAAGACACTTGACATAGGCCTCCGTGTTGAGCCTGAGACCATGTTGTCAGATGAATAGAGAGATAACGTAGCCATTGCTAGTAACCAAATGTGGACAGGGTGTTTGGTTTTTTCATTAATATGACTATGAATTTGACATCAGATTGATATCCAAATAGTCAGAAATCTTTTTATAAGAGCTTCTATCGTAAGTGTCAAGCTGTACAGTAAGCTGTTTCCAAATATCTTAAATAGTGAATTGTTTCATAGGGTTGTTTTCTTACAGAGAGTGTCTAACTGAATTTATTTTGCTGTACGGAAGAAATAAGAAGCAGAAATAAATAAAGCGAATGCTCGTGATTAACTGCCTCAATTTGTGACATTTTACTTATCGCACCCTGTACTAATAACACTGTTCTACAAGGATGGCTTGGGTATTAAATAGCACCCGAAGATTGATATGCCATTAAAAATAAAGGCAAACATGATTTTTGAATGCTATTATAGTATGACAGAAAATTGCTGAACAGATTATCATGCATTGATTTTTTTTCATGATTAACAGACTTGTTGGATATTCACTCTCTATTTTGCAAATTTTCTGCGAATGATTCTTTGACTCAACAACAATTTATAAAAATTATCTGCCTACGAAAGTGTTAATGCTGAGAAGACCTTTCTCTTCTCAGGCAATTTGCTTGATTTGAAAAGTATTGATTTTTTTATCTTTAAAATAGGGAGTCCTATTGATGATATATATATATATATATATATATATATATATATATAATGAAAAAAGTAAATAACTTAAAGAAATACTTCTATTTGTCTTATCCCTTTTGCAAATTATATATATATATAGACGTGGTGCATTCAATAGGTTTCCAGACTTTTTTGTATAGGTATTTAAAATTGTCGTAGACTCTTGTAAATTTAGTATGTTATTGCTATACATATTATAAAATGACTCAGCAGTTTTTATGATTTCAGGTTTAAATGAACAGCTACAGCAGCAATTGGAATACGCCCTGATAAAGCCTGATTGTCACACCTTCGAAATTTCAAAAATGCAATTTGGACGTGAGAACACTTCAGAAGAATGATATGCAATAAAATTGTGTTTTAAACTTGGAAAAAATGCCACAGAAACGTATGGAATGCTTCAGACTGCTTTTGGAGCATCTTGTATGAATCGGGCATCAGTTTTTGAGTGGCATAAGACATTCAAGGAAGTAAGCGAGTCTGTGAAGGATAATGAGAGGCGTGGGAGGAGTAAGGAAGTAAATACACCAGAGTTGATAGGCCAAAGGGTTAGGGTTAGACTTAGGGTTACTATGTTGAGGTTTTAAAGGAGTTCAGGAAGAGATTCCATTAGAAGAGGCCAGCACTCTTCAAATTGGGTCACTGGCATTTCCACGAGGACAACGCTCCAGTCCATAACTCCATTCTTGTCACGGCCTATTTGGGCAAGATGGGCATCAAGACAGTTCCTCACCGTCCCTATAGTCCAGAACTGGCTCCCTGTGACTTTTGGTTATTCTCTAAGCTCAGAGGCTGTCGTTATGAGACAATTGAGGAAATGAAAGAGGCTGAGACGAAGGTCATTGACACGCTCACACAAGAGGACTTCAATGGGGCCTTCCAGAAGTTGTTTGAACTGTACAACAAGTACATTGCAGGTGGAGGAGATTACTTCGAAGGGGACTTTAGTTTCATGTGTGTACTATCAATAAAAGTGGCCATACGAAAAAAGTCTGGAAACTTATTTAATGATCCTCGTATATAATGAACAAAAGTAAAAAGACAAATAGGAAAAATTTCTATAAGTTATTCTTTGTTTTTCATTATTCTTAAATAGTTTCAACTTTAAGTCAGCCACAGGAGAAAATTTTCATGGACAAAAGTTTCCTTAAAACGTTTTTTTTAAGTTTTTAAAAGTGTTGATATGCTTTGAGTGGAGTAACGAAAAATCAACATCTGTTGGATGTAAATAATTTTCTGCTATCAAAGTCTCTTCAACTGATCTTTTCCATGTCTATAAGTCGGGAACCTGGCAAATGAACTTTTCATTTGGAGATATATGCTTAGACAAGGGGGGGTTTGTTTCAATTTAGCCTTTACTTCTTGGTTTCTTTATTTAGGTGCATTTGTATCACCCTAGGTCTGTCTATCCTGTTTCAAAGTAAAGTCGTTCAATTTTATGTTAAATCTATTTGTATTAAGTGTTTTAAAACTTTTTATCCATTTACCTTCGTATATATATATATATATATATATGTTTCTATTATCGATCTTATGTGATTTTTATTTTTCAACTCTTTTCTATGAAAAAATCAATTGTGACTGTTTGAGAGGAAATATTCTCCGAATATTAATTTGCAATTATTCCTAGATTTTGTTCTGTCTTTATTATATGTATATATATATATATATATATATATAGTCATCCACAGACAGACTGTTTCAGTAAAAAGTATATTTACTTGATATTTGTGAATGTAGTATATTGTTGTCTGAACGTCTGTATACACCTGTATAAGTTGATTTCACTACCGCCTTTTGTCAAGACTTGAGCCAAAATTGCCTGGGTGACTAATTTTTTAAAGAATTTGATGAAGTTAAAAACTCCGTACAGTGGGAAATAACCTACGTTTAAATACTGTCGAGAATCTGTGCAGCTAGTCCTTTCTATGACAAGTCGACATCAACATTCGATAAAAGGTCCTTTCTCGATTATGTCTGGTTTATATGGTTTGGTTTTATGACATATCAACTATTGTAGGTTATTCAATGCCAAATACTTTTTATACATATACATTAAATATATGATTTAACAATATTTAACAAGTCCTGGCGGTAACACCCTACAAGGCACCAACTATACGGCCACCTGCCTTCCATCACAAAAACTATCCAAGTTAGATGAACCAGACATGCAGGACACTGCTGGAGAAGCAGGGACGAGCTCATCAGTGATTTACTCCTATGGACCCCCACATATGGCCTGGCAAAAGCAGGACGACCAGCTCGAACATACATTCAGCAGATACGGGATGTGGCCCTGAAGACCGACCAGAAGCGATGAACGATAGGGAGAAGTGGCGAGAGAGGGTTAGGGATATCTATGCCTGCGGCACGACATGATGATGATGATGATGATTTCTAAACACATTTTGTTGATAACATGTTAAATGGGCCTATGATCATTCTTTCTTACACATTTAAATGGTTTCACTCATTTCTATCCAATATGAATAATTCTATTTACAATTAATTATTTGTTTACTCACAGTTAGATGCTTTCAAGTATAGTTATGTATCATGAACAATTCAATTGAACTTCAGTAATTTGTTTACACACAGTTAAATGATCTAACAGTTCTATTTCAAATAACTCAGTTTATCATGTCAACAAAGATAAATAGTTCCAAGTACTGCGATCGATCACTAACAATTTAAATAAACGCCAATCATTTGTTTACATACAGTTAAATTATCCTACAGTTCTATTTCGAACAATTCAGTTTAGCATAAGTAAACATTTTAAATGTCAAACATTTGTATTTGACCCATTGATAGAACTCTCTCAGGTGATACCAGTCCGGGACAGAGTGGACCGGGGTGAGGCGATGACCATGAAGGAGTACTCTGCATCCCATAAAGCTTTAGCATTACTGGAGCCTCACCATCAGATTGTTTAGTATAATATTTTGGAACTCTTTGGGAGAATTGACGTTTCTTTTTCTTTTTTAATTACATAAGGATTGATGTCATTCTCTGCAACCTAATTGCCTTGGCGATTATATAACAGTTGTTAGTGTTGGATAATTTCAAGAAGATTCCTTAGACATTCCACATAAGTTTCGCGGGTGGTATAACAGGATGTAAACCTTTTTTCTATGATAAACAGGATGCAGGTATTCCTTAGCAGACGTGCCACGGAAGTGGCGTGGGTGGAATATTAGACAGGTGGTGTGTCCCCGCGCAACGCGTTGGTGGGACGTGTGGCCACGAGGAATGCATGGGGATCCGGAAAATTATATAAACCGTGAGGGATTTCGATCTTGGTAGAACAAAGCAGAAAAGGCAGAGAAGTTTCACAGAAAATCTGCATGGTCACCCTTGTTTGCATTACATACATCTCCAACTCGCTCTTATTCTACCTCTGCCTAAATATCGGGTGATAAAAAAAGAAAAGAAACAGATAATACTTATAGACATCAGAATATGTTGTCCTTCCCTGTATACAGCATTAGCTGCATCTGAACCACATTAGTCCTTACTTAAAAATGGATCCCCTGGCATCAGCGGACCGTCTTCTCATGAAATACCTGCTTTGAAAGACTGATTTAATTTCCTGATTTAATTAAATTTCCTGGGGCCTCAGGCGCCCCACAAATGGAGAATGTCGACGTTAACAAGGACTTTTTGACGACCCCGATGAAGTCTTGATTTGTGCTTGGCTCCTCACAATAAAATAACGCTCAATCAAATCCTATCCGGCTGGAGGTCGAATAGATGAGTAAAACGTAAAGTTGGCCTAGTCGAGGGCAGCCTAGTCGAGAGCGACCCGAAGACTTTCTTTTCAATAGCTTCTTCACCGAAGTGTAGGGGAGGATGCTACTTTATTCCCTGGATTGCTCCACTTTACCCGTGATTCGTACCTTATAATTCTGAGTGCTAAGCAAGGTGGCATCAACTACCATTTTTTTTAGTTTTAGATTGAACCACGGTCTCAAGGTCCACTGGTGAACACTCTACTACATTAGGCCAATGGTCTTATTCAAATATATAGTTTTACTGTAAAAGCAGAAAACTCTTTTTCTCTCGACAAAAACTTTTCCTTTGTATTTAAAAGACCTAGTATTTACCTATAGATTGCTACATAAAAATTGTTTTCATGACTCATTTACAATAGAAATCCTTTTGTTCGTTCTTTTCTTGTCCAGTTGGCTGGGGATGTAGAATACTTCTCTGCAGAGGGGTAACCCTCCCTACGAGTGTCCTAGATAGGACGCTAAACAATCTAATGGTGAGGTTGCAGTAATGCTGGACATTTAGGGGATGTAGAGTAGCCCTTTATTACCATTGCTCTCAGATCCACTCCGGTCCAGAGTGGTAGCGCTTGATAGGGTCCTATTTATGGGTCAAATAGAACTAAACTGTGTTCTTATGCTAAGCTGAATTGATTGAAATTTGACATTTAAACTATGTACTAATACGAAACTGAATTATTTAAGATAGAACTGATTTTTGAATTTGAAACTGTGTAATTATTCTAAACTGAATTGTTTAAAATAGAAGTGTTTTGACATTTAACTGAGTGTAAACAAAACTGTACAAATACTAAACTGAATTTTTTGATACAGAACTGTCTATATGTTTAAAAATGGATGTGGCATTAAATAACCTACCGTGTTTGATAAAACCAAAGAAAACCTTTCTTTCTTAGCATATCACACTTCGTAGGTTATTTAATACCAAAGCCATTCTCGTCAAGAACATAAGTAGCACAATTCAACCCTCAGCTGTGGGGTGGGGGATAAGGTAATCCATACCCTATCTGTTTTATGGTATACTTTTTTATGGTATAGCTTTTTTTATTAAGCGCACTACTAACGCGTGGATATGGCCCAAGGCCGTTTTTTAAGTGGGTCCAGGAGCCGCACCATTACGCAGACACGCTGTGCCCTGTTAGTATTCCCTCAAAGGGGCACTTCGGTTGCCAAGCGATAAACCTAGCCCCACCGAGGTGGATTAAAACCAGTGGGGAAGGACTCGCTAAGGTTCGGGGAATGGGTCAGTCCCGAGCTACATAGCCGTGACTGTTGGGCAATCTCGACAGTCGCATCAAGCAGTCTCGATGATTGTGATGCCATAAAACCTATCCAATCCTGACCAAGCCACCTACCCTAAACAGCTGGTCTGCCAATGACTGATTTAAGGTATAGATATTTGTCACTCGCCGTCCATAGCATGATCCATTCTACTTATAGACTAAAAAGTCAGCAGTAGTAGAAGCAGCAGGTACTCGCAATGAAATTGACTAGTCAGAAGACGAGAACAAAAGGCGTTTAAGATCAGTTGCAATTGGTTTTAGATACATAAGTACAGTTTCTATCGGCAAGAAGTATCTTTTGTATTAAGAATCTCAGAACTGATGGATAAAATAGCAACCGGAATTCCAGCAAGAGTATTCACAATAAATTGAACGCAGTAGCACGACTGAAGTTTAAACTCGCTTCCGACGATGTCGCAGTCCATCACGTGATTCACTGCTCCACATGGACTACACCCAATATAAATACAATGTTGAAATGAGTTTTGACTTCCTGATATCTCTGTATGTTTTCTTTTTTACATTTTTTTATCATTCTTTTGGAGGAGGAAAACTCCTAAGAAAACAATCAGAACACATGTTTCAATCACGTGAGACCATGTTTAAAGCTGGAATTTGAAATTAAAGCAAAGGAAAGATAAATCGTGTATTTACATCGTGTATTCCAGCGTTGTATTTCTATTGTAACTAGGTCCCATTTACAATGGAAATGCAATTCAAATCTGGTAAATTACAGAAGAAAAAGGCCCTTTAAATGTTTAGCAAAGATTTTAGCTGAGAGAAAAAGAGTTATTTTTGTTTTTAGACAGGACAAATGTGGTTTAGATCCACCTAATAACTGTAATAGAAACGCCATGGTAATTAGGTTATTAGTCTTTCTTTCTTTTTTGTTTTTCTTCAGTTTACATATCTTTCTTTCTTTCTTTCTTTCTTTTAATTTTTTTCTATTCTTTTTATTCATCCTTCCTTCTTTTTTCGATGTATGTGTTGTATACCGTTATGAGATCAATAACAACAGTAATACAATACATACGCAAATACAAAACACATATGCAAATTCAGGTGGACTCTGTCGTTTCAGGTACGAACGGGTTTATTAATTTCTTGACTTCGGTCTATGGCGACACATGGAGAGAGACATAATTCTTACTATGCTAACCCCATACCGACGCGCAGCGCATCTTGTGGCGTTTAAGATCTCAATTCATCTCCGCCGGACGGGACCCGAAAAACTTAACCGCCGCCCCAACGTCTGGGCGTTTATTATGACTATGGCGATTGTCATATCCTTTGCGTGCGAGCGTTAAACTGCGCCCATTGACTATGCACCTCAACTCTTAACCCAAATAGTTCAAAGCCCTAACAAACTGAATGATGAAATATAATTAATGAAAAATGATTAATATAAGAAAATCATTCCTTAATTATAAAACATATGTATGAAATATTTGTCCCTGTTTCCCACCCGACAGCATTTGATTTAATATCTTCTTTATTGTGGGGGTTAGGTGAGAGGAAGGTTCGGCACAAGCCAAGACTCGTGCTCTGCTAGACTATGCTAGTCCTAGGATCACTGAGTGACCATGTTAGACTCGGACTCACTGAGTACAATGTGAGTCCGGCACGAATAATTGCTCATAGTTTGAACCAGACCCGAAGGTGTCGTGCTATGCTCTTCTTGTCAATGATTCTTCGCCCACCTGAAGGTGGCCCATCAATATCGGAGGCCATTCGACCTCGAATCTATCATTGAACTTGATATTCCATCCGGCACGAATGCCAGACGGTCCAGCTAAAATGCTGTGTATGTATGGTTCTTGGTTTGATTGTTCTATTTTTTATTCATCCTTCCTTCCTTCTTTTTTTCAATTTACTTATGTTTCTTTGCCTCTTTCTTTTAATTAATCTATCTTTCATTCCATTTCAAATTGGATGTCTTTGATTTTTATTGATTGCTTTTTCCTTTTCTTAGAATAGTTAAAAAAATTCTCATCAATGAGGTCTTTATTCATTTTTCTTTCTTTCCATCCAACCCTCTTTTCCCTTGCTTTCTTTTTTTTCTGTCTTTCTTTCTTACAATAAATAGAATATCCAACAAATCATCTGAGAAGAAGTATTTTGAATACTAATCAACAAATTTAATCGTGGAAAAACCTTTATTCTTTTAGATGAAAATAATCTGGTTCGGATGGACCCAACAAACTTATAAAAACAAGAATAAAATAATCACCTTATTAATTAGGTAAGAAAGAATGACGTCAATTTTGATATGATTAAAGTGGTCGTTACATGAGCGAAATCACATGATCGACAGAGAATCCGTGCATTCATGTGCATTTTTCTTGGAACGAGTCTTCAAAAGCAGGCTGTAAATGTCCCGGACTGTATTTAAACAATAGACCTTTCTTTCTTGATTTTTCATCTCTAACCAACGAGAGTGCTATGAATAAATAATTTTCATTTTGTAACTGGTGAAAAGGTTTATTATATTTGGAACCTAAGGCCCTTACCAAAGTATACAGTTTTTACATTGACAAAAATGTTATGTATTATTCAACATCTAAATGTTGTTGTTAAAATCAAAAGATGCAAGAATGTATACACGACAAGAAATGAATGACATTCATCAATATAAAATCAACGTGTCTCCACACGAATATATACGAGGATCATTAAATAAGTTTCCAGACTTTTTTCGTAAGGGCACTTTTATTGATAGTACACACATGAAACTCTTGTGCACTTCGAAGAAATCTCCTCCGGCTGCAATGCACTTGTTGTACCGTTCCAACAACTTCTGGGAGGCCCCATTGAAGTCCTCTTCTCTGAGCATGTCAATGACCTTCGTCACAGCCTCTTTCATCTCCTCAATTGTCTCATAACGACAGCCAAGGGAATAACCACAACGACAGCTTAGGGAATAGCCAAAAGTCACAGGGAGCAAGCTCTGGACTATTGGGAGGATGAGGAACTGTCGTGATGCCCATCTTGCTCAAATATTTTGAGACGAGGATGGAGCTGTGGATGGGTGGTGGAAATGCCACTGACCCGATTTGAAGAGTGTTTGCCTCTTCCGACGAAATCTCTTTTTGAACTCCCTTAAGACCTCAACATAGTAACCCTAACACTTTGGCCAATCATCTGTGGTGTATTTACTTCCTTACTTTTCCCACATCTCTCATCATCCCTCACAGACTCCCTGCCTTCCTTGAATCTCTTATGCACTCAAAAACTGATGCTCGATTCATGCAAGATGCTTCAAAAGCAGTCTGAAGCATCCCATACGTTTCCGTGGCATTTTTTCCAAGTTTAAAACAGAACTTTATTGCATATCATTCTTCTAAAGTGTCCTTACGTCCAGATTGCATTATGAAATTCACCAGATGTGACAATCACGCTTTAGTAGGGTGTATTCGAATTCCTCCGTAGCAGTCCATTTAAACCTGAATTCATAAAAACTGGTCATTTATCTCAAAAGATGTATAGCAATAACATACTGAATTTACAAGAGTCTTCGACAATTTTAAATACCTATACTAAAAACGTCTGTGAACTTATTGAAGGCTCCACGTATATATATATATATATATATATATATATTGGGCAGAATGCTTTTATACATAACCAAAACACTCTGTAAAAATGATAGGTGAATTGAAAAATAAGGCCGTTAATTCCTTGTTATCGTAAACAATTCCTGCTTGCCAACCTTCGAAGGAAGCAAGCATCATGCTTCTAAAACAAAAAATGGTAATTAATCCAGGGTTCAATCCCTGGTCGAGTCACACCAAAGGATAAAAAAATAGTACTTGATACCACAAAGCTTTGAACTCAGCATTATAAGGTAAGGCTCAAGGGTAAAGTGGAGCAATCCCGTGAATAGAAAAGCGTCCTTCCCTACACCACGGTGCAGTAGCTATTGAAAAGGGAGCCTTCGGGTTACCTTCAACTAAGGTCACCAACTTTACATACATATATATATATATATATATATATATATAGCCGGTTAGTGCCCAGAGACTAATAGTTTGGAATATTCATAGGAAGAATATGAGGAATTCCATATAATTCAACAGGAGTACTCGATGTGTGGCAATCAATATATAGATCAATCAGGATATAAAAACACTCACATACAAAGCGAATATATCTATAACGCAAATAAAAGAAAACTCAAAATACGGTTACTGAGCCAATATAAATTTATTTCGACACGATATAACCAGCCTCTTCAGATGGCGTACACATTTTATGGAGATAACAATGAATATTGTTATATATATATATATATATATATATATATATATATATAAAGAAAAAAGAGAAAAAGAAATAGACGGGTAAATAAATATAAATTTATAATAAGTAGATATACATCTACAAGACCACCACTAATGTCAACATGTATGGCTTCAAAGTGAACCTCATTGATTTACGTCTCCGTTTTTGAGTATTTGATTTAATCTCGGTGTCATTTAGTCTCCTATTTTTGTTTTATTTTTTAAATTTATTTTTCATCATCTCTCGTCTATTTTGTTTTCCTCTTATATATATATATATATATAAATATTTGTTGATTTATTCGCAAAATGTGTACACCATCTGAAGAAGCATGGTAAAACCAGTTGAGTTGAATTTATAATGGCACAGTAAACGTACGTTTAGTTTTCTTCTATTTGTGTTATATATAATATATATATATATAATATATATATATATATATATATATATATAATATATATATATATATTATATATTTATTTATTTATTTAAATACAAGGAGAGATAGGAGAATGTATTCCTTGCGTAACAATTACGTTAGTTGTATATTTTTATTTAATCATAGATATGCAATAGGATTTTTATTTCTTTCCGTCTTTATATATATATATATATATATATATGCGTATTCGTTTATTTCTCCACAAAACTTTATACGCCATCTGAATAGGCGAGGTATAACTTATCAAGATAGATTTATAACGCTATAGTAAACTTAAGTTCAGTTTTCTCCCATTTTCGTCACACACACACACACACACACACACATACAAACACATACACACACATACACACACACACACACATATATATATACAAGTAGATAGAGAGAGGAGGAGAAGGTATTCTTCGCGTAACAGTTACGGTATATTTATATCTATATTTACTTCGAATGGCTATGCCGGTCAACCAAGAAAAAAAAGAATCAAAGTGGGCTACAGATAACTAGAAGGTTGAACACCATCGCTAGTATTGATGAAGTCAGATGTTTTACTTTGCAGTTAGTACCACATACAAAATACAACCTGTCGCATGTTCTCGAGTGAGGAGTTAAACACCATCAAGTAACCTCCAAAGCTCTGAAGAGAATAACACAGTATAATTCTCTGACGATATGATAGTTTATGCTAAATCTCCCTCTACCCCGCTTATCCCATGGATTAAGGGTGGTGTTATGGTGTAAAGGTTGCTTTGAAAGGAAGAGTAGTGTTCTTTTAACGAATCGAATAATGTAATGCGAATAGATCGTGAATGGAACTAGTAAAGAATCAGATAAAATAACAATGATCAGCGTTTCTCTCCCAATCTGCTCGAACGGTCTTAAGCTGAAAATTTGTATATGTACATAACTAAATAATTACTTCTAATCTCACATCATTTACAAATGAATAAACTGACTTTATTGAATAAAGCGTTTCATTTCTGGGAACGTGAATATTGAATGGTAAGTTATGAATACAAGAATTAATGACGGAGCTGAATTTTTATCAGGAATTCCAAGTCTGTGACCCGAAACCAAGAAAGTCTGGTAGCAAGATAAGGTGTTACAGGGTTGTGTTCGGGTTGTAGAAAAGACGCTTGCTTCTGTCCAGAAACAATGCCGTGCAACAAAAGGTATCATTCAAGGGTAACAGGGTTAGTGAAACAGCTGTTGGTTTTCAGAAGCATGCATATGAAATCGCACACACACATACACGAACACAGCGACACAAATACACTCTGAGACAAAAATATGCAGAGATACAAAAACACGCACGAACAAACTGGCCCAGTCGGCTGGGGCTGCAGAATACACCTACTGTATCTCTGCTGAGGGGTAATACTCCCCAAACGAGTGTCCTAGATATGATACTAAACAATCTGATAGTGAGGTTCCAGTAACCTGGAGCTTTGAAGAATGACGAGTACACCTTTATTGCCATCGCACCCAGGTCCACTCTGGCCTGGAGTGATAGCACCTGATATATGGGTCAAATGGAACTAAACTGTGTGCTCATACTAAACTGGAGTGTTTGAAATAGAACTTTTTTTTACATTCGGCATTAAATAACCTACAATGGTATGAAAATGAAAATGCCTATCACAAGGCCAATATTTCATCAGAGAAAAATATAATATCAAACGTTCACTTATAAGTTAGCGATTCTTTGAAAATTGCAATAAATTTAAAGTTCCAAAGACTTTTAGATGGTAGGGGATCTAGGCTTCTTCTGCCTTCTTTTTAAGACAATGGTCAACATCCACCTTCACACTGACTCTTTCACACAGCTCTGTATCCTTCTGGTATTTATGTTTGTTTGTATCTGTCGTCTTCTTTATGTTACTTCACTGTGTCTCAGTCTGTTCTTATCCAACAATCTTTAGGCCATTTGGCTGGCGCTGTAGAATACACCGACTGTGTCTCCTCAGGTGGGTATGTCCCCATCTAACCCAGTCGGTTGGAGCTCTTGAATACACCAACTGTATCTTTTCAGATGGGTATGAACCCACCTTGCCCAGTCAGTTGGAGCTGTAGAATACACCAACTGCTTCTCTGCATAGAGGTAAGACTCCTCCAATGAGTGTCCTGGATATGACAGTAGACAATCCGATGGTGAGGTTCCAGTAATTCTAGAGCTTTTTCTAGAGCGAATTACCCCTTCATTGTCATCGCTCTCAGGTCTAATCTGGCCCAGAATGGTTGCACCTGATAGGGTCCTATCTATGAGTCAAATAGAACTAAACAATGTACTTTTACTAAACTGAATTGTTTGTAATGGAACTGTTTTGACATTTAACTGATTGTAAATAAAATCTATCAAATACTAAATTTAATTGTCTGATATTCAATTTGGCGTTAAATGACACGAAAAGGGCTGATACGTAGTTAAACAAAACAATCAACCAACTGACCCAATCCTCCAGCGAAGATCCTTCATATGACTTTAAACAATTAAATTAGGGAATATGGAGTACCCCTTTATTCCCATTGCTCTTTGGTCCTCTATAGCTTGGATTGGTAGCAGCTGATAGGGTCCTATCAGTGGGTCAAATAGAACTGTTTGACATTTAAATCGCTTGATAGATTATGAGAGTCGAAGATAGATAGATAGATAGATAGGGAATCAATAGGTTTATGGGTTACGTTGTGTGTGTTTATATATATATATATATATATATATATAATGGCACAGTGGTAGAGTGTTCGCTAATGCTTAGGAAGACCGGGGTTTAATCCTAGGTCGAGTCAAAAAATGGAACTTGATGCCTCCTTGTATAACACTATAGCATTATAAGGTAAGGATCAAAGGTAAGTGGAGTAATCAAGGAAAATGAGTAGAGCCCTTCTCTACGCTTCAGTTTTGCAGTATCGAAAGGGGAGCTTTCGGGTTGCCTTCGACTACGGTCGGCCAACTTAAACTTTTCTACATATTAAAAACATTTGATAACAAGCCACCGGTCACCTAACTGCTACCATTTGTAGTTTGGTTTAGTTTCTTTATCTAATGGCATATTAACCTTCATGGTTTATTTAATGTCAAAGCTATGATTGTAGAACAATAGTGGAACAATTTAAACCCTTGTTTGAGGAGATTTTCGTTTCCTCCAGCAAAACAATTTTAACAATCAATCCATAACATTCAATAAATTTTTAAAATTCTTCAATTTATTTTAGGTGTGCGTATAAAAATTATCTTCCGACAATTGAATGTTAATCCTCGATGGGGCTCAATGTTTTTTCTTTCTTTCCACACACACACACACACACACATTTATATATATATATATATATATATATATATATATATATATATATATCCGTGGTATAATAACTCAAGTGCTGAACTGAGGTTCAAACTTCAGTTTGAATATTACGTTTACTTTGAAACTTGTACTATAGGCAATGGAATGAACCTATTATTCCACCAAATATCGGTGAAGTAATATCCTTGTTGTTCTGTAAGGACGGCTTTGATATTGACTAAGTACCAAAGGCTGATAGGTCAATGAACAAAGGACCCAAGTTCAACTAAGACACACACACACACACAGACATATATATATATATATATATATATATATATATATATATATATATTGAACCTTTCAAGAATTTATAAAAAATCTAATCAGAGAAATTTAAAATATCAAAGTTTCTAAATGACTACAGTTTGAAAGACTTTGGTTGGTTGAGAAAATTTGCTGCGAATGATTTGACCCGTGCATTGTGGGAATTTTTAGAATCCGCTGTCATCTCGCAAGGAGTTAGAAATGCAGACATTTTCGTTCTGAAAGGGATCCCCTGAAAATGATATCTACTTATAGTGGTATACTGAGTATACAACTTTCATTCCCATTACTCCAATGTTCACTTTCACATGAAGTAGAAGTACTTGTTTGGGTCTTATCAAATGATCAAATAGATATGTTTAAAAAACATTTGTATTCGATAGAATAGTTTTGTTTGGTTGCGTTTTACAACATATCAACCTTTCTAAAGCAAAATTCTGTTTTTACATATATATTAAATATAAGATTTGTAAACAGAGTTTGTTGATACACACAGTTAAATGATCAAGCAGTTCTATTTTTAACTAGTAATTTTAGCTTAAGTCCACAAAGTTGTATGGTTTCAAGTATTCCTCTGTAACACTAATAACTCAATTAAACATCAGTCATTTGTTTACACCCAGTAAAATGATCAAACATTTCTACGTTAAACAATTAAATTTGGCATAAGCCTTTTGTTTACTCTCAGTTTAAATGTCAAAAAGTTCTATTTGACCCTTTGATAGGGCCCTTTTAGGTGCTACTTCTCCGGACCTGAGTGTAGCTAGGAGCGATGGCAATGAACGGGTACTCTTTTTTCCTCAAAGCTCTGGCATACCTGAAGCCTCACCATTAGATTGTTTGGTGTCAAATCAAGGACACTCGTTTGGGATGGGTTTTAGCAATTTACTGCGCTATTTATTTTTTTTTGCTTAGATGTGGCGCAATGCAGAATAGGGGCACCCAATAAGACTCGAACTCACTCGTGAAGGTTTACTTGTCAAACTTACAAACCATTACACAACCCGATGTGTTCAGTGGGTGGGTTTTACACATTTTCAGGGTGGCAGTCAATGTATTCCTAAGCCCCAGAGGAATGGGTGAGTTTTACCCCTTTCGAAGAGACTATGTATTCTACAGCTCCAACCGACTGGGTTATCGATAGTAATGCGTGGAAAAATTCTTGGTTTATTTTCTTTGTTTAATGGCATATCAACATTTGTAGGTTATCTAATGCCATCCTTCTAGAAGAACAGTAGTACTACTATCTAACCCATATCTGGGGAGTATAAGTGGGTCCATGTCTTTCCCAAGGGTATGTGTCCGAAAGTGAACGTAATAACGTGACTGGAGTTCGAACTTGCCTACTACGATTCCGCAGTCCATCGCTTTAACCATTGCACCACGAGGACGCACCGGAAAATATTCTTGAGGAACAACTACACAAAATATGGAATTATAAACTTTATTCAATAACCTCTACGCATAAAATAATCCTAGACGAGTTTACATGGCGTTAAAATTAATTTATCATTCTTCCTCTGATTTCTATGTTTTTAAAGGAATATCAACCTTCTCGGGTTATTTAAAGCCAAAGCCACCCTTGTATAAGGACAGCAGTGTTACTATTAAACCTGTAGCTGGGAGAATAAGGGTGATCATACCTTTCCCAAAGGTATTTGGTTTGGTTTCTTTGTTTTATGATACCTTTCCCGAAGGTATTTGGTTTGGTTTCTTTGTTTAAGGCATATCAACCTTTATAGGTTATTTAATGCCAAAGACATTCTCCCTGAAGAACAGTAGTGGTACTATTTAACCCATAGCTGGGAGGATAAGGAGGTTCATACCTTTCCTAAGGGTATTTGCCCGAAAGTGAACGTAATTGCGCGACTGGAGTACGAACTCGCTTACTACGATTTCGTAGTCCATCGATTTAACAATTACATCACGAGGACATCCCCAAAGGTATTTGTCCGAAAGGGATCGTAATTATGCAACTAGAATTCGAACTCACTACGATTTCACTGTCCAGTGCTTTAACCATTACACCACGAAGACACCCCCTTCTTCAATTGTATAAAATAAGATACTTCATCCTGACAAAGTTGCGAAACTAAAGTTGAATAAACTGAGGTTGGACACTTTATTGGATCCCTGATAACCACTTTCCTACCATCCTTCTCGAAACACCTCTATCACTTCCCTACAGGCAAGAACTTCTTCAATCTGGAACAATTTGAAGAAGCCTTCGATAAGTTTTTAAGTTCTTTGAAAGAAGTATTCATTGGGACATGGAATTGTTAACTTCTGCCACGCTTTATAACGCTAGTGAAGCTGAGGGGGAAAATTTTGATTGGATGAATAATTGTTTTGTGCGTTAAGTTTAAAAAAGAAATTCTTTTGTTAAAGAAAATAAGTTAGCGGCTTCAACAATCTAGTACTTTGTACGACAAGAACAATTTACAAAACAAAAGAGAAATCTTATACTTATTCTTTCTGTATCAACAACTCACTTTGCCATAAACACAATCCTACGTGTATGGCAACTTTTCGCTACTCAAGGGAAATCGCATGCAAGGCACACTGGCTACTTGATTTGGTTAAAGAATCGGACATATTGGATTAATTTGTCTTTTTGCCATCGGTCTTGTTAATCACAGAGTACTTGCTTCAGAAGTACTACAATTCCCACCCTCGAGGTTAAGCGACAAGCTCTCAGCGCCACCTACTCGGAGTTACAGGCACTTGTAATTAAGACGCAAACAGTGTGGATGCGTAGGCAAATAATGCTTTCTTAAGTGGAATTTTTAAAACCTTCTTAAGATTTTACAAGCTGATCAATGTACTGATTCACAAGGAAATAGTTGCTTAAATGCCTGGTGTATCTAAGACTCTATAAGAATATTAACTCACAAAGAGTGAGCGAGGTGTTGAGTGATTTAATCTTAGTCAATCATTGGTGGTGAAAATATGGAATCTCGTCTGAAGTTACTTAATAAGTAATAGTCATTTTAGTTCTTCATGTTCCTTGCCTTCTCGACTCCAAATATAACATTTTCTTCTTCTTTCATTATATTATTTCTACTTTTTCTGCTTTTTCTAGGTTGTTTTTCTTTCTTTCTTTCTTTCTTTCTTTCTTTCTTTCTTTCAAGTAATTTCTCCATTTTTTGACTTCCATTTTTTCTCAGAATATTCTTCTTCTTTATTTTCCTCCATGTTATTACTTTCATTTGAATAGACTTCTTCTTCTTCTTCTTCTTCTTCTTCTTCTTCTTCTTCTTCTTCTTCTTTATTTCGACTAATTTCAGATTATTTTTTCTTGTTTCTTCTTTGTTTACTTATATTTTATTTCTCCCTTTCCATCATCATTTTCCATTCTCTTTCAAGCGGGATCCTTCTTCTTCTTTAACCTATTTCTTCTTCTTCTTCAACCTTTTTCTTTTTCTTCGACTGATTTCTTCTTCTTCTTCTTCTTCTTCTTCTTCTTCTTCTTCTTTATTTCGACTAATTTCAGATTATTTTTTCTTGTTTCTTCTTTGTTTACTTATATTTTATTTCTCCCTTTCCTTCATCATTTTCCATTCTCTTTCAAGCGGGATCCTTCTTCTTCTTTAACCTATTTCTTCTTCTTCTTCAACCGTTTTCTTTTTCTTCGACTGATTTCTTCTTCTTCTTCTTCTTCTTCTTCTTCTTCTTCTTCTTCTTCTTCTTCTTCTTCTTCTTCTTTAATGACCATTTCTCAATATATATAACGATAAAGTCTTAATTAAATTTCATTGATTTAAAATGCACATTATTCTCATTTCATTAAATTACATACTGCTACACACCTGCTAATAATAAAGAATTTTTATTATTTCTATTAAATTATATTATTTTTAAATTGATTCTATTGATTAAAAAGTGTATTTCTTATACTAAAAAGATACATACATAGAAAAGAAAAGCAGTAAAGTACGTATTTATTTGTTTGTTTTGCAAAGAAAACATAAACATCTATAGATATTGTCTCAGTGAAGTAACACGTAACGTCAAAAGATATATAATGAAAAACCGTTCTTTTGAGATTAATTGTTCTGCAATAACCTGATTTATGTTGCTACGTGTAGGTCATTTAAGTTCAACACGTGATTGAAGAGGGGAAGTGTCAGGACGAGAACCAAAAAAAATATGTAATTGGGAAATAGGAATTTGAAGGCTGATCGGTTGAGAGATATCACGTGATGGTTGACTGAAGATGAGAAAGAGTAAATTATCAATTTAGCTGAGATGGAGGTGGGATTAGATATAGAATGAAGGTGGGAGGTTAGAAGAGGTTTAGAATTTATATTGTTATATGGTTAGGAAGATGAAGGTATTACATTATTTTCGTGTTATTAGCCATAAACAGTTTCCTGAAATAAATAACAGTCTAACGTTGCATTCTGGAAAAAAATGAATCTTCTCATAGCGATAAGATGCCTAATTTACGTCCATCATCAAATTTTGAAGTTTTTTCTACAGGAAGTATCCCACTTGTGACTGTTTGTAAATGCTGAAAACTAGAAATTGACTCCGGACATTGATCAACCATTTGTGAGTTTACAATGTTTATTCTTTGTATTACGTCTCAATATGTCAAACCTACTTAGAGATGGGGTACAATATAAATAAGTAAAGTAGGCGACCTTAGTCGAGGGTGACCCGAGGGCTCCCTTTTCAATTGCAACTAGACTGCGATGTAAGGGAGGTTGTTACTCTATTCCCTGGATTGCTTTACTTTACTCTTGATTCTTACCTTATAATGCTGAGTACCATTTTTTGAGCCTTTGGTATGATTCGACCTGGGATTGAACCCCGGTCTCCTGGACCATTGGCAAACACTCTACTCATTAGTCCACCTGCCTTGAAACAAGTCTAAATGAATAATTACTTAAAATGATAACGAAGGTAAAGATCCCAGTCTGGCCTACTATTCATTCCTAACCGGGGGGAGAATATTTTGATGCATATCTTCCCCAAGCGTATTAGCAATGTCCATTAGCACTATATATATATATATATATAGAGAGAGAGAGAGAGAAAAAAAACCAGTCGGCTGGGGCAGCAGAATAGACCGACTGCATCTCTGCAGAAGGTAAGTCTCCTCAAATGAGTGTCCTGCATATGATAGGAAACAATCTAATGGTGAGGCTTTAGTCATGCTAGAGTTTTAGGGCAATGCGGATCACCCCTTCATTGCCATTGTTCCCAGGTCTATCGTGGCTCGGAGTGGTAGCATCTGATAGGGTCTAATCTCTGGGTGGAATAGAAATATTTCATAATTAAACTGTGTATTAATGCTAAACTGAGTTGTTTGGAATTGAACTGTTTTTACATTTAACTGTCTGTAAACAAAAACTCTATTTAAGCAAATGTGTGTAAACAAGAAACTGTGTATATATGATGTATTGAACTGTCTGAAAACGAAACTCTTTTTACATTCAACTATGTATTCGTATTTGATAGAAATAAGTAAAAACATTTAACATTAAAAAAAAATGAGCTCGGGCTCCTTTTAAAATATTATTCCTGTATTCAATATATGTATAAAACAGATTTGGCTTTCAATCCCCTACAATGGTTGATATCTCATAAAACCAAACCAAACCACACCAAACCAGAGAGAGAGAGAGAGAGAGAGACTCACCCGAGTATTTGTAAAAAAATTGTAATATTCAACATTTAAATTGGAAAGTTTCTGGATGGTTAATGTTTAAAAAACTTAGATGCTAGAATTAGACAGGGATACTTGAAACTACATGACTATGTGCAAACAAATGTCTATGATTGAATAGAAATAATTACTTGAAATTATATAATTATTCGTGTTAAATACGAATACTTGAAACCATATAATTGTATGCAGAGAACTATTTTTACATGTATACAGAAAAAAATTCCGAAGGAGTAAATTTATTTTACTTCTTTTTTTAATTATTCTTATTTATTTATGGTAAAGGCTAGACGCAGAAGATACCCCGTACGAACAATTACGGACGCGAACTTCGCTGATGACATAGCGCTTCTGGCAAATACACCTGCCAGGCCGAAACACTGCTGCAGAGTCTGGAACGGGTAGCAGGTATCATAGGGCTCCATATCAACGCAGACAAATTCATGTGCTTTAATCAAAGAGATGATATCTCCACTCTAATGGTAGATCCCTTAAACTTGTGAACAAGTTCACCTATCTTGGAAGCAGCGTCTCATCTACCGAAAATGATATCGACACGCGACCAACGATGGCTTGAACAGCAATCGATAGACTATCGGTTATATGGAAGTCAGACCTATGAGATAAAATAAAGCGCAGTTTTTTCTAAGCTGGGGTCGTGTCGATACTGTTGTATGGATGCACCATATAGACGCTGACTAAGTGTATGGAGAGAAAGCTTGGCAGCAATTGCACAAGAATGCTGCAAGCTGTATTGAACAAGTCTTGGAGGTAGTATCCCACTAAGCAGCAGCTATACGGACACCTACGACCCATCTAAAAAACAATTCAGATTAGGCGAGCAAGACATTTAGGACACCGCTGGAGAAGCAAGGGCGAGCTCATAAGCAATGTACTCCTGTGGACCCCCTCACACGGACAAACAATGTCGGGTGACCAGCTGGAACCTATCTACAACAGCTTTGTATTGATACAGGATGTAGCATGGAAGACCTACCGATTGACGATAGGGACAAGTGGCAGGAGAGGGTCAAGAAGATCGGTGTTAGTGGCATGACATGATGATGATGATGATGATGATTGAAAGACCATCGTATTTATGAATTTTGGACGGTAAAATTATATCTCTTTTGAAAAGGCCACGATACGATAAATTTCGGTATTTAGACTTTGCCAAAAACAATTTTAGTTATATTTTATGCGAACAAACAGGTGTGGTTTAGTTTAGCTTCTTTTTTAATGGCATATAAATTTTCATGGGTTATTTAATGCCAAAAGTCAGTAGTAGCACTATTCAATCCATTGCTGGGGAATAAGGGGGTTTATACCTTTCATAGGGATATTATTCTGAAAGTGAACTCACTAGCGCAACCGGAGTTCGAACTCGCTTATTAAAATATCACGGTCCAGTATATTAACCACTGCACTGTTAGGACTCATCTCTGGAAAAAACAGGACCGAAAGGCGACTCGATTATTTTTGTGGGTATCGATTGTAAACATATTTTAAGAAAGAAAATTTTATGTCTCCTCTGGGAAAAAGGTAATCACTCACAGATACAAATCTCTCTTTCCTCCTGATTTATTTTGTCTATCGACTGAAGGCATTTTTCAGTACGTGTTCTAAATAAAAATGAGTACTTTTCTTATTTCCTTTGCTAACATATTCAGTTGCAAAGACTTTTTTGCTGACTTTGACGTGTGTAGAGAGAAAAAAAAATGATAATTCTTAAAAACAAAAGAACATCGCTGGAAATCAAGTATTTGAGCCAGGGGTCGGAGGAAGACAAAATGAAGTCACTGTAGAATATGCAAAAAGGGGGACGTTACGTATTTACTCTGTTTTGTGATTAACGTGTAAGTAATAAAAAATTTAACGATGATGAGGAGAAAAAGGAACTGAAAACTACACATTCTTAGCAATAATTTCTGACATTGAACACTATTTTTTCTTCAGTTCATCTTTAGATCCGTTTTGATCTTATCCTAACAGAGTATCTTTTTTTCAGTCATTTCTATCTCTTTTTCTGAAGAGACTTCGTCACCAAAGGCACTTGTCATGAAAGAGTTATGGTCACAGGAAATGGACAGGGAGACCGGAGTTCAAATACCAGATGCTGCTGTTTTGCATTTCACTTAGTGCTAATGCCCTTCCAAAGTTATAAATCAAACTATTCTCCCTTCAAATATTGGTAAATAATAGAGTAGACTGAGCGTTTTAACTTTGCTGTGGCGACCAGCCTAGGAGAAGGAAAACCCAGAACTCAAAGCAGATAAACGAATGTAACAGGGAGGCACCTTCGAAAACTAATCCCCATAATACATCACAATTGAACCGACTTATATATACACATATGCAGACATATATATATACACAAACACACATTTCATTTGTTCAAGATATTACTTACAAGAGCCATGTTATATTCCATTAAATTTAATTGAATGTGTACAAAAGATTTCATTTACCCAATGTTTTTTATATTAATGTCGGTGATATATATATATATATAGAGAGAGAGAGAGAGACAGACAGACAGAGAGAGACAGAGAGTGAGTGATTCAGAGAGAAAGGGTAGATTTTGGGTCATCTGACAAGTTGATAAAATAATGTGGAAAAGTGGATAAATTGAACACTTACACCGAGATTAGTTATTATATTTCATTTCTTTATTCTCGGAAGAACTTCTTCAGACGTAACATTTTTTGCGTTTTTCAACCTTTTGCAATTCAGGAAATATGATGATGAAATTATAAAAATATAAAGGTAGGGAAAGAGTCTAAAGAAAAAAGACAGGATCTGTCTCTTGTCTTGAGATCTTTTCCCAACCTTTTTATATTCTCTATTATTCTATCTATTTCCTGAATTTCTCAAATATAGAAAACATCAAAAAATGTTTAGTCCAAATAGGTTTTTTCTGCGAATAAAGAACGAAATATTACCACTAAACTTGTTGTAAGTGCTTGATTTATACACTTTTACGCTTATTTTTATCATATATATAAAAATGTAAACAAATGACTGCTGCTGTTACTACATAATACCTTAAAAATTCCCTTAGCCAAACGTGGTATGCTTGTTGGCCGAGCGGTCTGAGACTTAGTCTAACGTAAAATTTGATGGGTTTCGATCCCGGCTTCTAGCGTCCTACATGTCTAGCCACACTGAAGAGTCCTGATAGAACGAAACAGTCAGTCTGTGGATGACAATATATATATATATATATATGTGTGTGTGTGTGTAATTGGGTAGCAGTCTTTCATTTAAGCATATTTGATGAAATAATAAAGATACATTTTGTTTATATAATTTATTAGGATAATTTCAAGTTTTCTGATAAGTGTCTTGGTTTTAGGTTGAAATTGGTAGATGAATTTATCAAAATTATCCCAATCGCTTTCGGACATTTAATAGAACATTATCAGGGGTTGTTTACCAATGTAAAGATGTACCATAGGACCAACGTTTTGTGCTGTAAAGAAAGAAGTCCGCAGAAAAAGAAATACTCAAATTCGAAGGTAAAGGAAGAAAATAGAGCAGTCGTTTTTATTCAGCTATGATCACTGCAACTCGAAAAGTTCATTTTTGTTGCGTCCTTCTTCTCCCTTCCTCTCGGTGGTGACGGGGTGTGGGTGAGAGCTGGCTGTTTGACACATGCCTGTCATAGCAGATAGGTCGTAGGACGGGCCGGGGCTTCCGGAACCTTTAACGCACCCGTTTTGACAACTGCCCTCAACTCTAACAAAATCTCATTACTTGTTTTCTTATATAGAGATTTTGGGGAACAAATCGAAGATCCTCGAATGTGATCCTCAAATATGTGATGTCACAAATGAAACACGTGATAATACATCTGTTATTATTTTAATATCACGTCTAACTTCATAGGCCATTCTGTCCGCACGCGCTAGTTTCGTGACACCTTAACTGATTGACGACAGCGCCCGTCCGTAATATTACAAAGTGTATTTTAAATAATTTTTTCAATAGTTTTTTTTTCTCAATATTCTATTTTTCTTGATTATAATCTATTTTCGTTTCTAGCGTTCTGTCTTAAATTCTTTCGATATCATCGGCATCTCTCTGTTTTTACTAACCTTGCGTTTACATTATTTGTAATGTTATAAAAACCGTAAAAAATCTTTAAAAAAACACTCTTTAAAAAAATCTCTTTACATATACAAACAACATCTGATGATGGCCTTTGAAAGGTCCAGAAGCACTCGGGACAATTTTGGTAAGTTCATTCACTAATTCCCACCTGAAACCAAGACGCTTATAAGATAACTTGAAAGGATCTTAAAAAAGTTCTTTAGACAAAATGTGTTTTTATCATTTAATCAAATATGCTTATATATATATATATATATATATATATATATATATCTTAATGAGTAAAGTGTTCGCCAATGGTCGAGGATTCAATCCCTGGTCGACTCAAAAAATGGTACTTGATGCCGTCTTACTTAGCACTCAGCATTATAAGGTGAGGATCAAGTGTTAAGTGGAGCGATCCTGGGAATAGCGTAGCACTCTCTCCCACACCTCGGTGTAGTAGCTATTGAAAAGGGATCATACGGATCACCCTTGATTAAAGTTGCCAACTTACTTACTTACTATATATATCATCATCATCATCATATCGCGCTGGTAGCACGGATATCCCAGACGCTCTCTCGCCACTCCTCCCTATCGTTCATCACCCTAGGTAGGTCTTCAGGACAACATCCCATATCCTCACATAGCTGCTGAATGTATGTTCGTGCTGGTCGTCCTGCTTTTGCACGGCCATGTGTGGGGGTCCATAAGAGTACATCTCTTATGAGTTCGTCCCTGCTTCTCCAGCAGTGTCCTGCATGTCTGGTTCGTCTAACTTGAATAGTTTTCGTGATAGGGGGCAGGTGGCCGTACAGTTGGTGTCTTGTGGGGTGTTGCCGCCAGGACTTGTTTAAGATTGCACGTAGCATTCTTGTGTAATTGCCGTCTAGCTTCTTCTCCAGCCGTTTTGTTAGCGTCCATGTAGTGCTGCCATATAGCAGTATGGATGTGACCGCTGCCTGGAAGAAACTGCGTTTCATTTTATCGGTTAGGTCTGATTTCCATATAATCGATAGCCTATTGATAGCTGTCCATGCTTTCGTTAACCTCGTTTCGATGTCCTTTTCGGTTGATTCGACGCTGCTTCCGAGGTAAGTGAATTTGTCTACTAGTTTAAGAGGGGTTCCTTCTAGAGTGGAGATGTCCCCCGTTTGATTATAGCACATATATCCCGTTTTGTGTGCATTAACATAGAGGCCTATGCTTGCTGCTGCTCGTTCCAACCTATGCAGTAGTGTTTCGGCTTGGTTGGGTGTATTTGCCAGTACCGCTATGTCATCGGCGTAGTCGGCGTCGGTAATTGTTTTTGCGGGGTACCATCTGCTTCTTTTCTTCGTCAGTTCGAAGCCATTCTCTCTGATTTTGTCAATCGATGTTCTAAGTACGTAGTCTAGACAAATGATAAAGAGGTACGGAGCCAGCGTGTCCCCTTGTAGTACTCCTGCTACAATGTCGAAGTATTCTGTGTCTCCATCTGGTGATCGTACTTTTACTTTAGTGTTTCTATAGAGAATCGTTATTGCCACTACGGTTTCTTTAGGTATGCCGTCCGCTAGTAGGATTTGTTCCATCTTTCCTCTGTGAATGGAATCGAAAGCCTTGGTAAAGTCGACAAATATTAATGTCGCTTGTAGGTTTTTTGCCCGTACACATTCAAGGATTCTACGGATGGTTAATATTTGTGAGGTCGTGGATCTATTTCTTCGGAAGCCATTTTGGTTTTTTCTAAGTATGTTGTCGATTTTGGGTTCTATGCGGTTTCGTAGTAGGGCATTGTAGATTTTGGCTGTTATGGATGTAAGTGTTATGCCTCGGTAGTTTTTGGCTAATCCGAGGTCCCCCTTTTTTAGGGAAGGGGAGTATGCATCCCTTCATCCATCTATCTATCGGATTTTGATTGTATACTGCGTTGCAGTGTCGGAGCAGTATGTCGTCGAATTGTCTGGTCTTCCATACTTCCGGGGGAATTTCGTCCAGCCCTGCAGCTTTCCTATTTTTAATTTTTCTGAGAATATATATATATATATATATATATATATATATATATATATATATATATATATATATTCTGTTTTCTTGGTCTTTCTTATGGTTAATGCTTTATCTTTTTTCTTATCACAAAGACTTGTTTAAACATTACGCATAAGATTTTGAGGTATATCTACTCAAGTTGTAAAATCTAAAATCATTTGAACGAGAGTTGGTCAAGTTATTTGAATACAAAATGAGATAAATTTTTCTGAAACATTCTGTTCATCTCTAATTATATCAATTTGAAACCCCGCCCCCCCAAAAAAAAAACACACACATACATATGCACACTCTTATATACATTTGTGTGTATGTAAGTGTGTGTGAGCATATAATCATAAAAATCAAGATAGTGAGAGGAAGATTTTACTTATGCCAATGTTTAATGTTGCGGTTTTTTACATTGAACCATCATTAGGGCAATATCAATGATTTTACATTGCGCTGCTGATTGTTTAATATAATATGGACGTGGTCAAAAAATTGATCTATGCATAAAATCATCGCTAGAGTATCTCATTTTTCATATTGATTTATTTACTTATTTATCGGCAGATGTTTAAAAAATTTTCCCGATATATATATATATATACTGATAACATTTTATTGGCTGGTTGTTTTGTTTTACGGCCTATCAAACCTTTTCGAGTCATTTAAAGCCGAATTAAATCATTGTGATAAAAGTTTCAAGAAATTTACTCAGAGATAAATGTTAAAATAATTCTATTTCAAACAATATAGTTTAGCATAAGAACATTTTTTTGTTTACACGTAGTTAGAGGTCAAAATAGATTTATTTAAAAAAATTCAGTTTAGCATAAGTACACAGTTTAGATCTATTTAACCCATAGAAAGGATCTTATCAGATGCAACCACTTCGGGCCAGGGTGGACCTTGCAAAGTGGTGCAATGACAATGAATGGGTCGTTCGCATTCTCCAAAGCTCCAGCGTTACTGGAACCTCACCTTCGGATTGTTTAGCATAATATACACTCGTTGTGGGGGGGGTCTTACCTCTCTGCAGAGATACATTAGGTGTATTCTACATCCCCCGCCGACTGGGCCAGATTACATTTGAGATTATATATATATATATACATCAATACCTGAATTTTCTATATATCTTTATATTTAGTAATCAATACCATTTTCTAACTCTCTCTCTCTCTCTCTATCTCTCTCTCTTTCTCTCCTTCTCTCTCCTTCTCTCTCTGTGTCTATTTTCCCCGATATATATATATATATATATATATATATATATATATATAAGCATTAAATATAGAAATACAGTTGACTATTACCACAGTATTTATTTTGGATATCATGTTCATCATCATCGTTTAAAAATAAACTTGTTTCTTAGCAAAGATATAAATTTATCGCCCAAACTGGAAGTCAATTATGAAAGTTATGAACATATTGAAATTATTTACCATACAATTTAATGTTTGCTTTCGTTGCTTTTTTTTTGTATGAGTGTGTGTGTGAATACGCGCATTTATTTTTGTTTTCTCTACTTCGCACGTATTCAATGAGAAAAGTGTGCAAGGATATTTGACTTTATTGTCCAGCGATGAATAAATTCTCCAGTCGTAAATCAAAACTGATTTGACAGAAATACCTGCCTGCGCTCTTCTCATTTTGCAGACGACTGATATACGCAGGAGTAAGAAAAAGAAATGTACTAATCGATCGATTTTTCTCGTCTATGGAACATTAAAACTGGATCAATAACGATGGAGCAGATCAGGCGCTGAGCGAGTATATTTACTCATAGAACAAGATTATATATATATATATATATATATATATATATATATATATATATATGTGTGTGTGTGTGTGTGTGTGTGTGTGTTTCCATTCTTTTCTATTAATGGTATATCTTTCTTATATAGAAAATGGCATATCTACCTAATATATATACATATATATATATATATAGAGAGAGAGAGAGAGAGAAATTATTTGATGCTGAGCAACACCTTTTGGCATATATATTCACTGGACTTATGCGATAGTTTTAACATAAACTTAACTTTTCGTTCTTTAAAACGGGTGTCCACTAACAAACAATACTGAAGTCATGTTACTGGAAAACCTAAGTAAAAGTATATTATTTAAATTTCTGCATCACAAAACAGAAAACAATAACAACAGAAACAAGAACAAAAACAACAAGAACAAAAACAATGAGAACAAAAACTACAACAACCATAATAATAATAATAATAATAATAATTTGGAAGTTGGCAGACGGGTAGAGACTATCCAAATGACAGCATTACGGAGAACAGCCAGAATACTTAGAAGAGTCCTGGAGATTTGAAGAGACTTGCTGTCACTCAGAATCCTGTGAAAAACCATCAGCTAATACTGAAGTGAAAAACTCTGAAGGTGTAAAATAATAAAAGAAAAAGTAAAGTGAGACAAAGAAAACAAAAATGAGACAATTAATTAAACTTTGTCAGAGAATAAAAAGGTATGGAACATGAACGTGACGGTGATACTAATTGTTGTTGGAGACTTGCCGTCTCTCAGACCCCGATAAAAGACTATCAGCTCTCGCTGGTGTGAAAAACTTGCCAGGAGCAGTATAATATTAGTACAAGGAAAAGCCCTAGCAGAGGTGAAAGTCCAAGGTGGTATCTTCCTGGAAGACTTATTCTCACCTTAGCAATTTATTAAAACAATAAAAGTAAAATTCGTGACGGTAGACGCGTGTGACTCGAGGGCTCCCTTTTCTATAGGTACGACACCGTGGTGTAGCGGGGAGCGCTACTCCATTCACTGGATTGCTCCACTTTTCCCTGGATCCGTATCTTATAATGCTGAGTGTTAAGCAAGACGGTATCAAGTACCATTTTTTTTAGTCTTTGGTGTGACTCGACCTAGAGGTTGAATCTCAGTTTGTCGGACTATTGGCAAAACTCTATTCATTTGGCCAAAGGTCCGGTTCAATGATGCTCCTCAATTATACTCTTAGAAAATGCATAGGATGCTACACATTTACAAAATCACTAGAAAAATGGGGACGTGAGATAGAAAACAGGAAATTGGATAGTTGGATACGAGACACGACTATGTGAAGATGGGCCGAAAGTTACGGTACCCAGTTTTGGGTGAGCTCCTCAAAGGGGTCCCACACTTGCCGTGAAGTTGTGCAGACAGAACTAACGAGCAAACACGTGCAAGTACTACAAGTGATGAGAAGGATAATATCAAGAACTATTTCTGCTCTCTCTCTCTCTCTCTCTCTCTCTCTCTCTCTCTCTCTCTCTCTGTTTATCAATAGCTACTAGCTTATTCTCAAACTCTGTTTCTTTTTCGTCGGTTGCCGCCAGGAAAGAATGGTGGCAAATAAATTAAATAAATTTCAGACAGGGTTTTTTGTGTTCGTCACTTTTTATTACGGTGAGGTTACAAAGGGGTTCGACTGGAACTTAAGGTGTAGTGCTGTACTCAACTACCCGTTCAAACCGTGGTGGTACAAATGCCTATGTAGTGTCGTAGTGCTACAACAGGCTGAGAACTGTGGTGGTGCAAGCGTCTATTTCGTAGCATTACAAATGACTATTTGAGATCTATTGCGTTACACACAAAAGAACAAGAAGACCTGTCGAAATAAACCTTACAGCAAATTATATATGTATATATATATATATATATATATATATATATATATAAAGAGTATTTGGCATTAAGTTACCTACAAGGTTTGATATGCCATAAAACCCAACCAAACCCAACCAGACTAAATAATCTGCCCTGAGTTTTAAGCATTTCTATCCAATACTTATTATTTTCCGCACTTATATGGTTTAAATTAACTACCCTTAATACTCTCAGAATACTGAGAAGAGTCCTGGGGACATGAAGAGACTTGTTACTCAGACTCCAGTGTAAGATTTATCAGCTAATGCAGGTATGAAAAGCACGGAAGAAGTAATGAAAAATGTAAAAAAATAAAAATGATAATCATAATAATCCTTCGTAAACAATGATAGGTTGAAATAACTATTTTTGATATAATAATCTTCACACGACCATGTATTTTTAAGTATTCCGGAAGACCTGGGTTCAATCCCAGTTTCCGTCATACCAAAGACTTTAAAAATGGTGCTTGATATCTCCTTGCTTAACACTCAGCATTATAAGGTACGTATCAAGGGTAAAGTGGAGCAATCCAGGGAAAGGAGTAGCACCCTTCCCTATACATCGATGTAGTAGCTATTGAAAAGGGAGCATTCTGGTCACCCTCGACTTTTTTATATTTACTACTTATGATTTTAATGAGTTTAACTATTGCAAGTAAACATGTGGTGTCAAATAATAAGAATTATAATAATCGTCCTCAGTGTACATAGATGACATCAAACTGTTTGCCAAAAACGAAAAAGAATTGGAAACCCTGATATAGACCATAAGAATATGCAGTCAAGTAATAGGAATGAAATGAGTCATACATTAAAAAGCGAGACATGACGGAAGGAATCGAACTACCAAATTTATAAAATATCAGAACACTCGGAGAAAAAAAAAAGCCTACAAATAGTTGGGAATATTGGAAGCAAGCGGAGATGAAAGAAAAAAAAAAGGAAAAAATAGTTTCTAAAGAGAACCAGAAAGATACTCAAGGCAAAACTATATATCTGGAACATTATCAAAGGGTAAGATACTCAGGACCATTCTTGAAGAACTTAAACAAATGGACCAGAGAAAAAGAAACCTAATGACCATTCATAAGGCCTTGCATCCCAAACATGACGTTGTCAGACTATATGTGTCAAAAAAAAGGATGAAGAGGACTTGCCAGCATTAAAGACAGCGTTGACGCATCGATACAACGGCTCGAATACAACATAGAAGCGCGGAGGAAGACTGATTGCAGCCACAAGAAACAAGACTAACGACACGAGTATCAGCAGAACGGAAATAACCAGAAAACAAATGGGAATAAAAACAACGCTATGGACGTTTTAAGCGATTAACAAGCTACATCTCACACGAGGAAACATGGATGTGGCTAGGAAACAGAAACCTTGAGCGAGAAATTGAATCTCTTCTAATAGCATCACAAAACTACGCCATAAGGATCAACCATATCAAAGCAAAATTGATAAGATGCAACAAAACAGCAGTTATAGAGTATATGGTGATAGAGACGACACCATCAATTCAATAACAAGCGAATGCAGCAAATTAGCACAGAAATAGAATAAGACTTGACACGACTGGATGTGCTAGGTGATTCACAGGGAATTTTGCAAGAAACTGGTATATGCAAAACCCAGAATCTGTCATGTAGAATGAGATCCACAAACTTTTCAAGGATTTTGAGATACAAACGGATCACCTAATTTCAACCAGACGACAAGACCATATTATAATCAACGGCAACAAAATTATGGAGTTTGCTGTTCCGGCAGACCACAGAGTAAAATTGAAAGAAAGCGAAAAGAAGGATAAGTACATGGAGCTTGCAAGGTAATTGAAAAAACTGTGGAACAGGAAAGTGACCGGTTTACCATTTGTTATTGCTGTTCTTGTTACAGCCACCAAATAATTGGTAAAAGGATGGGAGGACTTGGAAAATTATCCAATCTACAGCATTGTTGAGATCGGATAGAATTCTAAAAAGAGTCCTGGAGACTTAAAGAGACTTGTTGTCACTCAGACTGCACTAAAAGACCATCTGAAAACACTGGTGTGAAAAACTCGTAAGGAATAATAATAATAGTAATGATAAATTTACCTAGACCTTGCAAGAGAACTTATAAAATCTATGGAACATAAAGGGGACATGTACCTATTTTCCTTGGTGAACGTGGAACAATTCAGAAACGATTAATATAGGGACTTGAAGGCATATAAATCAGAGGAGAAGCAGAGACCAGCCTGACTACAGCATTATTAAGATCGGTCAGAATACTGAGAAATGTCCTGGAGACTTGAGGAGACATGCTGTCACTCAAATTCCAGTGAAAAAACCATCAGCCAACGCCAGAATAAAAAATGCGGAGTACCTCTTCATTGCCGTCGCTCTCAGGTCAACTCTGAACCGGAGTGATAGCACCTGATAGGGTCCTATCAATGGGTCAAATAGAACAAAAATTTGTAATTGCGCTGTTTGAAATTAATTTGAGCAAAACTGAATTGTTTGAAATAAAACTGTTTTGACATTTAACTGTAAAACAAAAATGCATTCTCATAATAAACTAAATTGTTTGGAAAAGAACTGCTTTTGACAATTATACTGTGTACTGATGCTAAACTAAATTGTCTGAAATTGAACTGTTTTGACATTCAACTGTGTAAACAAAAATCTATACTTTATTAAACGGATTTTTTTGACATCTAAGTGTTAAACAAAATTTATACTTATACTAAACTGATTTGTTCGAAATAAAACTGTTTTTGAGAGTTATACTGTGTACTGACGCTAAACTGAATTGCTTGAAATAGATCTGTTTTTGACATTTATACTGTGTACTGATGCTAAACTAAATATTTGAAATAGAACTATTTTGACATTTAACTGTGTGTAAACAAAAAAAAACAATACTTTTTAAAAACTGACTTATTTGAAACTTTTATCAAAATTACTTAATTCAGAGTTAAATGAACCGAAAAGGGTTGATACGCCATAAAACAACCAACCAACCAACCAACCAACCATAGATATCTCTTTTAAGTTTTAATTGACAATAAAAACTATGACTCTTAAAGAACTCAATTTTAAATCTTACCGAACGTAGACAGGTATTTGATCGAAAAAAAAAATATATATATATATATATATATATATATATTATTAGCATTATTATTATTCCTCTGTAAAATATAAATGAGTAAATACTTGTATTTGTGTTTCCGATTCCCTTGCAAATGTTCCTTCCGTCTCAGACGGTTTATTACTCTAAGCGTTTTTGCTTCAGGATCATTCCCAACGATATTTATTCCACCCTCTGCTCCCTCACTTTGAGTCCATTAAATATTTGCTACTCAGGTAGATAGACGATTGGTTAGTTAATGCAATAATTCACTCACCTGTGGGATATATTTATATATGACACGAATTGCAAATCATTCATTCATAATTCATTAAACTTTTTTTCACCTATCTTCCATCACATTATATATATATATATATATAGTGTAAATGTAAATTGCTGAGTGCGAGTCGAGCTAGAAAATATCTACAAAACTTGAAGTCCACCAATAAGACAGGGCTAAAATCGAATACCTTACCGAAGAATGGTGAATTAGTGAAACAGAACTGTCAATCGATATACACCACTTACTCTAAATCCAGTAGACTGTCATTAATATTTCGAACTTAGAATCTTGTTTGATGAACATCATCATCATCCTGTCGTGCTGGTAACATGGATTTCCCTGACTCTCATTCGTTTCTATTATCTATCACTTCCGGCAGGTCTTCTAGATTACAACCTGTTGTAGATAAGTACTTGTTTGTTGCCCAACACTTGCACCTCCGTGTGAAGAGGTCTCTTGGAGTACGTTGCTAATGAGTTCGTTCTTACTTACGATTCACCTGCGTCTTGCGTATCTTGTCCATCTTATTTGGATGGTTTTATAGATAGGAGGTAAGTGGCCGTAGAGAAGCTGTTTTGTGGGATGTTGTTTCCAGGATTTCTTCAATAGCATTTTTGCGCAATTCACGTCGAGATTTTTCTCGACGCTATGTCGGCGTCTATGTGGTGCATCCATTTTGTAGTGTTGACTCGAAGTAATAAAACTGTAATTCGAATTATGAATGATGTATTATGTCAACACTGTTTAACATTTAGCGTGAGGCCTAAAGTAAAATGTATTATATTTCTAAGCACTGATGAACTGACTGTAAGCACTAACAGAAACGTCGCAGTTGCCCATTGTATTATGGGAGGCCAACAAATATCGCAGGCAGGTATAGGTCTAACCTAGAATTTTGCTAAAATCTTTGAGATCGACTATCGATATGATAGGTTGACTCGTACTCTGAAATTCAATATATATATATATATATATATATATATATATATATATAAACCTAGCTCCCCTCATAACAGAATGAGTTCTTTCTTCACCAGCTCCAACCAAACAAAGATAAAATAAAAAGAAGACTTCAGCGTTTTCTCTTAAAGATCTTAAAAAGAAAATACTCTACGGTCTTCAACAGAACATGCTTAAATAATAACTTGCCCTTATGTCTTAATTTGTTCCAAAATGCGTAGCCTAACCCGGTGTTAGACGTAAAGCAGCCGTAATACTTTAAAACTGCCTTAAATTAAGATCAGTGTAAATCAAGCGTAAATAAATCACAAAAGAATATATCTGTTGCTAATGCTTATAGAACACTAAAAAATATTTTAAAGACAAATGAAAACAGTTAATAATAATCATCATCATGTTACGTAACCATCGTGGATCTCCCTGACTCTCTCCCGCCACCCTTCTCTATCGTCCATTGCTCCCGATAGGTCTTCAAAACTACATCCTGTATCGGCACATAGTTGTTGTATGTCGGTTTTGGATGGTCGTCCTGCTTTTGCTTATCCATGTGAAGGGGTTCCCATGGAATATGTCGCTTATGAGTTCGTCCCTACTTCCCCAGAAGCATCCCCTATGTCTGGTTCGTCTAACGTGGATAGTTTTCGTGATGGGTGGTAAGTGGCCGTACAGCTGTTGCTTTGAGGAGTGCTGTCTCCAGTACTTGTTTAATATTGCTCGCAGCATTCTGGTGTAATTGCCGTCCGGCTTTTTTTCCATACGTTTAGTTAGCGTCCATGTAGTGCATCCATATAGCAGTATCGATACGACTGCTGCTTGTAAAAAAGTGCGTTTCATTTTATCGGTCAGGTCTGACTTAACTCATGTTTGGCCTTGGAAATGGCATGAGTATAACAACAAGCACCTTACAATTAGCGTAAATAACTTTTAGAAGATTTAACTTTTATTAAGGTATAAAGGATTTGACAAATATTTTAGTCTTGCTTTCTAAAAGGTGATAATGGCCCAGTCGGTGGGGGCTGTAAAATAGACCGATTGCATCTCTTCAGATAGGTAAGACTCCCCTAGTGAGTGTCTTGAATATGACACTAAGCAATCTGAGAGTGAGGTTCCTGTGCTTCTTGAGCTTTTAGGAAAGCAGAAGACCTTTCATTTCCATCGCTCCCAGGTTTACTCTGGCCTGGAGTGGAAGCACCTGATAGGGTCCTATCTTTGGGTTAAATAGAACTAAACTGTGTGCTTATGCTAAAAGGAATTGCTTGAAATAGAATTGCTTTGACATCTAACTGTGTGTAAACAAAAATCTGTACTTATGCTATACTGAATTCTTGGAAATAGAATTGTTTATATATATATATATATATATATATATATATATATATATATATATATATAAATTGATTTGGCATTAAACTACCTACAATGCTTGATATGCCATAAAACACAAACAAACCAAACCAAACCAAAAGATGTCCAATCAAATTTATAAAATTAGATTACCTTAAACTTGGTATACCATCTGCAGATTTAATAAGCTTTTTCATAAATCTTTAAATTATTTTATGCTTCTTTTATCATTCTATAATAATTCCTATGCATTTGATTTATTCTAAATATATTTGCAAGGAAAAAATTATATATTTCATGAGCTTTTATAATGACTTCGGTGACCTTACCGAGTTACGTAACGTTAGACGTCTGGAAAATGATGGACGGGCGATTTTGACTTTGACCAAATTCCAATTAATTTTAGCAAATGGTCTCCTCAAAGAATCTCTAACTGGTATAAGGATGCTTTCCAAAAATAAGAAAGCAATGGTTCGCACATCCGTTACCAACACTGATTTCTATGAGATTCTCGTTGGAATATTACAAGAAGATACATCAGCATCATATCAATTCATAATCTGTCTTTATCATATTTACCCAACCCCCTCCGCTCGGGCATGATATGACGCGAGGTCAATATTTTAAGCGGAGTTTAACAGGTGTGAATTCTGGGTTTTCCTTCTCCTAGACTAGTTGCCTCACCAAGGCTGAAGAACCCAGTCTGCCCTACTATTTTCCCATAGCTGGAGGGAGAATAATTAATTACTGTTGTATAGTGGCTTGTACAACGTTACATCCGGTATCGCGGAAGTATAAAAGATGCCGTGACTCGAAAAGCTTGACAGAAGCGAGACAGAAGCAAAAACAGAAGCAGAGACAGAAGCAGAGACAGAAGAGCTCTGAAGGACGTTGATCAGTTGAAGACCAACTTCGGACGTAAAACCTACAGCGAGAGACTTATAATACAAGTCGAACTGTACCACTTGAGTTAATAAATAATTAACCGTTTCACTGCGATTCGATTCCTTACCACGATACAACAATTAAATACCACGAACGTCAAGTGATCAATGAAAGAAAGTAGTCTCGCACAAAAAACGTAAAAAAATCAGATGATATCTCGCAGATGTAGATTATAAAGATGATCTTAGGCTTTTTGCAAATATACCTGCGTAAGCCGAATGTCTGCCACATAGCCTTGAACAGACAGCAAGATGCATTACTCTTTTCGTGAACTGAGATAAAAGTTCATGAGTTTTAAACTAGATATACACATTAAATATGTATATCTAGTATGTCGCTTATGAGTTCGTCCCTACTTCTCCAACAGCCTCCCGTATGTCTGGTTCGTCTAACGTGGATAGTTTTCGTGATGGGTGGTAAGTGGCCATACAGCTGCTGCTTTGATGAGTACTGTATCCAGTACTCGTTTGATATTGCTCGCAGCATTCTTGTGTAATTGCCGTCCAGCTTTTTCTCCATACGTTTAGTTAGCGTCCATTTGGAGCTTCCATGTAGCAGTATCGATACGACCGCTGCTTGTAAAAAAGTGCGTTTCATTTTATCGGTCAGGTCTGACTTAACTCATGTTTGGCCTTGGAAATGTCATGAGTATAACAACAAGCACCTTACAATTAGCGTAAATAACTCTTAGAAGACTTAACTTTTATTAAGGTATAAAGGATTTGACAAATATTTTAATCTTGTTTTCTAAAGGTGATAATGGCCCAGTCGACGATGGGGGGCTGTAGAATCGACCGATTGCATCTTTTCAGATAGGTAAGACTCCCCTAGTGAGTGTCTTGAATATGACACTAAGCAATCTGGGAGTGAGGTTCCAGTACTTCTTGAGCTTTTAGGAATTCAGAATACTCTTCATTGCCATTGCTCCCAGGTTCATTCTGGCCTGGAGTGGAAGCACCTGATAGGGTCCTATCTATAGGTTGAATAGAACTAAACTGTGTACTTATGCTAAAAGGAATTGCTTGAAATAGAATTGCTTTGTCATCTAACTGTGTGTAAACAAAAATCTGTACTTATGCGATATTGAATTGTTGGAAATAGAAAGACTCCCCTAGTGAGTGTCTTGAAGAACTGGTCAATTTCATTTGACCAGTTCTCATACCTTGGTAGCTATACCTCATCTACTGAAATCGATGGCAACGTACTCAAAGATCTTCATAGACTATCGACAGTTTATCGGCTATTTAGAAATATAATCTTTTTGATAAAATAAAATGGGAACGTTTCCAAACTGTTGACATACCGCTACTATCTTATAGATTCACGAACCGGACTTTAGCCAGACGCTTAGTGCAAAAGCTAGAAGGGAACTTCACAAGGATGCTGCGTATAACTTTGAATAAATCCTGTATCCAGCACCCAACTAAACAACACTTCTGTGAACACTTACCTCCCATCTCCCAAAGCATTCAGGTTAGACGAAAAAAGACATGATGGGCACTGATGGAGAAACAGGGACGACCGTATTTATGAAATTCACCGACGTGATCCCCACGATGACACACCAATGATGGCTGACCAGCAAAGACTTTCATTTACAGCTCTGTTTGCCTATTGGATGCCGTCTAGACGACTTGCCGAGAGAGATGGCTGAAAGGGACGGATTGTGTGAGATAGCTAGCTAGCTAGCTAGATAGATAGATAGATAGAGAGAGAGAGAGAGAGAGAGACAGACAGACAGACAGACAGACAGAGGGGAACCAAGGGAATTGTTTTTATCAGAAAATTTTGAGGAAATATATATATGTATATATATATAATTGTTATATAACATATGACATGGATTTTCGGTTCGTTCCTAGTGACCCCGTGTGCTTTGGTAAGCTGTCACATTTTGATAAATAAACAGGAATATGACAGCAGAAGATAACAGGGCACTCGGGTCGAACAGGTACGTAACTGGAAGGGGATCACGTGATGAGAACCACACGATCAGATTTAGACAGTGCAGAGAATTGCAGTCGAGCGAGGGACACGCAGCCGAGCAGAAGCGTCTCTGACGAACTTGCAAGGGGGTGCAAGCGTTGGCACTCACTGGCTCCTGGAAGAAGATATGGGAAGAAGAAGTCCTCTATCTGAGATATGTCTCTCCATCTATCTCTCAAACAACAATAAACAGTGGACCCTTTAAAGAATAAAATGAGAGATATATTTATAAGAAAGTGTTTTGTTCGTCATTATCTTTGATTATGTGTCCACTTGTATACGTATGAGAGTATACAAAATAATTATGTAGACATAAAAATAAATACCTATTATAATATAGTATGATTTTTTTTCCAAATCATATCAAACCAAATTTATAATAATTTTATACTATAGATATAGATAATCAAAAATAAAAGTATAGTTCATATATTTGAACTCATGTAATTATCTAGAAGTGCCCGTGCTGTAATGGTTATCGTCGTAGGAAATGGACACAGCGACACGAGTTCAAATCCTGGACGAGGCTGATTGAATTTCACATAGCACTAATACCCTTGGGAAAGGTATGAATCCAATTATTCTCCCTCAGCTATCGGTAAATAGTTGGACAGACTAGGTTCTTCAGCCTTGTTGAGGCAACTATTATAGGAGATAGAATACTCTGAATTGAAACCTGTTAAACTCCGCTGATAAATTGACCTTGTGTCAGATCCTGCCCGAGAGGAGGGGTTGGGTAAATATGGTAATTATCTGGATTAATTCTCCTACACTAAGTTCTAAATAATAATATAATTAAAAACTTCTTCTCTTACGTAATAGAATAAAAAAAACTGAAATTAATAACTCTACCATAAATCATCTTTATATACAGAACTGAAAAAAAAAATAGAATCAAGAATAAAGACGGATGAATAAATAGTTTTTTGAAACAATAGAATAAAATAAAGTCTCAATACCACTAAAATTTACATGCAAAAATAAAAAAAGTGATAAATAGTTTTTTGAAATTGTCTTTAATTGGAATCATTTTGAGATGAGGCTTCTTAATCTGAGAAATAATTTTTATTTATTGCAGACTTTTTGTCCTCATCTTGGGAAGAAGGCCAGTGGTGAAATTTGGCCGAAACGTAGTGAAAGAAGAAACAACACAAAAAACTACCAAGATGAGGACAAAAAGTCGGCAAAAAATAAAAATCAATTCTCAGTTTTTTTTTAAATTAGTAAACAATTGAAAATTTTGAAAAATTACAAATAAATTTCAAAAATATTCATTCAAAATTGTAAAAAAAAAAAAAACGTTTTCAAATTAAACTAAAATTATAGGAAGAAACCGGATGAGGTAAAGATGGTACTATATAGCAGAGGAGTGTGGAATGCCTTGTTTTCATTGGCTGTTTACTAAAAGTCAGATGTCTATAAGAACGACCGAAGTCCGGCTTTTTATTTATTTTTTCTTTGCTTTGGTAGAGGCACGAGCGTAGCACGTCGCGATCACGGAGGCGGCTTGGCTCTTTCAGAGTCAAGCCGGGGTTACTGTCGGAGCTGATATGATGCAGAAATAACCCGAAATCGGCAATGAAGACAGCGCATCACTGAAGACCTCCCTGATGCATCTAAGATCTATGATTTAAATTAAAAGATACTCTATATGGTTTTCAAATTATAGTTCTTTGAAATAGTAATCATTTGTTTGCATTAAGTTAAATACTTTCAAGTATTGCAATCAAACACAACAAGTTTTAAAACACAGTTAAACATTTTCACTTATTGCTATTTAACACTCCAAATTCTGTTCAACATTTCTCAGTCTTTTGCACAAAATTAATGGGCCCCAAATATTGCTATGTAACACCAACAATTCAATCATTTGTTTTCATACAATTAAATAGTAAAACAGTTCACTTTGATACATACAAGGGGCCCTAACAGGTACCACCAATTCGAGTCAGAGGTGACCTTGAAGTTTTAACAATGTTGGGGTACTCCACATTCCCCAAAGCTCCAGGACTGGAACCTCGTTATCTGATGGTTTAGTATCATATCCTGGACACAGAGATGCAGTCGGCGTATTTTACAGCCTAAGTCGACTGAACAGGTTAACCTCTTGACAATGTTTTTTAATTCAAATGTAATCACAAAAACTTACAATCCAGTACATACGGCGGAATTTTTGAGAGTATTTATACATTTATTTCAAATGCTTCCATTCGAAGCTACAATTGTCCGTTATTTTTCTGGGAGCTTTCAGAGAAGGACTTTTTTGGTGGTGGCGCATATAAGTATCTTTATAGTTCTTCTATAGCCAATGTTTTGGAATAAATTATTATTACAATTTGTAAAATATTTAGTACACCGTTCATTTCTGCCCCAGTACTTTAAGAATTAAACTAATTACTGTAATTCTGTAATTTTATCACCGAGCGAAAAATAGAAACAAGTTGAGAGAAGAAGAAGAAGAAGAAGAAGAAGAAGAAGAAGAAGAAGAAGAAGAAGAAGAAGAAGGAAAATATTTATTTCCCTAATCAATTCAAAATTTAGAATCTTGTTCCGGCATTGTTTTTTCATTTTTTGCTGGTTTCCTGCCTCATTAGTTGCTTATATGCAGTTATCTCTCTGTGAAATTAGGTGTCTGTATTTTTATTAGAAAGAAATATCTGAAAAATTAATCTTGTGGGTTTTATTTGTGGTGCTATTACAGTCTATGAGTTCCGTTTATTTCAAAGACATCTTTCATCTGGACTCGGGAAGTCTCAGTGGCGTAATGAATAACGTGTTGGACAGCGAGCTCATAGCATGAGAGTTCAAATTTCGCAATTACTTTTACTTTTGGACAAGGGAAAGCTTATTAACTCTCTAATACCTTCAGCTTTAAATTAAATAAATCTATAACTGTTCTTCTTTATAGTGGGTTGTTGGTATTAGATAGAAATACTTGAAACCATTTAACTGTGTGCAAACAAATACATTCTGACTCTTTTAAAAATAACGTTACCCTAAACTATTTATTTACAATTCATATCTAATGAATATATATATTTGTAAACAGAATTTAACATCAAATATCATTCAAGGATTGATGTGCCATAAAACCCAATCGGTGAACTTCTTTCGATTTATTTTATTGGATTTATTTACTTAATGGCAATCAACCCTCTTTGTGTTATATTGCAAGAACGAAGCCGTACAACTGGCTCAATTTGACGGCATATAAGACGTACGGGTGTATAAGACGCACCCCGTTTTCACCTGGGCAAATCAAGAAAAAATAAAATACTAATATTAAACATGATGAAATAAATATTATCACTGATGACATTTTTAATCTGCATAATTGCCTTTTAAATAATTGCCTTTTAAATAATCACAATATGTATATGAAATTGATTCTTAAGTCTAAGATAATACGGGTAGCTAATTTTAAACCTACATATCGTATATAAGACGTAGGGAAACTTTAAAAGATATTTTTTGTAAAAAAAAGTTAGCCTTTATCAAACATAAAAAACAAAATTCTGTCTTTAAAGACTAGGCTCTTTTATATTATCGGAGGAGGTAACTTCTGTAGTTCAATGCTTGCCAATGAACGCTCCTATTGTTGTATAGCCACATAATAAATATGCAAATATACATACAGAATACATACTGACGCAGTAATAAAGACGAGCGAAGACTTCTTTTTAAAAAATATACCTCTCACTTTATTTGAAAGGGAGTTGAAGACTGAACAAAAACTGCAACATATTGACCTCATCAGCCCCTCCGGACATAGCCGTATGTCGTTCTCGTTCTCCTGGACAGCTGCTCAACCGGAGGGCCGGAGGCCTACTCTGTTGGGTGTGGGCTTCCTCTACCGCATCTTGATACCGACGGGTTTCCAATCTCAATCGGGGGTCCCGAGGGCCCCTTCTGCTGGGTGGTGGCTTTTGCTACCACATCTTGTCTCTAACTCATCTGATCTCCAACTCAATCGGGGATCCCAAAGGCCCCTTCTGCCGGGGAGTGGTTTTCCCTACCACAATCTTGTCTCCAACTTCTCTGCTCCCCAACTCACTGACTTCCTGTCCTCACCGAGTTATATAATAGTTCAATCGCCCACTCAGTATCTATTCTCATGGCTAGCCAGCCCGGAATATGCCACTTCCGGCGTCTTTGGACAGGCATGTTTGATCATCATCAAGCGGAAATAACAGTCATGCAGTTCAGAGGTCACTCTCTTCCGGTGCATCAGTCTGTGAGCGTACAATAGGATTTTTACCTTGTCCCATTTTTTCAGCCAAGCCCGCCTACGCGATTACATCTCATAACTGCCATCGGAATGTCACTTCCTTCCGGTGCATCACTTTGGAATGGCATGTTTGGCCATGTCGAAGGTCAATATACAACACTATTATTTAATAGGACTGTCTATTTCTACTCTACACGTTGGTTATTTTAAACCAAAGCAATCCTTGTAGAAAGACAGTAATAGTACTATTTAACCAATAGTTCATGCCTTTTGCAAGGGTATGAGTTTGAAAGGGATCATAATAGTATGACTAGAGTGCCGATTTGGAAACCCCAGTCCAGCATTTTAGCCATTACGCGAAGGTGACTCCCTCTCCGAGACAAAAGATATCAATGAAAGCAAGCGTTTTGTTTGTGTGTGAAATCTTTAAGAGAGTAGCATTATAATAGGCTGGAATTGCAAGGTAACCCAATTCACTAACATGACGAATTATATTCATTGTAGTAAATTTTATGAGATAACTTTTTTGCTTGAAGCTCAGTCGGCTGGGGCTACAAAATCATATTTACCCGACCCCTCCTCTCGGGCAGGATATGACACAAGGTCAATTTTTAAGCGGAGTTTAACAGGTTTGAATTCAGAGTTTTTCTTCTCCTAGACTAGTTGCCTCACCAAGGGTGATGAACCCAGTCTGTTCTACTATTTACCCATAGTTTGAGGGAGAATAATTGGATTCATACCTTTCCCAAGGGTATTAGTGTTATGTGAAATGCAGTCAGTCTCGTCCAGGATTTGAACTCGTGTCACCGTGTCCATTTCGTACGACGATAACAATTACACCACGGGCACCTCCTACAGGGGCTACAGAATACACCGACTGCATTTCTGTTGAGGGCTGAGAAGTCCACCAATGAGTGTCCTGGACATTAAACCATCTAATAGCGAGGCTTTAGCCTTGAAGATTTGGGGAATGTGGCGAACCTTTTCATTCTTACAGCTCCTAGATTCACTCTGAGTGGTAAAACCTGATTAGGTCATATCTATGGGTCAAATAGAGAAAATGTGGGCTAGCAAATGACTAATGTTAAATTATGACTGTTAGATAGCAATACTTGAAACCATTTAACTGTGTGCAAAAAGTGCTCAGGCTCGTTTAAGAATGTTATTTACAAAATGTGTTTACAGATCGAATATATATTTTAATATATATGTGTAAACACGGTTGGGCATTAAATAGCTTACATAAAACCAAATCAAACCAAAAAAAATCATATATTTTTAATATATATGTATAAAAAGGAGTTGGCATTATATAACTTATAACGGTTGATACGCCATAAGTCCAAATCGAACAAAACCATATCTATTTAACATATATATATAAATAAAGAGGATTTGGCATTAAATAAGCTACAGTTGTTGATATGTCATAAAACTCAACCAAACTAAATCCTGTAGATTTAAAACATATTTATTAACAGAATTTGGCATTAAATAGCCTACTCTGGTTGATATACCATAACACCCAAAAAATCTATTGCTGGGGCAATTCAGGTTTTTAGAATAAGATTAGGTATTTTAGACTTGATAATAGTTGACTCATAAATTATTTGTTTTTTTTTAAGCAAGTTGTAACAACTCATTTCAAACTTCCAATGTTTTAAACACAAAAGGAGATTACCTGATTTAAGCATGCCTTCATATGTCATTCTTATTTCAGTAGTAAATAAGTGCGAATCATAATCTAACCTATGATCTCACACTCATAAAATGAACAAACTAAATGTTCATAACTGACATGCAATTTTGGGGGCGTTAAAAGATAACAAAAACCTTAAAAGAAACTGCTCGAAAGATTTGTAGTGTTTATGGCAACGGTATCATTCCTTACAGCCAAGTGGTTTTCAAAGTTACGTTCTGGCGATATATCGTTAAGAGATGAACGCAGACCATCAGATTTGGATGGAGATGCTTTAAAAGATTTGATGGAGTGTCATTCGAGCCATAGCACTCAAGAATTAGCACTTGACCTAAACACAACTGTAATATATTTAACACGGTAAAGTAACTGGGAGGTCTAAAGTACGTTTTGAGACGATTCTGACGTTGCTGAAGACATCCGGGTTTTATTCAAAAGAAACGTGTTTGTTCCCTTGATAAATGTAAATATAGGAATAATTGTTCAGCGTGGCCACTAAAATATTGGACGATATAAAACAAAATTAAATTAAAAAAACATTTTCTAACTTTTTAATGTTTTAATTGGAAATGTAATTAAATGATCTTTTTAGTAAAATTTGCAAAGAACAACATCCCTCAAATGAGCCCTGTTTTCCAATTCCTAATTAAAAGCACTTTCCACAGTATTTTCCATAACTGTATGAAAAGTTTCACGTCCTAAAAATCAGATTACGTTTTGAACGTTCTCAAGTCCTTCAGTTGGTCAAGGGTTATTTACTTAAACTAATTCTTTTAACTAGCCCTACAGTGAGAATCTGGTGCGGTCAAATCCTGAAAATGCAGAGGCCAAGCAAAGTATTTTTGAAATTATTCTTATACCGAAAATTCATGGCAGGAGGTCCATCTTCACATTGGCAGTGTGCGCAGTAACTCCATCTTGTTGGAACCATACCTCCAGATTATCTTTGACGACTGGGTGTAGACATTTCAAGAATTGTCCTATATATGATACTGTTGATTCTTTCTGGCTAATGGCCTTTTCAAATCCTATATGACCAGCCTATATGTGTGAAGGTTGCCTGTGGTGTAGTGGTTATTGACGGAGGAAATAGACTCAGCGACATGCGTTCAATTTCAGGACGAGCCTATTTGCATTTAATATTGCGAAGGTATAAGAAACAGGTGTATCCAGTTATTCTTTCCTCAGCTCTGGAATTTGTAACAAAACAAGAATGAATAGAATTTTTTGTGTGGCTTCATGCAGTGGCCAGGTTATAGTTGTGGAGTACGGAGTTTCCCCTTTATTGCTATTAATATAGATATATATATATATATAAATATATATATATAGAGAGAGAGAGAAAGAAAGGCTCCATTGCGCGCATACACACGCACACACACACACACATATATATATATATATATTGGAGGTTCTCGTTGTGTAATTGTAATAGGAAATGAACAAGGCGACCCGAGTTCAAATCCTGGTCAAGGCTGATTGCATTTCACAAAGCACTGATACCCTTGTAAATATATAAATCCATTTATTCTCCCTCTAGTTATGGGGAAATATAAGAGTAGACAGGGTTCTTTAACCCTGATTGGGCAACCAGTCTAGGAGAAGGAAAACTCTGAACTTATAACTATTGAATTTCCCTGAAAATTTGACCTTGTGTCGCATCGTGCCCGTATAAAGGGGTTGGTAAGTACATCTATGTTTGAAGGTTGGTGATATCCATAACAGAGGACACAAATTTTGGGGTGGGGTGTTTGACTTCCAAATTTTGCTGTTATATTTTTTAATGTGAAAGTAGAAGTAAATGAGCAACCTGATTCTCTGAGCCAATGCTTCAAACAGCTGAATACAACTTACGTAAGATATAAACAATGGTAGCCGCCTAGGATTTCTGAGGGTCTGCTACATGATGTGGGACTTTAAACATACAACAAAAGAACGTACATATTAGATTCGAAGCACCGGTAAGTAAAGCCAGCAGTTGACTTTAACTCCTAAGGTAAGCTTAAAGACACATACTTACGTAGTGAACTATTTTTAAATACTATTATTATTATTATTATTATAGAGTTTTAAACATCAGTGTTAACTGATGGTTTTTCACTGGAGTTTGAGTGACAGCAAGTCTCCTCAAATCTCCAGGACTCGTCTCAGGATTCTGGCCGTTCTTAGCAATGCTGTCGTTTTGATAGTCTCTACCCGTCCGCTAACTTCCAAATCCTCCAGGCCTTTTAATAACCCTTTAGTTATTGTTCCAACCGCACCAATCACAATTGGCACAACCGTTACTTTTATGTTCCACAGCTTTTTTAATTCTCTAGCAAGGTTGAGGTACTTATCCTTCTTTTCATTTTTCTTCAGATTTATTCTGTGACAGCAAAGTCAACAATTTTGCAGATTCTCTTTTTTTGTTGATTATTATGAGGTCTGGTCTTCTGGTCGGTATTAGGTGATCCGTTTGTATACTAAAGTTATTATTATTATTATTATTGTTGTTGTTGTTAGGCCGAGTGAGTTTTAACGCCAATGGTCTTTCACTGGAGTCTGAGTGACAACAAGTCTTCTCAAATCTCCAGGACTCTTCTCAGTATTCTGACTGATCTTAATAATGTTGTAGTTTAGCTGGTCTCCTAATGTTCTCTAATTTTTAGTCTTCCAGCCGCTTCTCCAATCCTTTGGGAATTTGCCGATCGCACCAATTACAATTAGTATCACCGTTAACTTTATGTTCCATAGTGTGTGTTTTATTTAGTTCTCTGGCAAGGTCTAGATATCTAGCTCTCTTTTAGCTTTCTTTTTATTTTACTCTGTGGTCTGCTGCGACGGCAAAGTCTCCAATTCGGTAAATTCTCTTTCCTTTTTTTTTCAGACAATCAATAGGTGTGGCCATCAGCCAGGGTTTAGGTAATATGTCTGTATCTCAAAATCCTACAGACTCGGGACATTGGCCCAGCGGTTAGAGTGTTCGCCAATGGCCCGGGAGACCTGGGTTCAATCCCAGGTCGAGTCATACCAAAGACTTTAAAAATGGTACTTGATACCACCTTGCTTAACACTCAGGATTATAAGGTACGGTTCAAGGGTAAAGTGGAGCAATCCTGGGAATGGAGTAGCGCCCTCCCCTACACCTTGGTGTAGTAGCTATCGAAAAGGGAGCCTTCGGGTCACCCTCGACTATGGTCGCTAACTTACTATTCTTATAGTCACACTTCAATATCTTGTACAATTCCCAGTGGATCAGCTTCTCCACATGTGGCTTATCTTATACTCGGCTGATTAGCAGCATTCGATTATTATTTACTCATAAGAGTTTTCACATCAGCGTAAGCTGATTGTATTTTACTGGAGATTGAGTGACAGCAAGTCTCCTCAAGTCTCTAGGACTCTTCTCAGTATTCTGGCAGTTTTCAATAATGCTGTTGTTTGAATGGTCTCCACTCGGTCGCCAACTTCTAAATCTTCCAGGCCCTTTAATAATCCTTTAGTTACCGTGCCAAAGGCACCAATCACAATTGCTATAATTTTCACCTTCATGTTCCATAGTTTTTTCAATTCTCTAGCAAGGTCGAGGTATTTATTTCTCTTTTCACATTCTTTTAGTTTTATTCGGTGGTCCGCCGGGACAGCAAAGTCGACAATTTTGCAGATTCTCTTTTTTGTTGTTGATTATTATAAGATCTGGTCTTCGGGCCGAGATTAGGTGATCCGTTTGTATATCAAAGTCCCACAAGAGCTTTTGTGTATCATTTTCTAGGACAGATTCTGAGTTGTGCATATACCATTTGTTGGCATGGTCAAATTTAAATTTCTTGCACATTTCCCAGTGGATCACCTGGCCCACCCAGTCATGTCTAGCCTTGTACTCCTTCTGTGCCAATTTGCTGCATTTGCTTATTATGCGATTGATGGTTTCATCTCTGTCCCCACATAGTCTGCACTTTCTTCTTCTTCTTCTTCTTATTATTATTATTCCTTGGGAGTTCTTCACATTAGGGTTGGAGGAGGGTCTTTCATTGGAGTTTAAGAGACTACAAGTCTTCTCAGGTCTCCAGGATTCTTGAGAGTATTCTTTCAGATTTTAACAATGATGGACACTGTATTGTCTCGACCTTTCCTCCGATCTCTAATTCTTCCATCCATTTTTCAAAAACTCCAGGAACCGTTCGGAGCACGCCGATTTCCATTTTTATCATCGTTATCCTGATGTTCTACAGTTTTTTCAGCTCTCAGGAAAGATCCACGTATCTTTTCCTTTTTTCCCCCTTTTCTCACTGTGTTCATCGAAACAGCAGTATCCGATTGACGATACATTCTTTCCTTCTTGTTAATTAACAATTCGTTTGGTCTTTTGGCCACAATTAACTTATTCGTTTGAAACTCATAACATTCTCTGGTAATTTTAATAATCAGAAAATTTTATGAGTTTCATTTTCTAGAATGGATTCTAGTTTGTGTTTGTAGCATTTATTTTTACGATTAAATTTTAATCTGTTGCACAATTCTCAGTAGATTAACTTTCCCACCCTGTCTAGTCTAATCGTATATTCTTTTTATGCTTTATTCTTTTTATGCATCTGCTTATCACGTGATAAATCGTCTCATCTCGGCGTCCACATAACTTACACTTCCTATTCGATTGTGTATCATCACTTTCCGCTTTGATATAATTAATTTATATGGGATATTTGGGGCTCTAATCAGTGAGATTAAGTTTATTTTTTTAGATCTATCATTTTAGGTATGCCCTGGTCCTTTTGTGGGTAATCTTGCTATTTTGTTTATCCTTACATATTTGTCTTCTAGTTTTAGTTGAGTTTCTGTTTGTTTTTATGTTGCCATTCCTGTCATTGGATGCTGTAACTAGTTTTTATTGGTCCTTTTGGTTGATTGGTTAGTGGGTTCGTTGGTTGGTCGGTTATTCTATCTTACGGCGTATCAACCCTTTTCGGGTCAATTAACACCCAATTAAATTTCAGACAATTCTGTTCAGTATAAGTATAGTTTTAGTTTAAACATAGTTAAATATCAAAACAGTTCAGTTGAATGTCAAAACAGCTCTATTTCAAACAATTCTGTTTAGTATGAATACACAGTTTCAATGTCAAAAACAGTTCTATTCCAAAAAAGTCCGTTTAGCATAAGAATAGTTTTTGTTTACACACAATTAAATGTAAAAACTGTTCTATTTCAAGCGATACAGTTTTGAGTAAATACACGGTTTAGTTCTATTTGACTAATTCATCGAACCCTATCATATACAGCCACTCCGGGCCAGGATGAACCTTGGTGCTAAGGAAATAAAGGGGTACTCCGTATTCCAAAAAGCTCCAGTATTACTGGAACCGCACCATCAGATTATTTAGTGTCATATCTAAGAAATTCGTTTGGGGAATCTTATTACTATGCAGAAAAGTAGTTGGTGTATTCTACAGCCCCAGTAAGTCCTTATGGTGCATTGCGTCGGTCATTGAATTGTTGCATCTACTCAATCCTTAATGCAAGCGATTCCTTTTCCTCCCGCTTTTGTTAGACATTTTCTGTCTATGTCATCTCTCGGATGTAATGTCTTGCGCATCGTAATAACTTTTTTCTCTTTTGGTCAATCTAACTTTGTCTCTTGTTCATTTTAAGAATAGCTGACAGTGGAGACTCTGTTTATTTCTTTGGTGGAATTTCTAGTAGGGAAATCGGTTTCGAGAAATGTTCTTGTTCTTCTGAAGTACTCTTTTCTTTTCTTTTTTCTTTCATCTCTCTTTGATCGTGTCCACTTCCAATATTCCTTAGTTCTAGTAATTTCTTTTACTCCATATATTCTAATATTTCATGTTTTAGTAGTATTACCGCTTCCCTATCAGCATAGCAGATTTTCAATGAATAATTCCATTCCTGAATCCTGGCTGTATATTCTTATCGTTTGTATCAGAGTTTCTTGTAATTTTTAATTTTTTATATTATCCTTAGCACACGATGCTTTATCGTTTCCTGCAAATTTGTAAATTTCTAAGCCCTTGGGGATTTCCATTGTTTATATTTGAATGGCATGATTGCTATAACAAATAGATTTGGCTTGGCTGAATCTCTCTAGAAGATGCATCTTTGGAATTTTAAATCTCCTTGTGTTCTTCCACCTGCCGTTAAATTTAATCTACAGTTTTCTATGGTTTTAGGGATTAACTTTATCGGATATTTTGTATATTTTCGGACATTCTGGGATTTACGTTTATAGGGCTATACCATAGGCCGTTTTGCAGTCAATCTATACGATGGCTACATTTTCCCGCATTATTTTAACCTCCTTCAGGATGTTCTAGTGTATATAAAGGGATTCTTTCTGTTTGTACGAAAATTTTTCGTAGGATTCAAGTGATTAATATATTCCTTCCCTAATCTGTGCGGTTAGGATTTTCTACATAATTATCAACCATTCAATCGGTCTATAGTTGCTGGGGATGGTTTGCGTTTGGGAGTTTTTCGGCATGATTTTCATCTTTGTCATCCATTTTTGTATGTTTTTTTTTTTTCTGTTAGGCGTTTACTCGATTGCTGAGACAATCTGTGATAGATGAACAGGGGTTATCAAAAATCAGATTCTATCAATGGCGTCAAAGGTCGATGTTTTCCAAGTTGGTACTTTTGTAAGTGTGGCTATTTGTAAAATAATAGTTTGGTTTGGTCTGCTTTCTTTGTTTAATGGCATATCAACCTTCTGGGTTATTTAATGCCAACGCCATCCTTGTTGAAGAACAGAAGTGGTAACTATTTAAATCATAACTGGGAGGATAAGTAGGGGTTCTACCTTTCCCCCGATGAGATTCTAAGTATGTCAGCTAGGGATTAGTATTATTATTATTGTTTTTTTTATTGCAATCACAAGTTGTTTCTTGTACATCGTTTCAGTTGATATATTCTTTGGACTTCATGCATTTTCTGTAGTTCTAACAATAATCTTTCTCGTAATTCCATATTTTTTAAAACAGTTCTTTTTACCTTAGTTTTTAGAAGAATATTTTCACCGATATAGCTTTCGGCTTTCGGAATTTTGTTTTGGTTTTTTTTTTAAGTTAACATTTTAAGTACTTTTATTATAAAAAACCAAAAAAAATGTTTTTTTGAAAAAAATCCAAAAACCCTTGATAAACATTTAGAGCTCAGGAGAGAACAAAAAAATGTATAATATGAGTGTTATGAACAGTTGTCTGGCAAAGGGATTGATATTCACTAAGCTTTAGTTTAGATTAACACAAGGCCAAATATACTGAACATTCTGTGAGAATCGAATGGTCTAATAGCTGATTTAACTAACCATTACGGGCCTGGACAGCTGGGGGTGCAGAATATACCGACTGCACCTTTGCAGTGGGGTAAGACTCCCCTACCGAGTGTCCTGTATCTAACGATCTGATGTTGCGGAATGTGAAATACCCCTTTATAGCTGTTGCTCCCAGGTCAACTCTGGCCCGGAATGGTTACTCCTGTTTGGGCCCTATCTATGGGTTTGATAGAACTAACTGCATACTTATGCTAAACTGAATAGTTTGAATTAGAACTGTTTAACTAAAATGAATAGCTTAAATAGAAATGTTTTCGACAATTAAACTCTACTTACATTTAAACAGCGTGCTTATGCTAAACTGAATTGTTTGAAATGGAACGGTTTTTGATTTAGAAACTGTTCTTAGACAAAACTGAATTGTTTAATATAGAATTGTCTTGACATTTAACTGTGTGTAAACAAAATCAGAACTTATACTAAACTGAATTATCTGAATTAGAACTGTTTTTGCAATTAAACTGTGTATTCATGCTAAATTGAATTATTTGAAATAGAGCTGACTATTTGCTTAAAAATGGATTTGGAGTTAAATACCCCACAAAGGTTGATATGCGATAAAAACCAACCAACCAACCAACCAATGACTGATGTTAAATGGTTTCTGTTTCATAGCAATACTGGAAACCATTCAACTTAGTACAAACAAATTATTAATTGAAGATAGAATTATTCGTATTTAATAGAAATATTTGAAACATTTTGATAGTATGCAAAAAAGAGCTCAAGCTCATTTATAAATATAATCAGCAAAATATCTTTCCATATCATATATATATATATATATCTAATATATATTTATACAAAATTTTGGCCTTAAATATCTTACTGTGGTTGATATGCCATAAATCCCAACTAACCAACTAAATCGTCTAACTATTTTAGCTTATTTCAATAGTGCTGTAGATTGTCTTGGTTCTTACTCTCGAATCCAGTTTCTCTAGTCTCTTTGCAAAGTGTTTGGGGACGGGTCTCAGTGCACTAACCACAACTGGTATCACCGTCACCTTCATGTTTCCCAGCCTTTTCTTTAAACTCTCCGGCAGGACCCGGATGGTATAAAGAACTTCTTCTTTTGAGAGTCCTTCACAGAAAGGTCTACGTTATATTTCATATTCTTACGTCTTACTGCGACTTAGCTGATAACCACCACATTTTTATTGATGTCTTTCAGTATTCCCCAGGAAAATTTTCAATCACACTTTCAACTTATCATCTAAGAATACAGCTTCAGACTTTACTCCCTCCATTCCATTGCTCTAAAAAAAGAAAAGAACAACAAAAGACCATTACAAAAGTATGATTTGACAGTTTGAATACAAAAGTTAAAGCCTGGCATTGAATTTGAGTCTGCGCAATTGGAATTTCCGTTAGACGTACGGAGAGACGCTGGCTTAATTTCCTGTAGACAGAGAGCTTTAGAGTTAGAATCTTGCATTCTGGGATCGCTACAGCCCTTTCTGCTTAAACTTTCTGTGTAATTTGTTGCGGTCAAGTGATTTTTGTTTGTTTGCTTTTTGGGTTTTTTTCTAAATGGGTACTTTTTTGTTTGCTTGATATTCTTCTTCGTCAGTTAGTATGGCAGTTATCGTCGCGGCCTGTCCAGTGTCTCCTGCAAACGACTCAACCCTCGTTATTTTGTAGTTAAGCAAAGATTACAAACTCCTTTATTGGAGGTGGGCAATGATTTAAAAAAAATGTTTTTCCTCCATCGGCTAAACTAAAATAAACCTCACATTTTCCTGGCAAGATCCGATAATAAACGTAGCGGGTTCTTGTAACAACGTGTTTGTCCACTTCGTTTTATCAAGTGACAACCTCTTCGTTGTCTCAACATTTTTCTATACACCAACTTTTCAAGAGATCCACATTATAATAATCCCAAATTATCTCCAGTGATGACGACAAGTAACCTCCTCCGAACATTTTGATGTGTAGATAATATCGATGATAATAATTTTGAAATAAAATTATTTTACATTGATTTCTTACAATTATTAAGTCTTCTTTTTTGAAATGTGGTCAGTATTCACTGTATAAAGAAGCTGATCCTTCTTTGTATATTTTCAATTAGATATCAGATTTTTCAAAAATGATTTGTATGCGCATGTGCGACTGTATGTGAGGGGTGCTGCTGCGCACTCTTGTTTATATATATATATATATATATATATATATATATATATATATATATATATATTTGAAGAAAACGGGTAAAGAAGGTATTCCAACTGTGATGAACTTATTATGATGGTAAAGTCAACGTTAAAATGTTTCGGTTTTATTAAACCTTCATCAGGACTATTTGATTGACCACAATCATAAAGTCCTCATGAATCCGAAGCACTTTAACGTTGCCTTTACCATCATAATAACTTCATCACATCTGAGTTTTTTTTTCTATTTTCTGCATAAAATCGGATTTATTTCCATACTTTATATATATATATATGTATATATATATATATATATATATATAATTAACTTAAATCGCGAGTCGGAAATCTTCTACTAAAGTTTAACCTCATCGGATCATCAGTAAGCTTAACTCCAACTCAGTTGGAGTTAGGCTTCCTGATGATCCGATAAGGTGAAACTTTAGTAGAAGATTTCCGACTCGTGATTTAAGTTAATTTTATAATTGGCTCCACTTGTGTTGAGCACTTTTGTAATTGTAGCATTGCACGATTCACGGAAGGTTTTAGTTTTCTTTTGATTAACTGATTGCGTATCCCTTGATTTTTTTCAAGGGGTCGGACGAGGTTGGCCTTTTCTTTCTTTTTGACCTATAATTTTTTCTTTTTCCCCTGGGCGGTGATTCGAGATACTTTTATCTCTTGTTCCTGGCGGGTTTTTTTTTCGGGTTTTTTTCTGGTACCGTGAATGCTGGTAGATATTAGATTATTATATATATATATATATATATATATATATATGTGTGTGTGTGTGTGTGTGTGTGTGTGTGTGTGTGTGTGTGTGTAATTTTTTATTAGTATGCAATGCTTTCGCCGAAAATCTATCTATGTGTTCGTTAGCCGAGCGTGGTCAAGGGTAACCCAAAGATCCCCTTTTCAATAGCTACTACAACGAAATGTCGGAGAGTGCACTACTCATTTCCCTGGATAGCACCACTTTACCCTTGATCAGTACTTTATAATGCTGATCGTTTAGTAAACTGACATCAAGTAGCATTTTTTGAGTATTTCGTATGACCCGATTTGGGATTGAACCCCGGTCTCCCTAACCATTGGCAAACACTCTATCCATGAGGCCAATGGAATGCCACTCAATTATAAACTTAGGAAAAGCACAGGGAGCTAGAAATTTACAAAACCACAGGAAAATATAAATCATGTATATGGATAAAATCAAAATATTATCCAAACATAAAAAATAAACTAGAAACTCTGACATAAGCGATAAGAATTTCCAGTCAGGATGTTGCAATGGAATTTGGCATAGAAAAATGCTCTGTTGATAATGAAGGAGAAATAGAAACGGCGGATGGAAAAGAACTACCAAATCAAGAAAGCATTTGAACACTCCGAGAAAAAGAAAGTACAAATATTAGGAAATACTGGAGGTGGATACTATCAAACAAACTGAGATTAAAGAAAAAGTAATAAAAAAAAAAGTGCCCCAGAAGAATAAGAAAACTTCTCAAAACAAAGATCGACAGCCGGAATCTTATCAAAGAAAAAAACATCTCGGCAGTTCCCCTTGTAAGATATTTTGAATTATTCTTAAAAGTGAACTCGGGAGAAACTGAGACAAATTGACCATAGGACAAGAAAATTGATGACTACCCACAAGACCTTACACCCGAGAGATGACATAGACGGATTATACGTGTCAACAAAAGAAGGACAATATAGAGCTACCAGTAATAAGCATTGCGCAGAGGCAACAATTCAAAGACAGGAGAAATGTACAAAAAGAAAGACTAAGCGCAAAAGTCTATAACAGCAATGTCAACTTAAGTACAAACAGTAAAACATCAAAATATAGAAAACAAAAAAAGAAAACGAAAACATTTGTAAGAATGCTTCAAGTTACAAACTTGGGAGACTGTACATGAGATTAGCAAATGACTAAGAAGAAGAAATTTCAAGAAAGAAACAATCCTTAACAAAAAATGATAATAAACAACTGAATAGCCAGTGTCGTTTATTTGGTGATAGAGAAGAAATGGTTAATCATATATATAAAGTAACACAAAAGGAATGCAAGAACAAATACAACTGAATGAGGAAGGTGATCCACAGGGATGTGTGCAAGAAACTGAAATTTCCTTAGTTGTCAGAATTTCTGAGACGAAGCTTGATGATTTTTATCATTAAGGGTTTTCGGACTATTGTCTTCATCTTTATTGTTATTTCTGCAATGTTTTGGCTGATAGGTCCTCCAGCCTTGGGAACCTACACAGAACTTTGAACTACGTCCTTTATTGAATCCACGGGGGTCGCCTGTTCTGATTCCGTTAACCATAACCAGGTACAAGTGTTAAGAATTCCTGTATTGTTACTCGCCTGCAGTCAGGATTGAACCAGCAACCTCCGGATGATTGTCTCCTTAGAAGCTAAGGGAACAAATCCCTATAACGCTATGCGTCCACTAAGACAATAAAGATGAAATCAATTGTCCGAAAACCCTTCATGATGAAATTTCTTAATCAAAACAGATGGTGTATGCACAAACTAAAAGCTGCCCTTAAAGATAAAAGGAATAATAATCTCACACAATCCAAGACAGAATACCCCACTTCCTGTTAATTAACCAAAAGAAAGCGAGAGGTACAATGGATTTAGCTGTGTAATACTATCATGGTCACCACACCAATTTTAACAATATCGTTTTGGGCAAGGTACTAGATATAACAATATTTTCGCACAGCACCTAATGTAATACTATGTTTTGATCCGCACCACTGAAACAATATTGCGGTCTCCGATACTAACGCCAAATACCAGAGCCAAGTGTAATACCCTTGTGCATGACAACACTTGATGTACTAGATATAATTATAATGATTGGTCTTATTCTGGTAATATTATCAAAAATTTGCCCAATCAGCTGTGGTGGTAAAATACACAGACTGTATTTCTGCAGAGGGGTAAGACTCCCAAACACGTGTCCTGGATATGACGCTAAAGAATCTGATGGTGAGGTTCCTGTAATGCAGGAGCTTTGGCGGATGCTGAATACCTCTTCATTGCCGTCACTCCCAGGTCCACTGAGGCTTGGGGTGGTAGCAACAGTTAGGGTCCTCTCTATGTGTCAAATAGAACTAAACTGCATACTTATGCTAAACTGAATTGCTTAAAATAGAATAGTTTTGACATTAAACTGTGTTTGGACAAAAACTATACTTATACTAATCTAAATTGTTTGAATTAAAACTTAATTAAAGTCAACAGCTTGGAATAGAAATGTTTTTGACAATTAAACTATGTACTTATGTTGTATAATTCTATAATAAATATACATATATACACATATACATGCATGAACACAACGACACAATGAAGACGAGCGACAGAGTTCTTAGAAAAATATATACCTCTCACTTTATTGAAAGTGTTGGAAAGGGTTACTCAAGGTTTTACAATGAGAGGGAGTTGTTGACTGAACAAAGACTGCAACATATTGACCCCCACTCTTATGGCCATCAGCGTTGTGTCTTTCTCGTTCTCAAGGGCTGCTCAACCGGAAGCCTGGGGGCCCAGCTTCTCTTGGACATGTTCTCATTCCAGCATCTTCTCACCGACTGGTCTGGTCTCTAAACTCACTGACTACCTGTCTTCATCGAGTTATATAATAGTTAAATCGCCCACTCAATATCTTTGGAATGGCATGTTTGATCGTCATCAAGCAGAAATAACTCTCATGCAGTTCACAGGTCACTCTCTTCCGGTGCATCAGTTTATGACTGTAGCATGGGATTTTACCTTGTCCCATATTGTCAGCCAAGCCCGCCTACGAGATTTCTTCCCATAACTGCCATCGGAATGTGTCACTTCCAGCCGATACAGCATTTTGGAATGGCATGTTTGGCCGGGTCGAAGGTCAATATACAACACTTACATTTAATCTGCGTACGTATGCAAAACTGAATTGTTTTAAATAGAACTGATTATTTTTATAAAAGTGGATTTGTCATTTAATAACCTCGAAATGTTAATATGCCATAAAAATATGCATAAACCCACCCAACCAACCAACCAACCAACCAACTCTCGCCAAATGCACTACTTGAGTTGTTATGGTACGTTTCCCTTGGTTTTATCCTGGTAACAGCGCTAAATGCATTTCCAGGAAGTTGGTTTATCAATCCTCACTCTGCCCACGTTATATTTGAAAGATCCACAGATAGGGAAGGGCATGATTCAAAACTTCTTCCAACGGTCGGGGTGATTCGTTGGAACAAAGTTGCCTGGGTGTTGGTAATTCAAAGACAAAAAGAACTCTCCGTCAACAATAAACAATCATTTATTGGAACGTATTGTTGTAACAGTAATATGTCCAATATATTTATAGCAATTGTTGCTTTATTATCCAGATATGCTGTTCGATGTTCAGACTGAATGCAGTAGCACGAGAGAGAGAGAGAGAGAGAGAGAGAGAGAGAGAGAGAGAGAGAGAGAGAATCTGAAAGTGTGTATAAACAGAGACACAAAGAGATTAACCTCACCCGACTGACGTCACTGAACGTCAACTTCTTAGTGACAACTAACAACTGACAACTTTTTCAAAATTCATTAATCTTTATATATTTAAATTCAAGATATCAGCAGTATGATGTCATCTTGCTGAGTCATTGCGTCATCAAACACGTGTCTCCAGATCCGCTGTTTTTGTTTCCCCAATCAAACATGTGACAAGACCAATAATCCATTTTGTTTACAATTGGTCTTTCTGCGTTAGTCGCTGGTGCACTTGCTTGAACTTTTCAATTTAACTTATATTTCCACTTTTTTTTCCCCAGTTTTTAGCTAACTTACCGGCTAACTGAAAAACTCACGGCCCAACCAAACCAGATAATAGAATAATTAAAAAAACCAGCCATCACGGCAACAAGGTTATAGTTGTGTCAGCAGATCACTGTGTGAAATTCAAAGATGGCGAAGAGATAGACAAATACTCAGACCTTACCAGAGAGCTGAGTATAGTGAGGATGACAATGATAGTAATTGTAGTTGGTAGTCTTGATACAGTTCTCAAGAATGTGGGAGATAGACTCGATGAAATGGAGAAACAATTCATACGACAGCACTGTTATAATCGGCCATGATACATAGAAATATCCTTGTAACTTGGTGTCACTCAGATACAAGAGAAAAACACTTGTCAAAGATGGTATGGAAAACTCACATAAGTAAATATAATCAAAATCATGTAAAAAAATGAAAAAAATAAACAAACTGTTCAGATATTCCCAGTGACAAACTAAAGAAATAGCATGCAAGATGAGCGGCTTTATTTATCTCTGCTTCCCTCCAGACAGGTCTTGACACGAGGTCAATGACTCGGAGATAGGTTTAATGTGAAGGTTAAGGGAGAAGTAGGTCGGGCTCGAGACGAGACTCAAATCCTGTTGGACTATGCTGGTCATCGGCTCACTTAGTGCAATGTGAGCCTGATGAGCCTAGCTGGACATAGACTCAAACCTGAGTCCAGGTACGGATCCCTGTTTATAGCTTAAACTGAACCAAGATGCACAGTGTTATACAATGTTTATCAATGACATCCTAGCCCACCAGAAGGTGACCCAACCGAAGCCAGGATCCATACAAGATGTACTGGACAGAGTAAAGAGTTAGAATCCTTAAGAGGGAAACTAAGTTCACCTACCGAGGAAGCAGTGTCTCATCAACCGAGACAGACATCGACATGCGACAAAGACAGCGATCCATAGGCTATCGGTCATATGGAAGTCAGCCTTGACCGATAAAATGAAACGTAGTTTCTTCCAAGCAGTGATCGTGTCGATACTGCTATATGGATGCACTACATAGACGCTAACTAAATGGCTGGAGAAAAAAGCTTGACAACAAATCCTGGAGCCAACACCCCACAAAGCAGCAGCTGTACGGTCACCTACCACCTATCACGAAAACTCTCCAAGTTAGACGAACCAGACATGCAGGACACTGCTGGAGAAATAGGGACGAGCTCATAAGTGAAGTACTCCTATGGACCCCTTCACATGGCCGAGCAAAAGCAGCTCTGTGAGAATACGGGGTGTAGCCCTGGGGACCTGCCGGATGCGATGAATGATAGGGAGAGGTGGTGAGAGAGAGACAGGGATATCCGAGGTGATGGCACGACAAGATGATGATGAGATATTGTATATAAAAACTAATATAATCATATCAAAGCAAAAATGCATAATACTAAATGAATAGTAAGCTGCGGTGATGTGATGACAGATGAAACAGTGAATATCATTATATATATATATATATATATATATATATATGACAACATTAAGTTGCAAGGGGAAACACGTGCTTAGATGGCGATGTTTTAGGAATAAAGTTTTCACATTAAGAATATCGGATGCAGACATTTCCCTTCAGGGTTTTTATGCAGCGCAAACTAACGAATTATTCAAAATGAAAAATGTGTCAGAAAATAAAATAAAGAAATCCTATTGGAAAAATAGACCACTCATTGCCATGAAAGAGCGCTTGATGTAGTGTAAAATTTAGTGAGTTGTTATCGCTATGCTAGATGTTCCCAAACTAACCGTCGCGGCTTACCAATGTGTTGTTCAATGTATCTATATAAACTGGAAAAAATGTAGTAGAAAAAACAGCATAAAATAAGAAACTGATATTGTCGCGGAGAATTTGGAAAATCTACCTTCAGAATAAAAATGAAATATGAATGAGAGGAAGTCTCCTCAGATCTCAAAGACTATTCTTAGTATCCATGCCAATTTTTATCATTATTTCACTTCTTCTGATTTCTTCACGCCGGCGTTAGCTGATATTTTTGACTTGAGTTTTAGAGACTATGAATTTCCACCTGTATCCAGGACTCTTCTCAGTATTCTAGCCGATCTCGACACTGCAGCATTCAGAATGGTTTCAATTTTTCCACCGATTCCCCTTTGTTTCTCTTCCATTTCTGACCTTTAGGGACCGTTCCAAGTGCACCAGCTATAAGTAGTATCAATGTTACCCTCATGTTTCATTGTTTTTCCGTTCTCTGGCAAGGTCTAAGTATTTGTTAATCTTTTCACTGCATTTTATTTTCACTCTTTAATCCACAATATACGCTTATAATACGATAGATCTTTTCGTCACTATCACTACTATTATCATTATTGATATTATTACCCAAAGTATGCGCTTTCTGGTCGAACATATTTAAGTTTTATTGTAATAGAATTAGGTTAGATTTGCTTTCTTTGTTTAATGGTATATAAACCATCGTTTAATGGTATACCGACCTTTGTTTAATGGTATACCAACCTTTGTTAAATAGTATACAAACCATTGTTTAATGTTTTACAAACCTTACTGAATGTAAATTAGGAAAAAAATCACCAAAATAAATAATAACGCATATGACACTTATTTTTATTTTATTCTATATGATATCTTATAGGTATTTTTGATTAATCAATTTGATTCAATAAAATAATGCTTATATTGATAAATCTAAGTGAATGATCGAACAAATAAATAAAATAAATATTCATTAGATTAATCCAAAAATATTCACAAACACCTGCAAGAAGATAGATTTTGGCAAAAAATACGTATATATATATATATATATATATATATATATATATATATATATATATATGTAATGATATTTCAAATATAAAATATATTTGTTTACTAACTCCTCCGCAGGAAAACACAAGGCTGGTTGGTTGTTTTGTTTTATGGCGAATCATTTAACACTGAATTAAGTCATTTCTATAAAAGTTTCAAACAATTCAGTTTACTATAAGTATAGTTTTTTGTTTACACACAGTTAAGTGTCAAAACAGTTCTGTTTCAAACAATTCAGTTAAGCATAAGTACGCAGTTTAAACACAGTTAAATATCAAAAAAGGTATTTTCAAACTATTCAGTTTGAGCATTAGTTCACAGTTTAATTCTATTTGACGCTCAGAAAGGACTCTATCAGGTGCAACCACTTCTGGCCAGAGTGAACCTAGGAGCTATACCAATGAAGGAGTAGTCTGCATTCCCCAAAGCTCCAGCATTACTGAAGCCTAACCATCTGATTGTTTAGTGTCATATTCAGAACACTCGTTGGCGAGTCTACTCCTCTGAAGAGATACAGTCGGTGTATTCTGCAGCCCCTGCCGACTGAGCCATGAGACACAAGGTCAATTTTAAGCGGAGGTAAACTAGTTGGAATTTAGAGTTTTCTTTCTTCTTGACTGGTCACCTAATCAAGGTTAAAGTATCCAGTCTGCCCTACAGCTGGTGGGAGAATGATTTGATTCATACCTTTTCCATAGGTATTGGTGCTATGTGAAATACAATCAGCCTCGTGCGGGGTTTGAACTTCTGTCGCTGTGCCCATTCCCTATGACGGTAACCATTACACCATAGGCACCTCTAATTATAAAATATGAAATATAAAACAGGATAAGAACTCACGATTTAGACTTTCACGCTGTCGATCATCAGGTAAGCAAGTTTGACATATTTTAAATACTAGCTTGCTTGAAGATGGAAAGTGTGAAAGAAGAAGAAGAAGAAGAAGAAGAAGAAGAAGAAGAAGAAGAAGAAGAAGAAGAAGAAGAAGATCTGACATTAGAACAATGATGTTAAAAATGCGATAATTTTTTCATACCTTTTATAGGTACCATTAAAACCCATGAAGGATAAGCTTTATAGAAATAAATACCAAATATGTCCTAATAATCTAACCAGTCTGCAATTTATCATTACGAAGACTCGATCAGTAAAACAAGTTGTATTGATTGATTGATTTTAAAGACATGTCAATCCATCTGGGCTTATTTTATGCCAATAGTTTTGGAAATGACGTTCATATGTACATCGTTGTGTATTTGTCTTTCAATGGCTTTGTCCCTCTAATCAAATATGTATCATTATTGATTATGTATATTTGGCCCATAATTAAGATCCGAACACGTACCACCACGTCAGGTCACACCTGGGAGTAATAGCAACGCAGGGTTACTCAACGCTCTTGAGAGCTAGAGTCTTACCATCAGATGCAGTTTTGTGACATGCATAGAACACTTCTGATTGGGAGGGTTTTCTTTCTCTACATAGAGATACAGTCAGCTTAATCTAAGCCCCATCAATAGAATGATAGATGAAATTAGTTGAATAGAAAACTGAGAGGACTTTACTGAGAATGTGGCCCAGTCGGCTGGGGCAGCAGAATACAGCGACTACATCTGTGCAGAGGGGTAAGACTCCCCAATCGTATGTCCTGATATGACACTAAACAATCTGATGGTAAGGCTTCAGTAATGCTGGAGCTTTAGGGAATGCAGAATACTCCTTCCCTACTATCGCTCCCAGGTCCATACCGGCCCGAGGTGATAGCACCTAATAGGGTTTTTCTATAGGTCAAGAATACATAAACTGTGAAATTACGCTCAAATGAATCATTAGAAATTAACTGTTTTTTTTTTTATTTAACCGTGTGTAATAAAAAAAAAACTATTATAATACTAAACTGAATTGTTTTAAAAAGAATTGTTCATATTTATAACAATGGATTTGACATTAAATAACCTACAATGGTTGATATGCTATAAAACAAAACAAAACCCTTTTCTGTGAACAATTTTCTTTGGAAATTTACACCATGTGGATTACTTATGTGGAATAGTAGATATATTTGATGGCATTTTTTTTTGTTCAGATTGGGAAATTTTCATCAAACCGTTATATTTTAAAAAAGCTCGAAAAGGGTTTCTTATTTTAATCAACCTCTCTATTGGCAGTCCTTAGAATGCGCCAACATCATACTTGTTGAAGTCTAAGCCCCTAATTCATCTACCCTAACATCTAAGGAGAATATTGAGTCACCAATATGTTGCCATTACACCTACTCTTTGGGCAAAAATAATAGGGCCAACTACCCCCTATCACGAAAACTATTCAAGTTAGACGAACCAGATATGCAGGACACTGCTGGAGAAGCAGGGACGAACTCATAAGAGATGTACTCTTATGGACCCCCACACATGGCCGTGCAAAAGCAGGACGACCAGCATGAACATACATTCAGCAGCTATGTGAGGATACGGGATGTTGTCCTGAAGACCTACCTAGGGCGATGAACGATAGGGAGGAGTGGCGAGAGAGGGTAAGGAATATCCGTGCTACCAGCGTGATATGATGATGATGATGAGTCACTCGAAGATATTAGGTTTGTAAGTCCCAAAAATTCACTCTGAATTATCCAGACGGACTCGTGGTAAAACGGAGAGAGGCATTGGGTTGATGAATTCCTTAATGAAATAAATTTGGATGATGCAGGTTCAGTCCTGACTACAGGTAATTAACAAGGAGTATTTTCTATACTTAACACTTGTAACATGGTTATGTTTACGGAATTAGAACAATCAACCCCTGTGGATAAATAAATGGTCTTGTTCGCATTTCTCTGTAGAAGAAGGGTGGAAGACACATCGGCCGAAACATGTTTAATGTAATTAGAGCAATCTACTCCCCCGCCGTGGATTCAACAAAGGGCTCGGTACAAAGTCCCGGTTGGCTCTTGATTTCGATATGAAATACCTGAAGAAAACCGAGGGCAGATGAGACAAAAATTTTGAACTCGCTTTCTAAAATATAGCCACTACGCAGAAGCGGTCGATCATTCGTTAGGTGTAGAACTTTGATCGTTCAAGTTGGTGCACGTCAATTGAATAGATTAGCTGGAGAAACAGTCTGAGGAAGAGACTGAAGTAAAATAAAAGCTTGATTCCGTCTTGGGATCAGTCTAATCACTGTAGAATTATTCAATTTGGTAAACATTAGCTGTCAATCGATTTTTAATCTACATTTGTCTTCTTGCAGTATTCATATTTGGTTTGGCCTTTATTATACTCACACACACACACACTACACACACACCACACACACACACACACATATATATATATTCCAGTTCAATAGTGGTGGAGATTGGGCTCTGTAGCTTTGTAGGGTGACCAGTTTATGAAGAGGAAAACTCTGAATTCAAAACCAGAGAAATGTTCGGAAGAATCTGTGGCAAAGTGGTATACCATTCTTTTATTATCAACTTCTCCAAGAAGTGTAGCTACTTCTACACAAACATTCAACACTATTAGCAATTCACCTATTTTGGAAGTTCCAACAGTTCATATCTTCAACCGAACTGTTGTGGTCTAATAAGAGGAAAACAACGTTAGAATCCATCATATATATATATAATATATATATATATATATATATATATATATCCAAATACCTTCACAGTCCGAAGTAATCTACCTAACTTTCACTAGGATAAATTCTGACGAGAGAGAGAGAGAGAGAGAGAGTGGGGTCAATTGCATTTTATTGAAGTATTTGCTTCATCTTCCCTCTGTGTATGGAGTCATATGCCCAGGAGAAATATATAAATAATAGTGTCATCTTAAGGTTTTTTGCTCTAACCCCTTCTAAAATTCGAAGGATTGTAAAGGTCACCCGAAAGTATAAAAATTAGCATACAAAAAAGAAAAAGAGAACAGAAAAAAGGTAACCAAATTTTTTTTTTTATGCCTGCAAATATTAAATATTTCCGACCTTTGGTTGATTAATCATTAGGGTTATTGTCGGGAGCTATTTCTCCTCCTTTCATATTTACAGATATTTATCACCTGCCTTATATTTACGACATCTTTTTTACTAAAATAGATAGGGATATCATCATCATATCGTGTACAAGCACGTATTTTCCGGACTCCTCTCGCCACTCGTTTCTATCGTCCATCGCTCCCGGCAGGGTACAGAGATGTTGTAGATAGGTTCTAGCAGGTCAACCAACCCTTGCTCGTCTGTGTGAAGGGGTCCACAGGAGTACATCGCTTATGAGTTCGTCCTTACTTCTCTAGCAGTGTTCCGCATGTCTGGTTCGTCTGACTCGGATGGTTTTCGTGATAGGTGGCCGCACATCTACGATTTTGTGGGATGCTGCTTCCAGGATTCGCTCAATACAGCTGGTCGCATCCTGGTGTAATTACCGTGAAGCTTTTTCTCCATGCGCTTGTTTAACGTCTATGTAGTGCATCCATATTGCAGCTTTGACACGAACGCTGCTTGGAAAAACTGCGTTTTATCTTATTGGTTAGGTCTGACTTTTATATGACCGATACTCTATAGATAGATCTCCATGCCTCCGTTAGTCACGTATTGATGTCATTTTCCGTCAATGAGACACTGCTTCCGAGGTAGGTGAATTTGTCTACAAGTTTCAGAGACCAAACATTTAATGTGGAGATGTTACCTCTTTAATTAAAGCACACTAACTCTGTTTTGTCTGCATTCACGTGGAGTGGTATGCCACCTCCTCCCCGTTTCAGCTAGGATTCGGCTTGGGTGGATGTATTTGCCAGATGCGCTATGTCATCAGCGTAGTCCGCATCCGTATTTGTTCGTGAGGGGTATCGTCTGCTTCTTGCTTTTACGAATGTGAAGCCATTTTCTTTCATTAAATCTATCGACGTTCGAAACATTTTGTCTAAGCAGATAATAAATAGATATGGGGCTAATGAATCTCCTTGCAGAACATCTGCGACCATGTCAAAGAACTAAATGTCTCCATCCAGTGAGTGAACATTAACTTTTGTGTTTTTATGGAGCATCCTTATGGCTGCGACGGTTTCTTTTGGGAGACTGCAGGCTAGAAGTATTTGCTTCATCTTCCTTCTGTGTATGGAGTCAAATGCCTAGGAGAAGTTTACAAATAATAGTGTCATCTCAAGTTTTTTGCTCGAACCCCTTCTAAAATTCAACGGATAGTCAAAATTTGTGATATCGTGGATCGATTACACCGAAAGCCATTTTGGTTCTTCCTAAGATTTTTTTTCAAGTTCAATGCGGTTGAGTAGCAGAGCATTGTAAATATTGGTTACCTATGGAGTTAATGGTTATACCTCGGTAGTTCTTGGCTACTTTGAGGTCACCCTTCTTGGGGAAACGGAGGATGTAGCCTTTTGTCTATCTGTTTATTGTGTTCTGGTTATATACTGCGTTGCAGTACCGGAGCAGTATGTCGCCGAATTTCCTTGTTTTCCATGTTTCTGGGGGTATTTCCTGAATATCGGCAGTTTTCCTGTTTTTGATTTTTCTAAGTACTATATCTACGTCGAGTTTTTTTTTCATAAACTCTTCTAGTTTGATGTCTAATTGATTGCTAATAATTTTCGTGATAGGGTTATCTGTAACTTTGGGAGATTTCCCAAGAAGATTCTTGAAATGTTCTTTCCACGAGTGTATTCGTTCATAGATGTGGATATAAACATATATATATATATATATATATATATATATATATATAGTTTTTTCTAAAGTTTTTTTTAATTTTTTCTTATTTTCATCATACAGCATGTGAAAGCACGTGCGATACTCTGTCCTCATCAGCCACCAACCAGAGTGATAACACAGTTTCGGTAGCCCAAGGCTTGGGTGATTTCCCAAGATTCTTGAAATGTTCTTTCCACGAGTGTATTCGTTCATAGATATGGATAAAAACAAATATATATATATATATATATATATATATATATATATATATATATATATATATTGTATATGTATATATATATATATATATATATTGTATGATTTGGCAGCAAATTATTAAGAAGGCACGTTTTTCTTAACATGATAGAACACTTTTTATTTATAGGTGTTGTATTGCGGTGTTTTTTTCCATATTTCAGGGATACGTTTGAGTAAAAATTATCCCATGCTTTTTTCCCAAGCGCTTTCAACCATACTTTGTTTGTCTTCAGGTGTTGTCATTTGTGGTGATTGTTTAGTTTAAGTATTTATTATTTTAATTGAGTTGTAGCGTTCTTATTTATTTATTTATCTATTTTTTGAATTAAGTTGAAATGTTATTTTTCCTTCTTTTAAAAAACGTTTTAAGCTTTTTTTTTTAAATTTTCGGCGTTTTGTTTTAAAATCTTCTATTGGCGAGGTTATGTTTTGTGTAGTTTTTTAAAAAGTATATCTAGTTGGGAGATAAGACAAATACGTGCTACGACTCTGGGCCAGAGTGGACCTGGGAGTAATGGAAATGAAGGGGTACTGCTGCATTCCCCAAAGCTTCAGCATTACTGGAGCCTCACAATCAGATTGCTTAGTGTCATATCAAATATGAAGAAATGTCATTTCATTTTCATATGTATATTAGTAATTATGCTAAATTTTAAAATTTTATTTTGACATATATATAAGACCAATGAACAAAACTATAGAATATAAAGGCAAATATTTTATCTAATATTTTGTATATCTGCCGTTAGCTTTGATCAACTCAAAAATTCGGCTTGGCATACTATCAACTAGTTTCTGAAATTGAACCAAAGTTAGTTTTCCCATGCGTCTAAGTTTGCGTTTTTGAGTTCAGAAATTGCTGAGTACTGTGAACCTCTCTCATAAATTTTTGCAACAATCAACCTCAACAAATCTTCTAAAGAACTGAGGTCTGGAGAGAGGACACTGGGTGGTCGAGAAGTCTTGTTTTTTTTTTTGTTTAAGCAAGGACTTCTTTGTTATTGATGCATTGTGGATTGCAGCCTTATCTTGCTGAATAATCCATTCTTCTCCTTGTACGAGAGATAAATCATTTAGCAACTTCACATAATCTGCTGCATTTTGTAGACCATTGACAAATTGTAGTTTAAGTTTTCCTGAAGATGAGAAGCCTCCTCGCCCCAGATCATGAGAGATCTTCCTCCTCGATGCTTTGTTGAGTGATTTTCTTCAGGAAAGTTTTTTGCATGCCAGTGCTTTTGAAAACCATCTGGGCAGTCTAAATTGAATTTTTTTTCGTCCGAGAAAACTACTTTTTGACATTCTTTTGCACTCATAGTATTATATTCACGAGCATATTTCAGTCATTTTTCTTTGTGCTTCATTGTTAACTTTGGACGATTATTTCTTTTCTTATGCTTAATTTTTTCGTTGTTTAAATGCCTTCAAATTTTTCTAGTGCTGCAAAGAGCATTTACAAGAGATTTCAATATTTTTGAGGTTGACAAAGTTTTCTTTTTTCTTCACGAACAATTCTGCTCTTGAATTGTGGTGATAATTTTTGGCCTGCCAGTTGGTTTTCTTGTTCCATACTTATTTGGACTTTTCACGTAGTTGCAGATGACGGTTTTGCTGCGTCCTAAGTCCTTCGAAATTTCTCTCTGAGATTTTCTGACTTTTTTCAGAGCTGTAATCTCGCCTTTCTCAAATTCAGATAATTTAGTTTGTTTAGACACTCATGATTTTAGTATTTTAAGTATGACAGTTTGAATAGCTTATATATTGCGTGGAATATATATGATAATTTTTTCAATTAAATTAAGTCCTTTTTTTTTTCTTTAGTCTTTAATGGTGGTTTTATATTTATGTCAAAAATAAAATGTAAAATTCAGCATAAACGCCAATATACAATTAAAAAATGAACTGAAATTTCTTTTTATTTTAGATTTTAATGCCTCTTTACCTTATCATTCATATATCAGATTTTCATAATTTAAAAATTGTGAACAATATCTTTTTCTTCATCTTTGAGGGTTGTCTTATATTTTTGTCCAGGGGTGTTTATATATGTCAGTAATCAACGCAGTTAATCCATAGTTGGGTACAACTCCAGGCAGGACAATCTAAATATTTAAATATAGAATATCAAAATTAAATAGTCCCGGTCAATGCAAATAAAATCTAGAGAGCAAATATTTTTTTTTAAATAAAAAAATCAACGATCCGTCAAATTATGATAAGAAGTTTATTTTTATCCTGTTCAAAAGCATTGAAATTAATCAATGCTCTAAAAATTAACAAGACTTCTTCAGACCAACTTTTAAAAAAATGGATGGAAATAAGAGTTTCCTAATTCACAACTTGACTAGACACAAAACCCCCTTTTTTTTCGCCTACATAAACCTAACCCAATACAAAATTAGTAGCCGTATGTACCAATTTATTTTGTTGTATAGAACAACATCCGGTTTCATTACACTTTAACAGTTAAATTCGAATTCTGAGGAAACTGGATATTCTATACATGCCAATATATATATATATATATATATATATATATATAGTCAATGTCACCCAAAGTAAGGTCAGTTGGCTACAATAAGAAATTGATTTCAAAATGAATGGTAAGGAAGTAATAAAAAAAGTATTAAAACAAATTAGGTTTTCTAATGTTCACAGGATAAGTCACTTAGTGATTGTGGACATGAACAGTTTTAGGTTGTAGTTGGGAAAAAAATTGTTCACGAGGAAATTTGATTTATATAATTTTAGTGTTGGTACATTTGAATGCTTACTGACTTGAGGCAAGAAAAGAACGTTTTATAGTAGAGAGAAGATATAACTTCAAAATCTCCGCCCGATACAATCTGCAATGCACTCGAAGAAATATGAATCTTATTGTAACAGTGTTTCTTTTTTTAATTAGAATTTTAAACCCTGAAAACACTGGCTTTCATAATCATTTCTTTCTTCACACACACACACACATATATATATATATATATATATATATATATATATATATATGTGTGTGTGTGTGTGTGTGTGTGTGTGTGTGTGTGTGTGTGTGTGTTTTCATCGGTCTCGATCTATGAGGGCCAAAACCTCATGGTCAGCTCATCAAAAAGACGTGAAACTAACAGTCACCAAGCGCCGATGACTCAGTGTCGGCGCCATTCAAACTTCGATCTACATATACTGTCTCACTTATATTGGTTTGTTAGTTGGTTGGTTGGGATTTATGGCCTATTAACCATTGTAGGTTATTTAATGCCAAATCCATTTTCATAAACATGATCAGTTGTTTTTCAAACTATTCAGTTTAGCAAGAGTACACAGTTTAATTATCAAAAAACATTTCTATTTCAAACTATTCAGTTTTGTTAAATAGTACTAATTCAAACAATTCAGTTGAGTGTAAGTACAGTTTCAATACAAAAACCGTTCCATTCCGAGCAATTCGGTTTTGCATCAGTTCGCAGTTTAAAAGTCAAACCTGTTCTTTTTCAAGTAATTCAGTTTTACATCATTTCGCAGTTTAAATGTCAAAACAGTTCAGTTTAGCATAAAAACGCAGTTTACATACAAAAACTGTAAATTCTCGAAACTACAGTCAAGTTCTATGTGACCCATTGATAGGATCCTATCAGGTGCTACCACTCAGGGCAAGTGTGAACCTGTGATGGTTGGCAATGAAGAGTTACTCCGCATACCCCATATCTCCAGCAATACTGGAACCTCATCATCAAATTGCTTAGTGTCATATGCAGGACACTCAGTAACCCCTCAGTAAAGAAGCAGTCGGTATATTCTTCAGGCCTAGCCGACTGGGCAATCACTAATATTGATCATTTCTGTGAGTAAATATATCAAAGAATATATATATATATATATATATATATATATATATATATACATATATGTGTGTGTGTGTGTGTGTGTGTATTATCTAAAGCCAAGTTAGCCGATGGTTGGAACGATTCTATTTTAGGGTTTTCTTTCTTCAATATCTATGTAATTCCAATATATATATATATATATATAACTCCCCTACCCCCGTGGGGTTGAGTTATTTGGCGAAGAAGTAATCGTGTTGCCATTAGCGACTATTGCGAGCCTGTTCGTTTAAATTGAGGTCTCGGCTACCGTTGAACGGATGTATGTAAACAATAGTAATTGTGATTCATAACCATTTAAAATTTACTTCGCAGCTAATATCTCCTCGTGGCTGAATGGTTAGAAGCTTGCGTTGACGATTAAGTTAATCGGGTTTCTATCCCAGCTACCGGAGGATACTGTCTAGCCACACTGATGAGTTCTGATAGAACGAAACAGATCTGTCTGTGGATGACTATATATATATATATACCCAAGCGGGTATTGCCTGATGGAAAGCCTCCTCTCTGGGACTAGGCAGCACGCACAATAACGCCCACAAAGTGTGGAGGTCAGGTGTTTGATGTTTATCCAAATTCTCACCTGGTCGGATTTCACACAACTTTATTTTAGTCGGGGTGGGCACGAACTGGACTTCGGTCCGGAGCGTGGCTCTGCAAAAAGGAACAATGGCAGACTTGGGGCCTTTAATTAGGCACCTAGTTTCGACTAGGCTACCTTCGGGTGGGCGAGCTGCACTTTTGTCTCCTTTGTCACACATGTACGGCACTAGACCAACCGTCTAGTTTAAGCCGTAAACTGGCATACGTGCCTTGACTCACATTTGGGTTCGTGAAACGAACCCAAATGTGGCGCCTCTGGTGGTGTAATGGTTAGCAAGCTCGGCTAGCAAACCTACACGAGTGAGTTCGAGTCTCATTGGGTGCCCCTTTCATATGGCCTTGTGCCACATCTAAGCAAAAAGCTTAGTAAATTTCCATTTGGGTTCGTGAAACTGCTTGCCTCATCAGGCTCACATTGCACTAAGTGAGCCGATGAGCAGCACAGACAAGCAGGGTTCGAGTCTCGGCTCGTTCCCGACCTCCCTCCCCTTTATCCCCACTTTAATCGGCCTTCGGGCTTGTGACCTTGTGTCAAGTCGTGTCTGGTGGGAGGCAGCGACAAATAAACGGGGTGGGCACGAATCGAGTTTCATGTGCGGCAATCGCAAAAATATTTTATCCCGTTGTCATTCCCCATTTTTGGGCGCCTTATGCGTCAAGCGATAAACTCAACCCTGTCGTGGGACGAGGCAGTTTTTGCAGTTACATTCACCCGGCTAGAACGCTATATGTTAACAATACGAGATATCATAAAATAGTCGGTTTAAAACACTTCGATAACAAACAATAATTTTTAGACAACTAATGGATATGATCAGTTATCTTTTCAGTTTCCATCGTTTCTGTTGTGACATATCAACTCTAGTAAAAACAATTTATAATCGTTTTTTTTTTTTATTATTTTCTTCACAAAAGCATTTTTCCTGAAAAGCTGAGGTCGATTCTTGTAGAGAACAACAAAAATTTATTGACTACCAAGAAATATTCCTCTTTTTCTATGTCTGGCT
>OY757922.1:65777012-65829512 GCA_963585895.1 Sepioteuthis lessoniana
CTGCAGTCCATCGCTTTAACCATTACCATTGTTTAATGGCATATCAAACTTCTTGGCTGATTTATTGTTAAAGCCATCCTTCGATTTCTTTTATGAAAGACCTCTGTTCAAGACTGGGGCACTCTGATTTGCTGCTATTTTGAATAGCTTCAAAAGAAATATTTTCTTAGATTTAAATAAGTTTTGTTACGAACCCATTACAAACAGTGTAAAGTTTACATTCATGGTAAAAATTCTTTTTACAAAAATTCCCTTTATTTAATGACTCTCGTGTATCTATATCAATATATATATATATATATATATATATATATATATATATATATATATATAGACGAGACTGATTGCATTTCACATTGCACTAATACCCTTGGAAAAGGTATGAATCCAATTATTCTTCCTCCAGCTATGGGTAAAATAGTAGGGCAGACTAGGTTCTTCAGCCTTGGTGAGGCAACTAGTCTAGGAGAAGGAAAACTCTGAATTCAAACCTGTTAAACTCTGCTTAAAAATTGACCTTGTGTCATATCCTGCCCGAGCAGAGGGGTCGGTAAATACGTATATATATATATTGTCAACCAAAGACAGACTGTTTCGTTGTATCACAACTCTTCAGGGTGGCTAGACACGTAGGAAGCTTGAAGCAGGGATCGAAACTCACCCAACTTTACGTTAGACATAGTATCATACTGCAAAGCTAACAATCGTACCACGTCAGCAGGGAATTATAAGGTATTAAGTCGTAGCGATCGTTTGTTTACATTTTATACGTTACCGGATATCAGAGTGCTCAATTCGTTTGAAAAGCTTTGCATTATGCGAGCAGCAGCCGTAAATTCCTTCGCCAGAGTGCTCAACCCCCATCGGGGACGTGGAGAATCAGTAAAGTGGTTTTAAAGGCATGCTCATATTTAAAATATATAACATATTTTAGAATCGATTTAAAATATATTGAATTAATTCTAAACAAGACGTCTACGTCTCATCAGAGAATTTTATGACGTAGAATTGGTGTTTAATGAGTTTAAGGCAGGAGTTGTGGACAACAGCAGTGCAAAGAGATGGAAAACAAAAGTAGAATTTGTACTGTACCCCAAGAGAAGTGGTATGAGTAGAATAAATTTCCCTTGCTCCAGATGGATAGCAGAACAGAAGAGGTGTGTAAAATAATTTTTGTTCGCTGAGTTCAGAACCGTTCTTTGTTTGTAAACTACACATTAGATCGACTTCTTATGAGTAATAGCTATTCACTTACAACGTCTTAAAGGCGTAAGGGCTTCGTTTATTGCCTGTTTTCTTAAACAGCGTAGAAGGCGAACGCCGATGGAATTTGAATAATTTTTAAAACGCAACTGAAAAGACTTATTTTCTGCAGAGCATTTTCAATCCCAATCACCTTGTGTCACATTCTTACTGCTTTCTTTTCTGTCTGAAATCAGATAAAGGCTCGCCCAGTCGATGGGTGTTGTAGTATACACCGACTGCACCTCTACAGAAGGGTAAGACCCCCTCTCCGAACGAGTGTCCTGAAAATGATACTAAACAATCTGATGGTGATCCTCCAGTAATGCTGGAGATTTGGTTGAATAAAACAAAACATTGTACTTATGCTAAACTGAATTGCTTGAAAAAGAACTGTTTTGAGACGTAAACTGCGTTCTTATGTTACTCTGAATTGTTTGACATGGAAAAGTTTGACTGAATTGAATAGCTTGAAAGAGAATTTTTTTGACATGCATACTGTGTTCTTAGGCTAAACTGAATTGTTTGAAATAGAACCGTTTATTTGTATAAAAATGGATTTGGCATTAAATAACCTAAAAAGGTTGATATGCAATGAAATCAAAACAAATAGAACTGTTTTTTCATTTTACTGAGTGTAAGCAAAAACACTACTTTTGCTAAACTCTATTGTTCATATTTACCAACCCCTCCGCTCGGGCAGGAAACGACACAAGGCCAATTTTTAAGCGGAGTTTAATAGGTTAATTCAGAGTTTTCCTTCTCCTAGACTAGTTGCCACACCAAGGCTGAAATACACAATCTGCCCGACTATTTACCCATAGTTGGAGGGAGAATAATTGGATTCATACCTTTCCGAAGGGTATTAGTGCTATTTGAAATGCAATCAGTCTCGTCCAAGATTTGAACTCGTGTCGCCGTATCCATTTCCTGCGACGATAACCATTACACCACGGGCACCACCTCTTAAACTCTATTGTTTGAAGTAGAACTCGATATTTGTATAAAAAATGATTTGCCAATAAATAACCTAAAATGGTTGATATGCGATAAAAGCAAACTAAAGCAAACCATTCAGCTAAAGGTGTATTTCAGACGAGAGGATCACCAAGGCGTGAAAGTCCAGTTCACTCTGCGGATAATAGTAGAACCATGCATTTTCCCAGGTCATTAAAGCAGTCACGAACGACCCGTATTTGAACTCGTGTCGTCTTTTACATTTCTGTACTGGTGACCATTGCACACTACGAACCTCCATGAAAAGATATGTCAATTCACTTAATAAATATGCAATATCTTTTCGACGGGAAGAACGAGTTTAACAAAGAGAATTTTAGGAAAATGTCTGGCTTCATTGTAAACGATTTTTTTTTACATTTACAGACGTAATTTTGTACGTTAAATAAATTCACGATTCTATTAAAATGGAATGTTTTCCCAAACAATAAAAATAAATTCTATTTGATTTTCTGAGACGAAAAAAAATATATCGTTATTATACGGTTTATTTATTCAAAATGTATTTATTGTCCTCCAGGACAATGATTGAAGGCGATTCAGTGAAAATGTTAACGGTCTAGGCTAATAGAATATTGCAAGCGAGTTCGATTTTCAGTTGGGACTCTGGACTTATTACCTTGATCTAAGCTCAATGAACTGAGATTGCTTTGTCATTTTAATATTTTTAAGGGGAGCACTGTTGACTTGAATTCAGTGTTTTCCTTCTCCTAGATTTGTTTCTTCACTCCCCCCCGCATCATCATCGTCATCAAGTTGGGCTACTTGCACAGATTTTTCTCATTTTCTCTATCCATCCGTCTCTATCATCCATTCCTTCCAGCAGGTCCTCTAAACTGCATCCTCTGCCTGTGCAGATACACACACACACACACACACACACACACACACACACACACACATATATATATATATATATATATATATTAAATGAACAGTTCTGTTATTTGAATGTGGTTGTAGGTTTTATTCCATTTAGCTATGCTCTACACATGTTTCAGATTTTATGTTCTTCCTGAAATGTAATAATGAATAGAACAGTCTTTTTTCTGGCTTTTATAGTGAAGTTTGCTTTGTCAGGATTGTGAGTTGTTTTTTTTTTAAATCCAGGATAAGTATCTGTTGGAGTTAATCGTCCGTGACAACCTTTGGCCTCTGCAGATTTTTTCCGTTCATCTACAAGAATGTACTCACTGTGTGTCTGTGTGTGTGTCTCTGTGTGTGTGTCTGTGTGTGTGTACACATATTTTCAGAGTTCTTTATTTTTCCTATCTCCCTCTTCTTCCCTAAGTTAAATGCAAGATTGTGTTTGTATGTGTATCTGTTTCCTTTGTGATTTTGTGAGTAAAGTTTGGTTATGTTTGTGTGCGTGAGTATGTATGTGTATAGCGGGATATCAGTCTAGTTATGCTATTACTTCGTTTTCGGATAAATTTTTGGTATAGGCATGAACCCCCTTTCCCCCCGGATATGGGTTAAATAGTAACCTTACTACTTTTCTTCGAGCATGACTTTGGCAGTGAATAACCCATGAATGTTGGTATGTCATAAAAATGAAACCAAAACAAGTCATAGAGTCGATCAAGAAGAGATTGCTCCCTCTAACCCTCTCTTCATCTTCCAAAATATTTCTCACTTACTCTTTTTTAATATATCTACTAGTAGAATATACCATCAAAACAGGTATTTTTGGTATGATTATGACGAAAACTAGTTAGAATAGGAATATGAACCAGTTTAGAAATAAATACTCTTCTTGTCTATACTTAGGAAATATTATTTTTATTTGAGAAAATGTTGAAAATTTATTTTTAGATTCAGTTCTTCTGAATTTGGTTATGTATAATATCTAATTATATCCGTTTTGATTCGATATCACTTCTCTTGAAGTAATAAAATTTAGCTGTTTTGTTTAGAATTTTTTTAATTATTAGAGGTGTACTTGTCTGTCAGCGTTTCCGTGTATGCTTATATATATATATATATATATATATATATATATATATATATATATATATATATATATATGTATATATATATGTGTGTGTGTGTGTGTGTGTTTGTGTGTGTGCGTGTGTGTATGTATCTGTGTTAACAGTGAGTTTCGATGCGGGATAATTTGTTCATAAATCATCATCATCATCATGTCGTGCTGGTAGCACGGATATCCCTGAAACTCTCTCGCCACTTTTCCCTATCGTTCATCGCCTCTGGCAGGTCTTCTGGACTACATCCCGTATCCTCACATAGTTGCTGAATGTATGTTCGTGCTGGTCGTCCTGCTTTTGTTCGGCCATATGTGGGGGTCCATCAGATTACATCACTTACTAGAAAAAAAGACTGAGATGTTATCTGAGAGAAAATTTTAAAATAATTAACGGAATTTCCAATCATGGTAGACATTTTTCAATTTTTCTCCTTGAACTGGAAATTTAGTGTCAAGACAAATTTCGAAAGCTAAGTTTAATAAATAATTTGAAATTTTTGCTAATAGATTAATACATTTTTTAAAAAAATTGCCTAATCAAATAAACAACATCAATAATGAAAGCAGATAAGATTTTAATCTTGGATGATTTCAGACCAAATATAAAGTCAAAGAATTTTAGTGGGCATTTTTAGGAACTATTGAATGAATTATTTAACTGAATTTTATTTGAATATGGATATTATATTAATATGTTTTTTGTAAAGATTTTTTTCTTTGTTTAATTCTTTTTAAATGTGGATATAAGAAGATAGGAATAGATAGTAAAAAGCGGAGATACATAACAATTATAAGTTATAATGTCAAGGCCAAATACAGTCCTTTTGGCATATCTCATTCATATATGGCTGGGATTACAGGGATAAAGTTGTCCTGTTGAGTTGCATGCATTCCAACGGGTGTTTTTTACGGTAGTGAGGAAATGGCTTTTTAGGTAAAGTGGAAGTCACTATGTATTTGTTAGTGTATGTGAGAGAGAAAGATAGAGACAGAGAGACAGAGATAGAGTGAGTCAGAGGGAGTGAGAAGTTGTTTCTTAATTAGATAGAATGGTTAATGGGTTAAAAAGAATGATTAAATAAAATAGTTAACTAGAATGTTTTATTGGTTAAATAGAATGGTTAAATAGAATGTGCAAATGTTTAAATAGAAAGGTTAAATGGTTTGATAGAATAGTTAAATAGAATGTGCAAATGATTAAATAGAATGGTTAATGATTAAATAGTGAAATAGAATGGTTAAATAGAATGTGAAAATCGTTAAATAGAATGGTTAAATATAATGTGTGAATAGTTAAGCGGAACGGTTAAATGGTGAAATAGAATGGTTTAATAAAATGTTCAAATAATTAAGTAGAATGTGTAAATGGTTAAATAGAACGGTTAAATAGAATGGTAAAATAGGATGTCTAAATGGTTAAATAGAATGTGTAAATGATTAAATAGAATGGTTAAATAGAATATGTAAATGGTTAGATAGAATGGTTAAATAAGATGGATAAATAGAATGTTTAAGTGGTTAAATAGAATGGTTAAATAGAATGTTTAAGTGGTTAAATAGAATGGTTAAATAGAATATGTAAATGGTTAGATAGAAAGCTTACATAGAATGGTTAAATGGTCAAATAGAGTTTGTAAATGGTTAAATAGAATGGTTAGATGGTTAAATAGAAGAATTAGAATAGTCTTCCATTATGAGTTTTTCTGATATAACATCATCATCATAATCATCATCATCAATACGTCCCAACACCATGGATTACCTTAACTCTCTCACTGTCTCCGTGCCTCTGCTTCTGTCGCTCTGTCTCTCATCACCCTCCCTATATGCCATCACCCTGGGTAAATAATCCAGACGGTCATACAGAGCTTACAAATATAAGATTTTGTTGGTTGACCAAAACTAATGCATCTAAAGCTGGAGTTCTAAAGAGAACGTTGCCTTCCATTTCATCTTCCTTCCCAATCAGTGTCCCATACGTCTTGCTCATATTCCTTTTCTGGTTAACGAGATGGGCGGTAAGTAGCCGTACAACTGTTCTTTTGCTTTGTGCTGCTTCCAGGATTCGTTCAAAGCAATATACAACAACCTTTGTGGAATTCCTCACCAGCTTTTCGTTAGAGTCCATGTAATGCAACTATAGTGTAGTGCCGATCCTGCTACAAGTTGAACAGAACCCTTTTTTCTTTATTTTATCAGAGAGACCAGATTTTCATCGAACTTAGTTTCATTTGTGTTCACGTTAAAACCAATGCCTCTTGCTGCCTATTTTCTTTCATTAGATCTACCAAAGAACGTAGTGCAACACGATAGACTATGTTAAATATTCGAAATTACACACTTTTAAAAAATAATAATAGGTGACTCTTCTGCTTTCGATACGGAGCCTATATTCTACCTGGTACAATTTCATGATAGAAATCGCCACACGAGGAAGATTTTCAAATGAGCAAATCTTGCTGGCAGTCACACACACGCACCCGACACATCACGTCTGCCGTCCAAATCTCCACTTCTCTGAATTTCAAAACTCAACTGCCAAAATCTTAACTCTTAACAGACTAAAATCAAATTCACTATCCTTTCAGCTATGGCCCTGGGGTGTCGTCAGCTCACCATACATTGCATCACATCATCACCTACCCACACGTCTCCAAATTTCATTATATTTTTATTTCTCCTCAGTCAAACTCTACGACGCGACGAAATGTGTTTTATTTCCATTTGGGTTTCAGGAGCAAGATGATTGGTGTTATTTTATTAACTTACGCAGCGCCTAGTACAATTAAACTAAATGGTCCCTGAAGAGTTCGAAACCTCACCAAACTAAATTATAAAATAATTATTATAATCGATTATCTGAAAATAAGCGATGTAATTAATTATCACGCTGTTTTTTTACAGTAGTACATAAACAAGGCAGATCATGAATCAAAATAGTGCCAATGTGTCTCCTTGTAAGATTCCAGCGGCAATGTCGAGGTATTCAGTGTCACCATCAGGTGAGCGTGACTCTTTTTCTTGTCTTTGTAGAGTATCATTATATCGGTATTATTTGTTTTTCTGTTTGGGTTTATGTCATATCAACCTGATTAGGTTATTTAATGCCAAATCTGTTTTTATACAGAAACACTTTTATTTTAAACAACTCAAATTAACATAAGTACACAGTTTAAGTGTGAAAAGCATTTCTATTTCAAGCTAGTCAATTTAGTCAAACAGTTCTAATTCAAACAATTAAGTTTAACTTAAGTATAGATCTTGTTTAAGCTCAGTTAAATGTCCAAACAGTTTTATTTCAATTTAGCGTAAATATATTTTCAATGTCAAAAAAAGTTCCATTTCAAAATATTCAGTTTAGCATAAGTATGCAGTTTAAATGTCAAAACAGTCATATTTCAAGCGATTCAGTTTAGCATAAGTACACAGTTTAGTTCTATGTGACCCATATATAGGACCCTATCAGATATTGCCATTTGAGTGGACTTGGGAGTGCGGGAATTGAAGGGGTACTCAATATTTCCAAAAGCTCCAGCATTACTAGAACCTCACCATCAGACTGTTTCGTGTCATATCCAGGAGACTCGTATTTGTGTTTACCCCTCTAGAGACGTAGTCGGTGTATTTTATAACCCAAGCCGACTGGGCAATTATATCGGTAAGTTTCTTCTGTAAAATCATATGCTAAAAGTATTTCTTCCATCTTTCTTTTGTATATAGAATAAAATGTTTTGGAGAAATCTGCAAACAAGAGTGTTGCCTAAAGCTTTGTTGAATGTACTCCTTCGATGATTCGACTAATAGTTGTTCAGATATTTCCTAAGAATTTCCTCTTCTTCAGGTTGGATAAAAGCAGAATATTAAAAACTTGAGCAGTTTTGCCATTAAGAGATATACTTGTATAGTTGTATCCTGGATGGAATTTTAAACCATCTGATAGAGGTGCCAATAATCCAAATGCTTTGGGGAACGTGGAGTACCCCTTCATTGCTATTACTCCTAGGTCCACTCTGAATAGTTGTGCTTGTTTAAAATAGAACTGTTTGATAATTTAACAATGAGCTATTAAAGGACTGAGGTGGGTGTCCTCGTGGTGTAATGGTTAAAGCGATGGACTGCGAAATCGTAGTAAGCGAGTTCGTTCTCCAGTCGCGGTATTACGTTCACTTTCGGACAAATACCCTTGGGAAAATAATGAATCCCCCTTATTCTCCCAGCTATGGGCTAAATAGCATCACTGATGTTCTTTTAGGAGAATGGCTTTGGCATTGAATAACCTACAAAGGTTGATATGCCATTAAAACAAAAGAAACCAAACTATCAAATGACTGATATTAAATTTAATTGTTAGTTACATAACGATGCTTATAACCAGTGAGTTGTATGCAAATAAGACTATTAGTGTTTGATAAGAATACTTGAAATCATTTATCTGTGTGAAAAAGTTGAAATATCGGTATAGCAATATCGAAAGAATACAACAGAGTGAAAATGAATTATATAACAATATTTGAAACCATTTAACATCTTACCAACAAGATTCGTTTACAAATTATATATATATATATAGAGAGAGAGAGAGAGCGAGATACAGGATTCGGCTTTAAATAACCCACAAAGTTTGATATACCCCAAAACCCGACCAACCCAACCAACCGAACAACCTATCTGCAGTTGATAGTAATTCCAAGGTCGTCTTTTTTGGGGAAGGAGGGGATACAGCCTTTCAGCCATTTCTCTAAAAAGCACATTTTATAATTTTTGTTAAGTAGTTGTGGAATTAGACACGTATTCCGTGGAATTTCCACGAGCCGAGCTAGTAACGATATTGGAGTCAAGGATAGTCTCTAAATATATACATGAAATAATCTTTCCATTATAAGTCTATAAAAATCGAAACTGTTTTTCATACACCCGATTACAAAAACCTGTACGAGAATAATGCCTAAAACATTAGTGGATAACGAATCTATTTCCTCTTCAAGTCGGAAGTCGTAATTTCAATACGAACTTAACTTGGACAGATCTGACAAAACTTCGAATGTTCACATCAGCGAAAAGAGGAAATATATTAGGAGGCCCTAAGATTTTACATATGTTAAATCTACATGCATTTGGCATTCTTACACTGTAATTGTAAACAAAGAAAGATGATATCGTTTTTCTTTTGCGTAATAAATAGTTTTTTTTGCGAAATGAAAAACGACGCAGTTAGATGATGGATTAAGGGCAGTGACAGACTGGGAACTGCTCAGTAACGTTTATTAATTTTTGTCTAATATTTTTACATGATTTTAGTTGCTTTTAATCGAACTTTTATGACCATCTATATCCATTGTGCTGTGTAGAATATTGGTAAGATTTTTGCTTAGATGTGGCAAAAGACCGTATGATTGGGGCACCCAATGAGAATCAAACTCACTCGTGAAAATTTTTTTGTTTGTTTTTTGGCTTTGTGGCATATCAACCTTTGTAGGTTATTTAATGCCGAATCCATTTTTAGATAAATGAACAGTTCTATTACAAACAATTCAGTTTAGCATAAGTACTCAGTTTAATGGTAAAACTCTTCTATTTCAAACTATTCAGTATATTCAAACAGTTCTAAGTCAAACAATTCAGTTTAGTATAAGTATAGGTTTTCTTTACTCATAGTTAAATGTCAAAAGAGTTCTATTTTGAACAATTCAGTTTAGCGTAAGTACAGGTTCAATGTCAAAAACAGTTCAATTTCAAGCAATTCAGTTTTCATAAGTACACAGTTTAAATGTTTAAACATTTCTATTTCAAGTAAGTCAGTTTAGCATAAGTAGGCATTTAATTCTATTTGACCCATAGATAGGACCCTATCAGGTGCTAACACTCCGGGCCAGAGTAGACCTGGGAGCATTGGCAACGAAGGGGTACTCCACATTTCCGAGAGCGCCAATATTGCTGGACCCTCAACATCAGATGGCTTGGTGTCATATCTAGAAAACTCGTTTTTTTGCGGGGGGGGTTCATTCATGCAATGATGAAGTTGGTGTATTCAACATCCCCAGCCGACTGGACAAGATTTTTTAGTTTAGCTTGCTAACCATTATACGATCTAAAGTGCCTTTTCTTTGTGTTGTGTAAGTGAGAGAGTTTTATAACGGAAGTTTACAACCACAAGATAAAATTATGGAAATAGAACACTTAGTGGATATTCGCTTAGGATTTTTACTTTATAAATAAACTAATAACATAATGCATAAAACATTCATACAATGCATGTCTAATATAGAAAGTGCTAAGACCGCCTCCTAATAAATAATGGCGTCCTAGGTATTAAGCTTGACAACATCAGGTGGAGAGACTCTTGTTCAGGAGATAGTGGGAGAGAATCGTTTATCTTATTACCATTACTCCCAAATCCACTTTGACTCGGAGTGGTAGTACCTGTTTGGATTCCACCTATTGGTCAAATACAGCTGTTTGCAAATAGCTGGTATTGGTTTGGGTTGATTTTGTTGGGTTTTATGGCATATCAATCATTGTAAAGCCAAATCATTTTTATACATACATAGGTTATATGTAATTCGTTAGCGCATTTTAAGTATGAACGTACAATATAAAAAGTACACAATTTCCAAATCTCTACGCATAAAATAACCCTGAACGAGTTGGCATGTCATTAGAATGAATCAATCCATCAATTATTCCATGGTTTAATAGCGTTGCTTTATGAAATATTTCCTATACAAATTATATTGTTTACGCAGCCCTGTCATGTGGGGTTGTAGAATACACTGACTGCATTTCTGCTGACGAGTAAGACCCCCAAAGGAGTGTCTTAGATTTGATATTAAACAATCTAATGGCGAGACTTCTGCCTTACAGCTTTGGGGAATATGTATCCCTTCATTGCTATTACTCTTACGTCCATTCTGACTTGGAGTGGTAGCACCTGATAAAGTTCCTACTTATGGCTCACATAAAACAAACTGTGTGCAAACAAATTACTGATGTTTAATTATGACTGTTATATAGGAATACCTGAAACCATTGTAAAGCAAAAAATAGTTTAGGCTCGTTTAAGAATGTTATCTACAAAATATGTTAACAAATCATATATATATATATATATATATATATATATATATATATATATATATATATATATGAATAAACAGGATTTGGTATTAGATAGCCTTCAATGGTTGATATGCCATAAAACCTAACCAAACTAAACCGATATTGTGTACGTTTCACATTGCGCGGATAGCCATGGCAAAATCAAGGAACCATGTTTTTTTTTCCTTCAGCTAAGAGATAATAGCAGTACAGAGTGGGTTCTTTATCTTTGATTCGGAAACTAGTTGAGGAGAAGGAAAACTCTGAATTAAATGTCGCTTTACTTTGCTTCAAAATTGAGTTTGTGTCATCCTGTCCATGGCTTGAAACCGAAAGACATTGAAATGTGCTTCATTTTTATAGGTTTTTTTGCGTCATAAAAACGACGAAGGGGATTCTCTATGGTTTTGTGGTTAACGTGCCGGATTGTGACATCTATGTGAGTGAGTTCGAGCTTCAGTGGCGCTACTAGGTTCACTTTCGAATTAAAACCTTTAGAAAAGCCGGAAATCCACTTCTTCTCTTTCTATTTGTTTAAGGGGTGGTACTTTTCTTCTACAAGGATGATGTTAGACTTAAATAACCAACAGTGGTTTATTTATTATTAAGCAAAGAAAGAAAACTGAATGAAAAGAGTCAAGGCTTAAAATAAAAACATTAACGTATGCAGCTGGTCAAAAAAACAAACAAGGATGATAGATTAAGGGCACTGGCAGATTGGGAATTGCTTAGTAACCTTTATTAATTTTTCTCTAATAATTCATTTTAATTTCAGTTGTTGTTTTTTATCGCCCTTGTCCAAATCAATATTCTATGATTGTTTTGTATTATGCAATGGAAAACATTTTCAAATCGAAGCTTACAACTGTTGTTTAATATTATGGAATTATTATACTCAGAGAAATTTCACTTGGGGTTTTTAATAAGTAGTAAATAAACTAATGCCCAAAAAGCTTCAAAATATTTCATCTAATTATATCTTAGCTTTAATCCGGGCTTAATAGAATATTTCTAAAACCAACAAGTTTAAATTATCTAAATTGATGGTCAAATTTTCTACTAGTCCTGCAGAGTAAAATATTATTGAATAACCCAATACTAAGGAATCAAGTGTAGAATTCATTGACAGAAAAACTAGAATAAACAATTAATTGTCCTCATCCAGTTTTTTAAAATAAATTTTATTCGTTCAAGTATGGATTTTACAAAGTGAAAGCAATATTCTTCTTCAAAGTAGTTCTAACTTTATTAAATAGCAATTGAAAGATCACCACCAACGAGTCTACCTGTTAACAGTGAGTGGCGACCCGTAATACTTCAGGACATTCCTGGTTGCCGAGCAGTCTGTAACCCGGCAACCAATGTGATCACGTGACCCATAAGACTTCACTTTTTCCGTTACTGAACTAGAGTGACGGTCAGAGAGACCAGTTCCGATCAATTGTCTGGTTTGTCCTATATGACTGTCCTGGCCGGATTTTTGAAATTGCTCTGGTAACAAATATATACCAAACCATTTTAATCTTAAAGATTCAAGAAAGTAATGGGTAAATTGTGTTGAGAAAAACAAGACATTCTGTGGCCTGGGTAGGACACTAAACTGTGTCTGACGTTGGGGTATTAGTCCTGGAGTTTGAGGAAGGTTGATTTTTCCTTCATTAACATTACTCTCAAGGCCACTCTGACTCGGCGTGGTAGTACTTGTTAGGGGCACATGTATGGGTCAAATCGAACTGCTCGATCATTTTCTAAGAAATATTATTAGTTATTTGAAGCCATACTGCTGTGTGGAAATTGTTCGTTTTAGATAGGAATACTTGATTAATAAAATTACCAACGTCAAATAGCAATACTGGAAACCATTTCACTATGCGAAAACAAATAACTAATGTAGAATTGAATTATTAGTATTAAATAGCAATACTTGAAACAATTTAGCTATATGCAAACATGATTAATATTTAAAAACTCATCAATGTTAGGAAACAATGAGTAAAACCATTTCAAAGGATGCAAACAAAACAACTTTAACTCGTTTGAATATAAAGCTACAAACAAACTATTCACTTACAAATTATATATATATATATATATATATATATATATATATATATATAACAGGATATAGCATAATATAACTCACAAGAGTTGATATGCTATAAAAAAAACAGCCAGCCAGCCAACCAAACCTACCAAACTAATCAATTGATCTTTGGCGGATAAGGTTTTCACATGGGCTATAAATAAACATTTCTAACATAATTTTTCGCTTGGATTTAGCTCCAGACTGTTTACTGACCATGTTATTGGTTATACAGGCTGGTTCTGAAATAAAAGATATACTTATCTTTGCTCTGTGACAAAATACATTATTCTCTTGAAAAATGATTTCCTCATTGCAAAACCAAATTTTTTACCAAGTGAATGAGACAAAATGATCCAGGATTTCGATGTACCCATGTGCATTAGCGTTTTTTAAATAAATAAAAAGACTCTCATTCTCTAAATGAGCAATACCAACAGTGGATGCGATTTTCCTACACAGGTGCCTAGTGTTTCATAGTGACCCTTGACAGGGCCGGATGTTCCAGCTGTGTCAAGAAAGTGATTGTAGGACGCACCTGTGTAAACAAGCAGAAGCAGCTCATGTGAATCAGAGCTAGAAGAACGTGGCGTATATGTTATGAGGCTATATATACACAGGTACCTACAGAGTAAATGCCAGTCTCAGTCTTGGAGCCAGAATATATTCAGTCAATCACTGAGAGCGGCCGCTGGACACTCTCCTGCTGGGGGTGCCTCAGCCCATCGAAGTCTTCAGTCGTCTGTCTTCATTCGAGTGATTTGTCTTCAGTCTTCAGTCTTGAATTCCCAGAGTGGCCCTAGGGAGCCAAGTTGCCTCCTGGCAAAGACCGGTCGAGAACATCTCGTCGAAGAAAAGACGCACGGCCCTGAATTTAAACGTGGCTCCGCATAGTTAAGAAAAAGTGCTAAGTAAAGCTATGAGTATGGCACAACACAGCTAAGGAGAAGATAAAGGTCAATATAGCAGTCTCCTATCCTTCAAGTCCTCCTCCGCCTGTCTCCATTTGTCTTTGTCTCGCTGTTTCTCATTCACAACTACAGTCAACTTCATGCCCTCACAGGAGTAAAAAAGGGAAATATATTTGTTTAAAGAAGTGTAATGCTTATTTCTTCAGCTTTATAATGGTCCATCATTTTTCCTTAAGATGGTATACAATAGCCGCAACCTGAAATCGATTATCATCACATCCCGTGGCTTATAAATTAATCGCAGTAAAGTCATTCTTGTGTGGTAAAATCATTGTATGATAAATTCAACGTTAGAAAATTCATCTCATGATTTGGTTCATTTTTTGATGGGATATCAACCACCGTGAGTTATTTAATGCCAAAGCTAACCTTATTGAAGTACATCAGTGCTTCTATTCAATTCGTAGTGGGTGTGGGTAAATAATAGGGTTCATATCTTATCCAAGGGTATTAATTTGAAAGAGAACGTAAAAATATGACTTGAGTTTGAACCTGCTTGCAACGATGCCACAGGCCAGCACGTGTAATATTTACGGATGCGTAAAATGTTCACATGCATAGGAATCCCGAAACACTGACGACTTTCATTAGTTCAGGTACGAAACGTTTATTGACTTCTTGAGTTTAGTCTTTCGACATGAGGACAGAGAGACACAATTTTTACTATGCTGACCGTTCCATCCGACCCAACAAACGCGCGGTGCATCCCGTAGGCCCCAACTGGACTGGCCTCGCACAGGCTCAAAAATCAACTAGCCTACCCCAGGTTCAAATCTCAACTAGCCTTGTCCAGCTTCAAAAATCATTTAGCCTCGTCCAGCCTCAAAAATCAACTAGCCTCGTCCAGCCTCAAAAATCAACTAGCTTAGCCCAGATACAAATCTCAGCTTCCGGGCATGACGTCATTCAAACCCCAGTCCCATTTCCTTTCTGGGGTTTTTATTATGACATTTGTGATTGTCACATCCTCCACGCACGAGCGTGAACTGCACTCAATGTGTGCACCTGCACGTGCACAAAGCCGAATAGTTCTAAGCCTAACCAAACCGAATGATAAGATATAACCAACGAAAAATCATAATATAACAAAAAATCCTTCCGCAATTATATAACACACGTTAGTCATTACGCCACGGGACCCTTCCACCAAAAAAAAAAATTGATTGTATGGTAAATTTATCGCCGGTAAAATATTTGGGGATAACATTCAAAATTTAATCATTGGTTTCAAGAATTTAATAAACTGAGCTAAATGAACAGAGTTTGGTTTAGAGTAAGGGAAAGTAATTTATCTGATGCGATAAATTTGTGTGCTTTAAATTTATCAAACGATGAATTTACCAGAATAAACGATGAATTTTCCACGACTTGTGAGATCCCTTTATTATTATTATTATTATTCAATCCTGTACGGGAATGATTGCATTTCACATAGCACTAATACCCTTGGGGAAGGTATGAATCCAATTATTCTCCTTCTAGCTATGGGTAAATAGTAGGACAGACTAGGTTCTTCAACCTTGGTGAGACAACTAGTCTTCGAGATAGAAAACTCTGAATTCAAACCTGTTAAACTCCGCTTAAAAGTTGAACATGTGTCATATCCTGCCCGAGCGGAGGGGTTGGTAAATAGGATTATTATAATTATCATTATTATTAGTATTATTATTTACTCTTTGAGAGTTTTTCGCACCAGCGTAAGCTGATGGTCTTTCACTGGAGACTGCGTGACAGCAAGTCTCTTCAAATCTCCAGGACTTTTCTCAGTATTCTGGCCGTTCTCAATAGTGCCGTTTTTTTAATTGTCTCTACTCGTCCTCCCACTTCCGTGTCCTCCAGCCCCTTTAATAATGCTTTAGTTACTGTTCCAAAAGCACCAATCAAGATTGGTACAATTGTAACCAGCATGTTCCATAGTTTTTTCAATTCTCTAGCAAGGTCGAGGTACTTATCATTCTTTGCACATTCTTTCAGTTTTATTCTGTGGCCAGCCGGGAAAGCAAAGTCCATGACTTTGTAAATTCTCTTTTTTTTTTGTTTTGTTGTTGTCGTTGATTAATATAAGGTCTGGTCTTCTGGCCGAGATTAGGTGATCCGTGTGTATGTCAAAGTCCATAGGAGTTTATTTGTGTCATTTTCTAGGACTATTATTATTATTATTATTATAATTATTATTATTATGATACTTTTTAAAGAATTTTTCACACCAGCGTTTGTTGATGGTCTTCCACTGGAGTTTGAGTGACAGTAAGTTCTTCTCAAGTCTCGAAGACGCTTCTCAGTATTTATGCTGATTTTCCATTTATTTTCCATTTATTACTTTAAAGTCCCCCAATCCCTGTACCAACCCTCAGATGACTGTACTGACCGCACCAATAAGAATTTGTATGACTGTCACTTTCACGTTCCATTATTTTTTTCAGTTTTACTATGACTAAATTGGAACTTTTATTCCCTTTTAATTACTTTATCATCATTTGATCAAGTCATTTGAATAAATATGTCTTCTTCTAGTATAGAATACTTTCAGTGGGTTGAATACGATTCTTGATGCATTTTTTACTCCTCAGATACAACATGTCTATCAGTCGTTCCGATCGCTTCTCTGCGGGTCGGTTTGGCAAAATTCAGCGCGGTCTTCGGACAAAGGTTAATATCTATAAAGTTGTAGGATTTTTGATTTGAAATTTTACTTTGATTTTCGTGAACTAATCAAATTTAGAAAAGGAGAAAAAGCCCTAAATCAGCCAAGCCAAACTTATTAAATAAGCTATTCAGAGTTGGCAAAAACTGTTGTCTTCTAGACGATAATTGATATATTTTACTTGAATTAGCCGTTCAAGTTTATGCTTTTTAGATAAAGCCGGAATGCATGTTTTGTGTTGGAAACAAAAAGAAAAAAAAAGGACAAGTTAATGTTGGCACTAATAATTTTATCTATAAAAAATTCGGGAGTTTTCGAGTTTCCTACTACTACTAATAATAATATTAATAATTATAATAATAATAATAATAATGTGTCCGTTGGTTGGTTGGGTTTTATGGCATATCAACCTATGTAGGTTATTTAACCCCCAAATCCATTTTTACACAAATAATCAGTTATATTTCAAACAATTCAGTTTAGCATGATTACACAGTTTAATTGTCAAAAACATATCTATTTCAAGCAATTCAGTTTACTCAGACAATTCTAACTCAAACAATTCAGTTTCGTATCAGTATAGTTTTTGTCCACACACAGTTAAATGTCAAAACAGTTCTATTTCAAGCAATTCAGTTTAGCGTAAGTACAGTTTCAATATTAAAAAAACAGTTCAATTTCAAGTAATTAAGTTTAGCATAAGTACGCAGCTTAGTTATATTTGACCCATAGATTGGACCCTATCAGGTGCTACCACTCCGGGTCAAAGTCGATCTGGAAGCGATGGCAATGAAGGGGTACTCCGCATTCCCAAAGTTCCAGCATTACTGGAACTTCATCATCGTATTGTTTAGTATCATATACAGGACACTCGTTGTGGGGAGGGGGTTCTTACCCCTCTACTGAGGCGCAGTCGGTGTTTTCTACAATCCCAGTCGACTGCGCAAATAATGATGTGGTGATTGAGACAAAATGATCAATCACATAAGTGAATACAGAAAATTAGAACAAAAAAAGTATAAGACTTGATATATCTGGTTGGGGAAGATGATCCTCAGGGAACTGTGCAAGAAACATAAATTTGACCATACGAACAAATGATATATCCCAAACCCAAAATCCGTTCTGGAGAATGAGATGCACAAATCTCTCAGGGATTTTGGGGTACAAACGGATCACCTAATCCTGGCACAAATGACCAGACCTTTGATATTAAAAAAAATGCAAAATTGTGGACTTTGCTGTCCGGGCCGACCACATAGTAAAATTGTAAGAAAGCGAAAAGAAAGATAAGTTGATGGACCTTGGTAGAGAATTGAAAAAAACTTTGGAACATGAAGGTAACAGCAATACCAATATCGGTCTGCTCGGTACAGTCGCCAAAGAATTGTTAAAGGGATGGTAGGAATTGTAAATTAGAGGACGAGTGGAGACCATCCAAAATACAGCACTGTAAAGATTGACAAGAATACTGAGAAGAGTCCTGGAAACTTGAGGAGAATTGCTGTCACTTAAACTCCTATAGAAGACTATCAGCTAACGCTGGTGTTGAAAGTTCTCAATGGAGTAAACACACACACACACAAATACACACACACACACACACACACACACACATATATATATATATATATATATATATATATATATTAGGAATAAAACTTTTACTTTCATAACCCAGCTTTTATACTTAGTAAAGGTTAGAATGTTTTCATTTCATTATTATAAAGTAAATTTGGCAACCGTAGTCGAGTGCGACCAGAAGGCTCCCTTTTCAATAGCTACTAAACCGAGGTGTAAAGGAGGGCGCTACTCCTTTCCCTTGATTGATGCACTTTACTCTTGATACGTACCTTATATTGCTGAGTGTTAAGCAAGGAGGTAGCAAGTACGATTTTTAAAGTCTTTGGTATGACGCGACCTGTCATTGAACCCAGGTCTATCCACTAGGCCAATGAGCCAGTTCCGAAAATACCGTCGTTTTTTAGTATAAAGGGTATAATTCCTGTTCTTAAATATTATTTTGATAGAAGTTGTATAAACATTCACATTCCTATTAATTAAAGTGTCCTCTTTGTCAATTTTCTATTACTTTTTTTCAGAATTTGATTTCAAAGTTTATATGCGCCTAATTATGTATATGAAGTGATGCGTTTACTTTTCAAGCTTGGTCGTAATTTTGTTTCATGGCAATGCTCGACTTCATGTTACTAGGATGACCAGAATCTAGAAGATCTTTACTTTGGGACAATGAGACTTTGCAACATCCAAAATATTCTGCTCTCGCAATCACTGTCTTCCATTTTTTAAAGCATCTGGACACTGAACAAATTTTGTTCCAACAGAAAAGAATCTCCCTTAATTTTTTGCCATGAACACAGATAAAGTTTGATTGTACAAGCATAAATAACCTTGTTAATCGATAGCAGAAATGTAGAGATGTTGAAGAATCATATTTTGACTGATTTCAATATCGTTTAGATTATTTCTCTACATTTCTCTGTTGAAGCTTAATGATTTTTATAATTTTGGAGTATTTGAGCTACTGTCTTAATTATCATACGCACAACATTTCAGACTCGAACTGAACCCTTTATCTTACCCATGAAGATAAATTGATCAAATTCCACTCACCATGATCGGGAAAAAATGTTAAGCAACCATAAGTTTTCCTTAATATTTAACTCTAATTGAACCTACAACCTATAGACGATTGTCACTTAGAAGAACAACCTAAACCAAGCATCTCTATCCTTTGTGCCATGTGTCCGCCAATTAAAAACCATTCATACTGGCATAAAAATTTATTCGAGAATCGGACAGCATTTTCTAAACAAACAAATTTAATCCTTATAAAATACTTTACATAGCCTTTATTACTGTTATCCTCTAGAAAATACGGATCATAAATATTTGAACAAGCAGAAAACATGTATATTGTTGTTTCAGACTGCATGGGCGATTTAGAATTCTAAGCTCACGATGGATCCAGTTGAACTTATTATTTTGCAACAATGCCAATTTGTGTTTTTACTGTATTTGATCGATTCTGAACAAGATTTTCATGGTGTTAAACAGTAGCGGAAATTTTTAAGCAAATACCAACATTTTAGTTTCAGAAAATCATCATTTCATGATCAAATGGAACATGGAATTATATTTTCTGTAGATTTTTGCAAGAATTATTAATTGATAATTGATAATTAATAAACTAAGAATATGATGCATCTTTGCAAAGAAGGATGACCAAGATAAGCAAGCTTTATACAAGTAAATGTCCCGAGGGAAGAAGACGGTGGCGTAATGAGTAGAGTGCTGAAGTGCGATATCGTCGTTACCGAGTTCAAGCCACAGTTTTTTTTTGGAAAAATAAAAATTCCCTTATTTCTCCAGCAATGGGTTTTCTATAACACTACAAAACTGGTTTTCACGTCAAATAACCCGAGAAGTTTGATATGCCGTTAAAAAATAAATGAATTTATTTTGCAGCGCTGATTTATAGAATGTAATCCATTTTCATCAATCCCGTATCATTTTTGTATGAGGAATACTGCATATCCGGTAAGATCCGAGCTATGAAGAAATTATGTTTTAGAGATTCCCATAGAATTGTTCTTCCTGGGTAATGAAATGAAATGAAATGTCATTCTTTGAATTTCAAAATGAAAACGATTCGATTATTTTTTGGTATAAAAGATTTTCTGATTTTGCTTTGATTTACCAATTCATTATGTCTTGCAGAATTCAATATTTTTGCATCGTTTAATGATATTTGAGATATGCCAATGCATTTAAGAATTGCAGTAACATTTCTTCTGAGTATGACAATCATATATATATATATATATATATATATATATATATATATATATATATATATATATATATATATATTCAACCTGTCGACGAGAAACTCGCTTAAAATATACAGTACGAGGTTTATTATAATTCGGGAAATTTTTTAAAGAATTTTCTTAGATTTTTTAAAAAAATTTATCACTTTTCTCCGAGTTCAATTTGCTGCCTCCAATATTTCAGAGATATAATGACATTTGAATTTTTTGATAAAATTTCAAAGATTTTTGACATTTTCTCAGGTTAATGAATGGTGTATTCTGCAGCCCCAGCCGAATGGGCCTTGTGTCTGAAAGAATAAACCAAAAATTAAAAGAGCGTTTGAATTTTTTTAAATGGGTCTCTTTGATCATTTAACTTTGTATAAACAAATGATTGATGTTTGATTGAATTGTTAGTGATACGTAGCAATATATAAAAGAATTAAACTGTGTACAAACAAATGATTAATAGTAAATATAATTAGCAGTATTAAAGAGATATAAGTGAACCCATTTAACTGTGTGAAGAAATGAGCTCAGGTTCATTTAAAATGTTATCCACAAAAGGTTTTCAGGAATCATATATTTAATATATATGCATTAAAAAATATTTCGCAATAAATAACCTACAATGGTTGATATGCCATTAAACCAAAAGAAACCACTCCATTCTCATTCCTTCAGAAATACCGAATAAACAACGCTGATTTGCTGAAAAAGTTTTACATTCTGTGGCATTTTTTCAAATATAGTGTGCCTTTCTATAACAAAGAATCTAAACAGGAAGGGTAAAAATTAAGTTTTCAAAATAATGTTGCAAAAAGATATCCTTAGAACCTTAATATTTTTAGCTGTATTTTTGCATTTTATTGACCAATCAGCACCTTCGTTTAAGACACCGTTTCTTTGTGTAGCGTTTGTTTGTTTGTTTGTTTGTTTGTTTGTTTGTTTGTTTTTTAATTCTTAGACGATATAATTTGAATAGCCTGGCAAATTTTGAAGTATCAATTCTCCAAATGATTTAAGAAATCTTTTCCCTCCTAGATTGTTAAAAATACATTTTTTAACCAATTAGAATCATAGATAGAATAATCCACTTTTTAAAAATTTGGAGCCTATCTGCCTCTTATAGATAAAGAAAAAAAAAAGATAAACCCTAGAATGAATTTAAAAATTTTTCTAGTGCTACTCAATTTTCGTCTTTATTTCTTTTTAAATAAAAATCCATATTTCTGTTTCTCCAAGAATGAATTTAATTTCAACATCGCTTAATTATTTTCTAAGAACAAAAACTTATGTTCTTATTTACTTTTTAAGTAAAAATTAATGTTTCCTTTTTTACATTATCACCTTGAAAATTTTAGAGAAAAGTTAAAATGTCACATGAGGCAAGAATTTTTAAATAGGCTAGTGTTGGTATTCTTTTTGTCGTATCATTCATCTTAATTCTAGTTGCTTTTCATCGCACTTGTTCAGATCGATATTCTACGACCCTCTCTTTCTTTGTATTATGAAAGTTCTATCGTTTCTAAGAACAAATGACTTTTTGTTGTAAATTTTAGAGACGACTTTAATGGGACATTTCCTCGGTTAGTCTTTACGACGAGCTGAAAAAATATTGCGTCTGGTTGAAAGATTACGCGAGACTGAGACAATAAATGGTCATAAGTTTTCAAAATAATGGTTTTTGCTAAGGGCCAAAGTTCTCGATCTGCTGTCCAAGAGTATCTACAGGATTAGATATAAAGAAACGAAACTTTCCACAGTTATATATATATATATATATATATATATATATACATATATATATATGAATCCTATAATTGAATTTTAATCAGTAAAATATAATGTATAGAGCAGATAAAACGACACCTGCTTTCTTTTCACTGAATTGAGTTTGTATCCACGCACACACACACACATGAATATATATATATATATATATATATATATATATATATATATATATATATATATATATAGGGAAAATCAATTATTTTCCATATGAAAATATTGCAAAAAGATACCCTTAGAACCTTAATATTTTTAGCTGTATTTTTGCATTTTATTGACCAATCAGCACCTTCGTTTAAGACACCGTTTCTTTGTGTAGCGTTTGTTTGTTTGTTTGTTTGTTTGTTTATTTGTTTGTTTGTTTGTTTTTTATTCTTAGACGATATAATTTGAATAGCCCGGCAAATTTTGAAGTATCAAATCTCCAAATATTTAAGAAATCTTTTCCCTCCTAGATTGTTAAAAATACATTTTTTAACCAATTAGAATCATAGATAGAATAATCCACTTTTTAAAAATTTGGAGCCTATCTGCCTCTTATAGATAAAGAAAAAAAAAAGATAAACCCTAGAATGAATTTAAAAATTTTTCTTGTGCTACTCAATTTTCGTCTTTATTTCTTTTTAAGTAAAAATCCATATTTCTGTTTCTCCAAGAATGAATTTAATTTCAACATCGCTTAATTATTTTCTAAGAACAAAAACTTATGTTCTTATTTACTTTTTAAGTGCTCTATTACTGATGTAAGATTCCCTACAATTGATTATTCAGCTGCATTGCACTTACATATTAGCTTATAGATATACTTCGCTTTCACATAGTGATATTCACACAAAGATATTTTACAAACACAAAATGCATTATGTTGAATAAAACAATGCAAACTGCAATAGTATATTAGACCATATTGGAATACATTGATATTTTAACTAATATTATTTTTTTCTTCACAAGAAAAAGAATGGTAAATCTTATTGTTTTTCAAGAAAACTTTCGCTCAAATCAAAGAGAAATAAATTATTGAATTTGTATTGCATTTGTACAACTGCATATACACGCGCAGACATTACGTTCGCATATATATATATATATATATATATATATATATATATATAATGAACAAAAGTAATGAGACGAATAGGGATACTTCTATGAGAACTCAACTGATTTTCAAACAAAAAAAAAGATAGCATTTACGGAAAAAATAGGTTCGAGAAGCTATAATATTTGTATCTATATTTTTGTATTGATTAAGCAACCGGCCCATTCGCGCTAATTCTTAAATTTCGATATACTTCGCAGAAAACGACCAAATAGACGACGGATATAGAAGGGATTTCAGCATGAATAAACTGCACGCGGAACCACCATTCGAGTATGATTACGCAACATCAAGAAACGGTTGCTATGAAATCAACGGCCGAAAGTAAACGCGTTAAAAAACAAACAAACACAAACTGCACTAAAAATGAAGATGAACGAACGTCCAATGTAATGTCTGCTTTTGGCTGATCTGGCGTACACACGCACACACACACGCACACATATCTATCTATATATCTATCAATATATATATATATATATATATATATCAATATATAAATATATATATATATTTCTTTTAAATACCCTGTCCGGTGGCGAAAGCTGCTTGATAGCGCCAGGAGTGGCAGTACCGTCTTGAGCTACAGAAACTGTGTTATCACCCCTGGTTGGCGGCTGATGAGGGCAGGGTATTACATGTACTTTCACACGTTGTATGATGAAACAAAATTTGAGATATTTCGCAGACGACAATATTTGACTTGACGCGAAAAATTTCAAAGCTTAAAACATAGAATAATTTTAGAATGCTTTTCCCACCCAAGATATTCAAAATACAATTTGTTAACCAAGTAGATTCATTAATAAATCATCTACTTTTTTTTTTTGCTTATTTCAAGCCTACCCAAGTTGTATGAATAAATATTTCTTAAGTTAATATGCATTTCTTTAATACTTACACAGGAAAGTGCAAGTAATAAATTGTTACTCGAAAACCTTTCGGTTTATTTCTTTTGAGCGAAAATCTACGGTCTTTTCTTTCAAGAATGCATTTAAACTTAACTCGTTTGATTTTTCTTAAATTAAACGCATGTTGTTTATATCTATATTTGCGTTATCAGCAGCAGTTAACAAAGATTTTCTTTAGGGAATAATTACATTTTCTTTTTCACGTAGTGACATAATTACACAAAAGAATTTTTTACACACAAAATATGTCCCTTTATTTCAAGGTTATAATTACTGCTATCTCTATTAAAGAATACGGATCTGATGAATTTATCGACTACTTCTCTGCAGAGTGTCCTGGATATGATAGTAGACAATGTGACGGTGAGCTTCCACTAATGTTGGAGCTTTGGGGAATGCAAAATATCCTTTCATTGCCATTGCTCCCTGGTTCACTTTGTCCCGGGGTGGTAGCACCTGATATCTATGGGTCAAATAGAACTCAACAGCGTCCTTTTGGTAAACTGAATTGCTTGAAATACAATTGTTTTTTACATTTAAATTGTGTACTTATGCAAAACTGAATTGTTTGAAATGGAACTGTTAATATAAAAATATAAATAGAACTGCATGTATAAAAATAGTTTCGGCATTAGTTAATTTACAATAGTTGATATTCAGTAAAACCAAACCAAACCAAACCAAACCAAGGTTTTTATAAAAAAATTTGTTGTTGATATATCTTTGTTCATACACAATTAAATGTCAAAACATATCCATTTCAATCAATTCAGTTTAGCATAAGTACGCATGTTAAATGTCAAAACAGTTCTGGTTCAAACAATTCAGTTTAGCATAAGTACAAAGTTTAGTTCTATATGACTCATAGATAGGTCCCTATCAGGTGCTACCATTACGGGCCAGAGTGGATCTGGGAGCGATTGCAATGAAGAGGTACACTGCATTCACCTAAGCTCCAGACTTACTGGAACCTCACCATCAGATTATTTAGTGTCATTGTTGGGCTCTAACTCCTCTGCAGAGATGCAGTCGATGTATTCTACTGCCCCAGCCGACGGGGCAAAGATCATTTGATTTATTTTCTATGCTAAATGGCATATCAACCTTCGTGAATTATTTAATATCAAAGCCATCCTTCTAACAAGACAGTAGTGATAATAATTAATCCCCAGCTTACGTGATAAGGGGGTTCATACCTTTTCAATACGTATTATCTTGAAAATGAACGTAATAACGCCGAAAGAGTTTGAACTCACAACACCATGGAGAATCTCCGCCTCAACAAAGTCGAGTAAGCCATGACGAAATCTTTATCGATGTTCTCCTATGGACTCCTACACATGGGCATACTAACGTTAAAAAAACAGCAGATGCTTATATTGATTCGTTCTGGGTAGACACCGAGTTCAGTTTAGAGTACTTTGATGATGACAGTGATGATGAGGATTGAACCATATGAAAAGTGTTGCATTGAGTTGCCTTAAAGTATGTCCCTCATCTTAACGACAAACGTATAAATTACAGAACCGTCTCCCAAGTTGGTCACTAAATGTATTGGAGAACTTCTCTCTAGATTTGGTTCTTGAGTACGTCTCAGCCCCCAATGTTATATAACCTTTCATCACGTACTTTCCTGTATTTATCTATTTACAAATTTACTTTTTGTAATTTTTCAAGTTTCATCCAAATTTATTTTCACATGGCAAATAATACTTGCTGAAAAATATACAGACTGCATCTCTGCCGAGGGGTAAAACTCCCTTGATGAGTATATTGGATATGACACGAAACAAAGTGATGGTGAGGTTCCAGTAATGCTGGAGCTTTGGGGAATGCGGAGTACCTCTTCATTGCCATGGCTCCCAGGTTCACACTGACCCGGAGAGGTAGCACGTGTTAGGGTCTTAACATATAGAACTAAACTGCGTATTTATGCTAAACTGAATTGCTTGAAATTGCACTGCTTTGACATTTAAATGACTTACTTATGCTAAACGGAATTGTTTGATATGGAACAGCTTTTGTACGCTAAACTTAATTGTTTGAAATTGAACTGTTTTTACATTGAAACTGTACTTAAGCTAAACTGAATTGTTTCAAATAGAACTGTTTTGACATTTAACTGTGAGTAAACAAAAATTATATTTACACTAAACTGAAGTGTTTGAATTAGAACTGTTCGACTGAACTGAATAGCTTGGAATAGAAATGTTTTTGACGATTAAAGTGTGTACTTATGCTAAATTGAGTTGTTTAAAATAAAAGTGTTTTTGCATAAAAAATGAATTTGGCATTAAATAACCTAAAAAGGTTGATATGCCATTAAACCCAAACAAACAAACAAACAAACGTACAAATGGCAAATAATTCGACTTGCTTCATCCTTTAAAATTTTAAAATTACATCCCACCTAACTGCAACTTCTTTTTTAGCGGCAAAGTATTTTCTGTTTAGGTTCAATTCACAATATTTGGGTACAGATTGAGTGGATGTGTCATTTATTAGCCCTGAACATAATATTTCCAAAAAAATTATTCATCATTTCTATTCTTTCTAAAAAGAATTTGATTTGTTTTGTTTTGGTTGGGTTAGGTTTTATGACATATCCGTTAGTTATTTAATGTAGGTTATTTAATGTAGGTTATTTAATGTTGGTTATTTAATGCCAAATCCTATTTATATTAAATATATATATATATATATATATATATATATTGAATATATGATTTGTAAATATATTTTTTGATAACATGTGTTAACGAGCCAGAGCTAATTTTTGCTCATAGTTAAATGGTTTAGAGTATTTCAATCAAACCCGAATAAGTCTGAGTACTTTAAATCATTTGTTTGCGCTCAGTCAAGTGACTGCAAGCGAGTTACAATACAGGAATACTTGTATCAGGTTTTGGTTAACGGAATCAAAACAACTGTGGATTCAATAGAGGACGTAGATCGAAGTTCTGTGCAGGTTCCCGAGTTCGACAAACACCTGAAGAAAGACTGAGGATATATCGGCTGAAACGTTGTTGAAATAACAATAAAGATGAAGACAATAGTCCGAAAACCTTTAATGATAAAAATCATCAAGCTTCGTCTCAGAAATTTAGACAACTAAGTGGCTACAAATACTACTATGTGACATTGATTATTCTATTAAACACCATTCATTTGTACACAGTCAAATGGTTGCAAGTATTGTTATGTAATACCAATAATTCAATTTAGGCACACAGTTAAAAAATTTTAAGTATTGCTAAATAACAATAACATTTCAATAAAACAACAGTCATTTGTTTGCTAAACGATTAAATGTCAAACAGTTTAATTCGCTCCATAGATAGGACCTTATTAAGTGCTACCACGCTAGATCAGAGTAGACCTGGGAGCAATAGAAATTAAAGGGTTCTCCACATTTCTCAAAGCTCCCGGACTGGAGCCTCACTCTCAGGCGGTTTAGTGTCATAATCAGCACCCTCGTTGGAGGTGGGGTCCTTACTATCTGCAAAGATGCAATCGGTGTATTCAACCGTCCCATCAGATTGGGTTGATAAGTAATTTGATTATATTGTAACTGTAAGAGGCAGCTCTTGTCACTAGTGAATTTCTAGCTGTTGTATTCGTTGCTGCGAACAATACTGAACAAGTCCTGGCGGCAACACCCAACAAGGCACCAACTATACGGCCATCTACTTCCCATCAAGAAAACTATCCAAGTTAGACGAACCAGACATGCAGGACAGAAGCAGGGACGAGCTCATAAGTGATGTACTCCTATGGACCCCCAGATATAGCCGGGCAAAAGCAGGACGACCAGCTCGAACATACATTCAGCAGCTATGTGAGGATACGGGATGTAGCCCTAAAGATCTGCCAGAGGCGATGAACGATAGGGAGAAGTGACGAGAGAGGGTCAGTGATATCCATGCTAGCGGCACGACATGATGATGATGATTATTATTTGTTTAATTTTTTAATGGATATAAGCAGTGCAATGTTGTATTCATTCAAATTTCAATGATCTGTTAAACATTTAAACACCGTGTAAACGTTTCTTATAGAAATATACGAATAGTCAATCGCACATTTTGGGATTTTTTAGGTAAACTTACAATGGGTTAATTTTGAATTGGTAAAACATTTTTTATATATATTCTATTGCTCTGATTCTCTAAATCTGAAATATTTTCTTGCATTCAAAAGAAAGTTTTTAAAAACAAATAGATTAAATACTTAGCTACGTAAGGTGGGGGAAAAGAAAGAAAAAATCCCAACTTTTGGGGATGTTTGTTTTCTGGGTATTTTTTGTGCGTCTGAAAACGAACATGAGAAGTTTACTTATGCTACACACACACACACACACACATATATATATATATATATATATATATATATATATATATATATATATACAATATTCTTTCTTGTTTTAAACAAGGTTCCCTGATTCTCAGTAGAAATGTTTTTCACAATTAAACCGTACTTACTTTTAAACTGCGTGCTTATGCTTAACTGAATAATTTCAAATAAAACTGTTTTTCGACATTAAAATTGTATTAACACTTAACTGAATTGTTACATATAACTGCTTGAATAGTTTGAAATGGAAATGTTTTTGACAATTAAACTGTGTACTTATGCTAAACTGAATTGTTTTAAATAGAACAGATTATTTACACAAAAATGGATTTGGCGTTAAATAACCTACAAAGGTTGATATGCCATAAAACCCAATAAACCAAACAAAACCAAACCTGATTCTCAGTCATCTTAATTCTTGATTCTATTCAAACAATTCAGTTTAGCATGAGTAAATAGATAAATTTTCAAAAAATCATTTCTATTTCAAGCGATTCAGTTTAAACGAACAGTTCTATTTCAAATAATTCAGTGTCACTACCGTCCTTTTACAAAGATGGTTTTGACATTAAAAAACCCACAAAGGTTTATATTCCATTAAACAAAGAATCCAAACCCAGCCTAAAATACTTATATTTGTACGTAACCTTCACAAAATAACATATACAGAAATTTAAAAAATTCTCTGACATGGCGAATAAAGCAATTTCCAGTCTAATTTGCAACTGAATAATAATTTTACCTAGTATAGAGTTGCATACAGTCATTTAAAATTAAAATAATTATCGTTCACTCCTTACTAAACAGAAGTATCAATATAATCATGGCCTATTGTCATAATAGTAACCCAATGGATTCACGAAATGAGCTTATATATTGTTGCTTACTGGTACTATTGAACCCGCAATTTTGATGATTCAACGGCCATCTTGCTATATACTGCAAGCTTGATATTTCAGTCTTATGGATATTAAACTAGACAGTACTAATTAAAGTTTTGGATATGTCTGCGTGTATTTTTACCTCATTTTGCCGCTGAGGTAGTTTGGAATATCCTACAACAGCATTCAGTTCTTCATTTGAAACCACTCAGTCCTATCCTTTATGAAGGCCCTTAGCTCCCTCAGATATTAATGCCCCAAATCTTGAAGTTTAGAAGTCCGCTCACAGCTTACCAAGCAAATTAATGTTGTGTCAGCTGCTTCGTACCCGGTCGTTGTCGAACACTATTACAGCAAATGCAAGGGATTGTATGTTTTTTCGAACATCCGTAGCACATGACCAAATATGGATCACCATTGATGCGCCGTCCTCGTTGATTGTGGAAAAGTCTTGCAAGTCTTTTAAACAAGCCTTGTTGCCGATTGGGCTGTTTTGACCATCAGTTTCAAGTGATATTTCTTAGATGTTTGTGGAGGCAGGCATCAAGTTTTTTCATAGCTTCCTTTTCCAGCTGTCCAGCTGCTGCCTCATCAAAGACACACATGTTGCACCGTATAAGTGCATTCTCTTTGTTCGAAGAATCTTTGATCATCGGTTCTATATATTTCAGAAACACCAGAAAGCAATGTGGTTCATTACACGGCGTGTTGCTATATCAGAGAAGCTGCAGTGCATAAATAGAAAGATCCTTCTCTTCATCCAGTCATCATCTCAAAGAGATGTCTTGTTTTCGCGAGGGTTGTGTTTTGTCTTCGAAAGGGTGTACTCAGTTTTATCCTCGTATTATGTTTTGACCTTCGACCCGGCCCAAAGAAATGCTATTCGGAAGGAAGTGACACATTCCAATGGCCAGTAATCGAAAGAGATCGCATGGGCGGATTAAGGCTTATAATATGGGACAAGATAAAGGTCCCACTTTGCCAATACAGACTGATGCACCGGAAGAGAGTGACCTCTGAACTGCATGACAGTTATTTCCGCTTGATGACGATTAAACATTCGATTTCAAAGATCCAGTGGGCGATCGTATGGGCGTTGAATTATTATTTAACTCAGTTGAGTTCGAGTCCAAGAAGCAGTTGCCAGTAGAATTCCAGACAGCTAGAGACCAGATGTGGTAGGGAAAGCCAGACCCGACCGAGGGGGCCCTCGGAAACCCCGATGGAGTTTGGGGTCCAGAGAAGATGCAGATAAGATGCAATAAAGAAAGCCAGCATCCAGCAGTGGTCCCTAGGCCTCCGGTTGAACAGCACTAAAGAACGAGAAAGACACAACGTGACGGTCATAACCGTGGGGTCAAGATATTACAGTTTATATTCGGTCTCCAGCTCCCTCTCACATGCAACTCTTGAACAACCCTTTCGAACCCTTGCAATAAAGTGAGAGGTATATATTATTGTTAAAGAAGTCTTCCTGTGCCTTCCTTCTTGCGTCTTTCTGCGTGCGTCTGTTTATTTATTGTGTCGTTGTGATGCTGTAGATGACTATTTAACACTCGTTCGTGAATAGGTTCAGGTCTTTCAGGGCTTCTATGGTTATGTGGAGCTGGCCCATCGGTTAGAGTGTTCGCCAATGGCCCGGGAGACCTGGGTTCAATCCCAGGTCGAGTCATACCAAAGACTTTAAAAATGGTACTTGATACCACCTTGCTTAACACTCAACATTATAAGGTACGGTTCAAGGGTAAATTGGAGCAATCCTGGGAATGGAGTAGCGCCCTCCCCTACACCTTGGTGTAGTAGCTATCGAAAAGGGAGCCTTCGGGTCACCCTCGACTATGGTCGCTAACTTTACTTTTTTTACGGTACATAGCCGTTTTAACAGAATGATGGGATAGCTTTTAACGAAAAATAAAGTAAGGTTCATTTGACCTTAGTCTCTCAATAAATAACCAAAAAGTTCACTAGTACGCAGACGAAATTAAAATCGTCGAACAGCTTGAAAGACTAAATATTTTGAGGAAACATTAAACGAAGCAAATTACAGTTTTGAAACACTTTCTGCTCGAATAAATGGAAAAATGAACATTGACGTCTCACATCAAACAACGGTGTCTTTCAAATAACAGATATTTATTTTATAGTTAGTATATATATGTATATATATAAAGAAACATTTTTTCTATATAATCTTATTAGGATCCTTTCTAGTTTCCTAATAAGTGTCTTGGTTTCAGGTTGCATTTGGTAGATGAATTTACCGAAATTGTCCTGAGCGCTATCAGACCATTTATAGGCCATCATCAGGGGATGTTTGCAGGAGTAAAGATTTTCTTAATAACATTGCAAAAATTACATAAACGTATAGTTGGATTAAACTGAGATGCTAATGACATCTAACGAATTTAAAAACCGACCGCTATCTACGGAAATAGAATATTATCAAAAGAAAAAGAATATTTTCATTCTTTAATCATTTTCACTTCGTTGATAACTCATAAAAAAGAACTAAAGAATCTCAATTTAATCCAACTATAAGTTTACGTAATTTTTCCAATGTTATAAATTATCTTAAAAAATCAATCTTTACACTTGTCAACAATCCTGGTAATTGCCTACAAAATGTTTGAAAGGACTCTGGACAATTTTGGTAAATTCATCTACTTACTCTAACTTAAAACCAAAACAATTGTCAGGAAAATTGACAATATGTGTCTATATTATTTACACACACACACACACACACACACACATATATATATATATATATATATATATAATTTCAAGAAAAACCCAATATTTGGTCACATTAGGATAATGAATTTATTTCCATACCCTTAAGAGCATTAGCATGAATCAAAACTCCAAAAGAATTTTAACGTTGGATCTAATAAAGTCATATTAAAATTATTTTGGAGTTTTGATTAATATCAATGCTCTTAACAGGATGGAAATAAATTTATTATCCTAATGTGACCGAATATCGTCTTCTTTTTTTCTTGAAATGATATTATATGCACTGTGAATTTTATTTACATTGAGCTCTTTACCAGGGATATTAGAATATTCAAAATTTGAATACTTTATTTGTCCTGGTCGAATTGTTCCCTATTCCGGATTTACTTGATTGCATAACCCTATATATATATATATATATATATATATATATATATATAAGAAGAGCCAAAAGGATTAAAGGGAAATATTTTATGTTATTTATTTTCTTAGCTTGCTTCAAGTTTTTATGGACCGTTTTAAAAAAGTTTTTGAAAGAAGTGATGTGTTTTAAATGAAGCGAGGAAAATTTTATCTGGTGACATAGTAAATCCATTTGTTCAATGAATTTTTTTTCTGCTACCCTAGTTTGTTCAACGGACCATTTTATATATGTACTTAGGGAACATGGTGAATGAGCTTTCTTATTTGGAAGGTAGATGTTAAGACTGTGAGGGATATTTTCACATTACCCATAACTGTTTGGTTGGTTTATTTATTTATTCAGGTCTTCATATATTAAACAAAATGTGTCCCATCTATTTCCAGGCAGCACTATTCTATTTCATATTACCCCATTTGGATCGTTTGGTTAGGTCTTGTTGCATTGGGTTTTATGGCATATCAACCATTATAAGTTGTTTAATGCTAAATCTTCTTTTAAATTTATATGATTTGTAAACGTATTTTGTAGACAACATTCTTAAACAAGCCTAAGCTATTTTTTGCACACAATAAAATGCTTTCAAGTATTGCTATATAACAGCCACAATTTAACATCAATCATTTGTTAGCACACCTAATTTGTTCCATTTGACCTATAGATAAGACCCTATTAGGTGCTACCACTCCGGGTTAGATTGGATCAAGGAGCAATGGCAATGAAGGGATACTCCACATTCTCCAAATCTCCTCGGCTTGAGCTTCGTCATCAGATGATTTAATGTTATATACAGGACACTCTGTAGGAAAGGGCCCTACCAGTCTGCATAGATGCATATGGTGTATTCTACAGCCCCAACCGACTGGGCTTAACCATTTGGAGTTGGTTGTTGTAAGCCTTTTATTTGCTTATTTTAGTGTTAGTCTTTTTATTGTTTGGTATGTCATCTGTGTGTGTGTGTGTGTGTGTGTGTGTGTGTGTGTGTGTGTGTGTGTGTGAGCGTCAGTGTGTGTGAGCGTCCATGTGTGTGTGTGTATGTGTGTGTGTGTGTGCGTGTGTTTTTCCATGTTTCTAAAGTAGATAACTTTGCATCTCTTTATAAATCTGACCGTTGGAGTGGAAATGCTATTCTACGAATATAAGTTTGTTGTAAACCAGAGGTTGGATTCTGTGTCTCGAGTTATCTAGTCTAAAGTTAAATACCCATTCTGACTTTCGAACGTATTGTTTTTGGCAACGTGTGCAGGCCAGTAAATAAATTACATTTTTGCTTCTGCAATTAGATTGTTGGTAAAATTTAAAAGCCTTTTTAGTTGTGTTGTAGTACCCACCACACACATCATCATCATCATCAAGCTGACTTAATAGGAAGCAGTTTCCTGATTCTCACTCACTCTCTCTCTCTCTCTCTTTCTCTCTCTCCCTCACACACACACACTCACACACACACACACACACTCACACACACACTCACACACATACACACTCACACACACACTATCCCTCTCTTTCACACTTACCATCCATCCCCATCATCCGTCACACTTACCCGGTCTTCTTGGCCGCATCATGTGTCTTTACTTGCACGTCCATGTGCAAGTGTCCATAGGAGAACATCGATCATAAGTGCGTTACTCTCTCTCTCTCTCTCTCTCTCTATATATATATATATATATATATATATACTTAAGGATATTTAGATTGCAATTTTACTTTCTAAAAAGTATTGTTGAGTTTGACGGAGAAATAAATGTTATATATATATATATATATATATATATATATATATATATATATATATATACTTAAGGATATTTAGATTGCAATTTTACTTTCTAAAAAGTATTGTTGAGTTTGACTGAGAAATAAATGTTATATATATATATATATATATATATATATATATATACGTATATATATATATATATATATATATATATATATACTTAAGGATATATATATATATATATATCCTTAAGTATATATATATATATATACTTAAGGATACATATATATATATATATATATATATATATATATATATATATATATATACTTAAGGATATTTAGATTGCAATTTTTCTTTCTAAAAAGCATTGTTGAGTTTGACGGAGAAATAATTTCATATTAATTTTTTTTCTTCAGTATCACTGATTTTCCTTACAGAAAACTCGTAACTAGTTCAAAACATTGTAAAAATTGTCCATAATTTTCGGTATTAGTGCTTTTGACCAGTCTTTCTTCATTATGAAGAAGGAGACACATTGGTGAATGTCATCTGGAAAAAAATTATTGTTGAATTGTTTACATATCGATATTACTCGTTAGCTGTGTTCAGATTTTGAATTCATGTCGTTAGTTCTGAATGGTAAAATCTATAAAAAGAATACATACATGCGCGCGCACGCACACACACACACACACACACACACACACACACACACACACACACACACACACACAAACACATATATATATATATATATATATATATATATATATACATATATATATAATTTTGGTCCAATGTGTCAATTATTATTTTTCATTGTTTTGCTTGTTTTTTTTTCCTTCTTTAATATTATCCATTCATTTTTACTTCCTCGTGTTTATTTTAGTTATAGAAACACTTCCTTGGTATTTTTTTGTTTAATTTGATTTTTAACAGCTTCCATAACAACTATAAAAACACGAAGAAAAACACACACAAAGAAACACTCAGACACACAGACAGACACTCGCACGCACGCACGCACGCACGCACATATAAATAAATATATATTTATATTTATATATATATGAATGTATACCTTGATGCAAAGATATTTTCTGATTTGAACAAATATTTACAAATATTTACAGTGGTTAGCAAGTTATAGAGTTATGAACGGAATCATATACTGAAAGAGATACAAAAAAAATTATATATATATATATATATATATGTATATATATATATATATATATTAGTGTGGAAGTGAGAATTTATCGTAAATTATGAAGTAAATCAAGAAACTCTAAAAATCATCTGAAATTTAGGGTTTGATTTACACGGTAAGTTAAAATCCAAATTTTTATCTCAATGTGATCAATCAGAGGAACAAGTCCCCATACGATCGATAAACACCACTTAACGTAACCCCATCCGACTGCCACAAGCATTTCTATCATAAACTTTTATTTAGTGAATATATTTAACGCATAATCATAGAGAATAATGAAAATGTTTTACAAATTATGTATGATATCAATGTTATATCACATGGTCTTTATAACAGCTGGACCACTGATTGTAAACACTAAGTGAAATATCCCAGCACACAGGTGGCCAGTCAGATATCTACTGTATGTCGTTTATCAGAGTAATTCCATTGTAGAACAATAGATTATCAAAGTCTACACGTATTTTGGCGTATTTGGTAAGTTTTGGCCCACATGTAGCTTACTGTATGTTCGGGGGTCACCCTATACTGCAGTTATAGATCTAATCTTGAATAGTGCTACTATTATAGCTGAGGGGATAAGACGGCTGTTACTTTTCCTAAGGACATTGGTGTGAAAATGACCATAATAGCTCGACTGGGGTTCGAACTTGCTTATTTGGATGTCGCAGTCCAGTACATTAGCTACTAACCCATGGAGGTAGTCACCCGTTATGTAATATCATGGTGTAGATAGTCAACTCGAATAGTAGATTTTATTCGGCAATGTGACTTCTGAAAGAGTGTTATTTGTCTTTAAAATTTAAGAAATAGTCATTCCATTCTTGGAGGTATTTGCAGCTTAAATCATTCCCTCTTTTTTGCGTATCTATCTATCTACTTCTCTGTCTCTGTCTCTATCTCTCTATCTCTCTCTTTCTCTCTCTCTCTATATATATATATGAAAGTAAATATGGATAAAATCCGACAGTATGAAGGTAGCAGGAAAAAATGTAATCCAAATAGGTGAATATATCATGATGTGAAGTCGACGTTAACGTTTCGGTTATAATAACCATCGTCAGGACTTGGATATAAAATAGTTCACATAGCGTTCAAAATTCAAAAGTCATCAGAACGTGTTTGGCATGTGCATGTTTATCTATCTTTTCGTTGTATATTTCTCATTTGCTCCTGTCATCTCAACAATCACCCATCTATATTGTGAACTATTTTATATCCAAGTCCTGACGATGGTTATTATAACCGAAACGTTAACGTCGACTTCACCTCATGATATATTCATCTATTTGGATTTTATTTTTTCCTGCTACCTTCATATATATATATATATATATATATATATATATATATATATTGTAAAAATAAGAAACGGGAAGAAAAATACCCATAAATAGATGAGAAAATTTAAATAATACTAGTCTATTTTTACCAATGCATCTCGATCTGTAATAGAAATATTCCAAGCTATGGAATTATGAAAATTATAAGGTGGAAAGTATATCTGGAGAAAATATTTAAGGTCATCCTCAGGGTGGGAATTTTGAATCTAAAATGATGGTTTAACAGCACAGAAAAATATTCGAAAAATAGATTACGTCATGAAAATTAAACATTTTTAAAAGTAATAGAAAAAACACAGGTGTATTTTTCTTTCCGTTTCTTTTTACAACATATCTATTTGATTTCTTTCAAATTCATATCTTATTCAAATATATATACTCAAATATATAACTTACTCATATATATATATATATATATATATACGCACACAAGAGAGAATCAATAAGTATGTAGTTATGTTAACTTTATAATGTTTAATCTATGAACAGTTTATTTCATACAATGAATATATATATTTCAACACAATCTCTTGTCTAGTCAATGCACATAATCTTACTCTTACGTATAGATAATTCGGATCAAATATTATACAATACAATTTTCAGATTAAAGAAAAATCAGATTATGTGTCTGGCTACAAATTTATTGATACGACCTAAAACCCCCGCACACGCATGTGCGTGCGCGCACACACACACACACATACACACACACACATATATATACATACATAAGGATGTATTCGTGGTGTAAAGTTATTGCCATCGGCAATGGAGACTGTAACATGTATTCAAATCCTTGCATTTCACATAGAGCTAAAACCGTTAGGCAAGGTATGAATCCAATAAATCCCCTTTCATCTATGGGTAAATTGTAGGGTAGGCTGGACTCATCAACCACGGTATGGCAACCAGTCTAGGAAATGGAAAACCCTGAAATCACACCTATAAAAACTGACCTTCTGTCGCATCAGGCTCATGTGGTGAAGTTAGTTTCTTTTGGTTCAGTTTGGTTGGCTTTTATGGTATATCAACCATAGTAAGTTATTTAATGACCAATCCATTTTTATACATATAAAAAGTTAGTTGGCGACCGTAGTCGAGGGCGACCTGAAGGCTCCCTTTTCAATACCTACTACACCAAGGTGTAGAGGAGGGCGCTACTCCTTTCCCTGGATTGTTCCACTTTAATCTTGATACATTACTTATAAAGCTGAGTGTTAAGTAAAGAGGTATCAAGTACCAATTTTTTAAAGACTTTGGTATAACCCGACTTGGGATTGAATCCCGGTCTCCCGGACCATTGGCGAACACTCTGTCCACAGTTCTATTTCAAACAATTCAGTTTAGCATTAGTACAAAGTTTAGTTTTATTTGACCTATCAGGTGCAACCACTCTAAGCCAGAGTGGATCACGGATTGATGGCAATAAAGGGGTACTCCACATTCCCTAAAGTTCCAGCATTACTGGAGCTTCACGATCAGATAGTTTAGTGTCATATCCAGGACACTTGTTAAGGGAGTCTTATCTGTTGCAGTGATACAGTCGTTGTAATCTATAGCCCCAGCCGACTGGGCCTGGAGAAGTCGGTAAATATATGCTTACGGAGATGCATATATAGATATATACTCATCCAGAGAGAGAGAGAGAGAGAGACAGACAGACAGACAGACAGACAGACAGAGAGAAAGAGTGAGAAAGTGAGTGAATGAAAGGAAGAGAAAGTAAAAAAAAAGAGTGAGAAAGTGTGTGAATGAGGGAGAGAGAGAGAGTCAGACAGAGAGATAAACATAAACAGAGATATATCCTTATTCTACAATTAAACCCACTGATACATTTGTAATTCTATCTATCTATCAATCTATATATATATATATATATATATATATATATATATATATATATATATATATGTATGTATACATCTATACACTTAGAGATAGTGAAAAAATCAAGAGAGAGAGAGAGAGAAAGAGAGAGTGATAGAGAGAGAGAGATGTACAAAATCACGTAAAGATAAACAGATTATTATGCAATTATTTACACACAGAGATAAGACACACCCAGACACACGCGCGCGCGCGTACATACATACATACATACATACATACATACATACATATATATAGATATATATATAGGGATATAGAGCGCCTGTTTTGGCATCATCATTTTCGGTTTTAACAAGTATTATTAAATACAGTAAATTGTGACGAGAAATGCCCAATTAATTCTTATTCTGATTTTCGTTTCTAACAAGGAAACGTATGTGGGACTCGCGTGAGTGCAAAAATTATCCCTAATTTTCTGGTTGTTCAGTTTTTCTTGATTACCAAGTCAGTAATCGTTCCAACGAGTAAAAAAAAAATAGGTTGTAGAATTGTTTTCATATCGACGCATTTCGTTAGCAATATGATGGGTTTGAACTGATCTAATTTATTCCTTGAGGGAACAGATTGACAAAAAATATCGGGCTAATGTGTGTATACTTTACATTAAAAAATATTTCAATAATAATAATTTTAAGTGGTTAACATAAGCCCCGTTAGACGGCAAAAAGACCTGACAATTTCAAGAAAGACGGGTACAGACATCTGCTAACAAACCGACTGAATTCCTGTACTATTACAAGGGTGGTTTGGTTTCATTGGTTAATGGCATAAAAAATTTCACGGGAAATTTAATGCTAAAGTCATCCTTGTGGAAGGACTGTAGTATTTAAGTCTTAGTCAAGGAGATAAGTTTGATCATATGGTTTCCAAATCTGAAAGTGTCTATCATAGCTGGATTGATGTTCGAACACGTTTATGATGAAAAAGCAGTTAAACATTTTTCACTGCTACACCGTGTGTACCCACTACCGTCTTTAAAGTGAAAACTTGAGCTTCTGAAGTAAATAGGCAAAATACAGCATCTTTTTTTCCTATCGGCCCTTGTGGAGCGTTTTGCCATATTTCAGCAAAGGAAACGACGTAGATTACTGTTTATTATAACATTTATTGTTAATTAGTAAAGTGTTTGATTACTTTTAAGGTAATTACAGAAGAAGTGAATACAAACTAATTGGCATAACATGAATTATATATATATATATATATATATATATATATATAAGGCATATATACATAAAATATGCGTGTGTATGAGGTGCTTGTAGTGTAATGGTTACCTTCATAGAAAATGATCTCAGCGACCCGAGATCAAACCCTTGACAAGACTCTTTACATTTCCCATTGGGCTAAAAGCTTTGTGAACGGTAAGCATCTAACTATTCTCCGTCCAGCTATGGGTAAATAGTAGTACAGGCTGGACTGTTTAAACCTGATATGGAAACCAATCTAGGAAAAGGAAAACTAATTCCCGTTTAGATAATCGACCATGGGTTGCATTCTGCTCATTTGAGGGGTTGGTAAATACTTTATATATATATATATATATATATATATATATATATATATATATATATAAAGAAAAATTGATAACAAGGTAATCAAAGTACAAGGAAGGATTTATTGAGAAGCAAAGTCGACACTGGCGTTTCGGTTGTAATGAACCATCATCAGGGCTATGAGGATGATATTAGTGATGTTAAATAAACGATGGATGTTTAAAAATGCTAAACAGAAAAACTCAGGGAAAGTTTGTATATATATATATATATATTAAAAGGCCAACTTTTTCTTGATATACATTTATATAATTTGAAAATCTATCTATCTATCTATCTCACTATCTCTATATCTATCTACGTGTGTGTGTGTGTGTGTGTGTGTGTGTGTGTGTGTGTGGATATGTACTGTTGAGTAAAAAATCCTTTATCAATGCTTATTCCCAAATCGAAAGCAAACCTTAATTTTCGTAGTAGAGCAGCATAAAATCTAAAACGGGTGAAAATCTACTGACCCCTTTGTGGAAATCTACTAACTTACAATTTTATATATTTAAATATATGCATACAAAATGTACTTGCCAATAAGTTACGAAATAACTGTTGTTTTTATAAGAACATGACATTGGCATTAATGAAACTGCCACAAATTGCTGTATATATATATACACAAATTGGTGAACATATATATGAAACTGCAACAAACTGATATATATATATATATATATATATATATATATATATATATATACTAAGAGAAAAAAAATTTTGTTAAGTAAATAGAGATTCATTAACCATCTTTGTCCACTATATTGACATGCATTCATATATGAGTAGTTACTATGTATTTACTAATTAGTAGAAGAAAGAAGGCATTTTCATGTCCCAAAAGACATATATATATATATATACATATATATATATATATATATATATACATGTATCTATTTATGTATATGGGGGAATTTATATATATATATATATATATATATATATATATATGTGTGTGTGTGTGTGTGTGTGTGTGTGTGTGTGTATATTTGGGGAAATTTATATATATATATATATATATATATACATATATATATGTATATATTTCTATCTCTATGTATATTTTTGGGGTGAAATATATATATATATGTATATATATATATGGAGTGTGAACTTATATATATATATATATATATATATATATATATATATATATATATATGTGTGTGTGTGTGTGTGTTTGGGGGTCGTTGTTTCTGAAGAGGTTTCTTTTTGCATACAGTATTGTTATAGTAATTGTTGGCCCATGGTCCTGGAGACCGGGGTTCAATCCCATATCGATTCATACCAAAGATTGAAAAATTGGTACTTAATGCCACCTATCTTAACGCTCAGCATTATAAGGCGAGTATCAAGAGTAAAGAGGAGCAATCCTGGGAATGGAGTAACGCTCTAACCTGCATCTTCGTGTAGTAGCTATTGGAAAAGGAGCCTTTGGGTCACGCACACTTAAGGTCGCCAACTTTACTTACTTCATTAATATTACTGTATGTTAATATCAATTCATTCTATCTTTACAAAAAGTCAGATCTATCAATCTATCTATCTATCTATCCTCCTCTTTTTTTTAGACTCTTTACCTTTACCCCAGTCAATTCTATTTATTTATATTAGATGATTTATTTATACCAATAATTTGCACATTGTCGAATGGTTTTAAGTAATTGATAATAACCTTTAATAAATAATAATAGGTTTGGTTTCCGTTTCGTTGTTCAGTGGCATATCAATGTTCATGGGTTATATAATTCCAAAACTAACCTCTTAGAAGAATTGTAGTGATGCTATTTAACCAATTGTTAAAAGGGGGTGCGGGGGTACATACCTTTCCCATGTGCCCCAAAATGAACTTTGTTGTGTGACTGTAGTTCGAACTCACTTACTAGGATGTTACAGCTCTGCACATTAGCCACTATGTCACAGGGACTCCCTCACTTATAGACTCAAGTAATTAAAATTATTTAGAATTATCAAGTATTCCAATCCAATTTTTAAACCGACCTATTTTAAGCAGAGATAAAACCCTCACAAGAACTACACCTTTCAGTCTGATTGTACTTGGTATAGCAAAAAAGGAGTGGTACAGACTCCCCAGATATTGAAAAGTGTAGCCTCGCCTCTGGAAGCTATTTAAAGGGATACAGTGGACACTTGGGGGTCTCATTCCTCGGTGGGTGATCTAGTCTGATATATATATTTACCAACCCCTCCGCTCGGACAGGATATGACACAAGGTCAATTTTTAAGCGGAGTTTAACAGGTTTGAATTCAGAGTTTTCCTTCTCCGAGACTAGTTGCCTTACCAAGGCTGAAGAACCTAGTCTGTCCAACTATTTACCCATAGCTGGAGGGAGAATAATTTGGTTCATACCTTTCCCAAGGGTATTAGTGCTATGTGAAATGCAATCAGTCCCGTCCGGGATTTGAAATCGTGTCGCCGTGTCTATTTCCTACGACGATAACCATTACACTAATCCGATATATCTATCTTATAAATTTATAATAATTAAGACTAGAAATATAATATGAACAAGCTTATCGTTGTCTAGAGCGAGGTTATGAGCTACTAAGTGAGAATCAGAGTTGCCACCAAAAGCCTGCAACCAAGCTAAAGCCACAAGATGCTGGTTGTAGTTTCAATTGTGCACGCATATTAAATGACCTTACACAAGGATGAATAAGGATAAATGTATTGGAGGGTCTCTCAGAAATTGAAAAAAACAACAACAAAAAACAAAAGAAAAAAAACAAACGGAACAGAGATTTGAACATTGTACAAGGACTCTGATTCACTTCGAAGGGGATATTATAAAAGTATGTGTGATTAATGTGCATTGTGAAATTGACTAAAATTTCAGGTGGCATCTCGTACCTACAGGTTGCAATGGGCAAATTGTCGCCATTTTTAATTATCTATTTCGCGCAACTATTTTATTTGTTTTTTCAGGTTTTGTCTTCTTAGCTCCAAAACGCACTTCATTTTCCAGAAATTTGGAAACAACATGCTCTACTGTTTGACATTCATGCCGGAAGCGCAAATTCGAAGATTTCACTGCATTTGGGCGCCAATCTGAAAACAGATTCATATTCATATAAAGGAAAACCAAACCCTCAGTCTACATCATGGCCTTTGCGGCGGTCACCTGCAATAGTGACGTTATTCCTCAATTAATCGTCCCCTTTGGCCTATGGCTCAACACCGAAACCTACATCAAGTAAATGGATGGTGTCTAAGATCGAGAAGGTGACTTGTGGCACCACGACTCTGGGCAAAGCCACACAAGCGGGAAAACCGAGTTATGGCTATATGAAAATTTCTGCCACCACATCATTCTCAACATCTGGTCAACTAACTCTCCAGATTGCAATACCCTTGATTATCAAGTGTTGGGCGTGGTTGAGCAAGAGACCAAAGAATTCCGAGCAACACCTCAGATGAACTAAAAGCAAGTATAAGGGCGGCAATTACCAATTAAAACAAGGATACCGTCGGATTGGCTTGTAGGAGATTCTGAAGTTGTCTAGAGGCTGCAGTTGAAGCTTATAACGATTTCTTTGAATGAATTGAATCCATCCTAATTTAAGATATTTTCATTTGATTTTAGGAAATATATTTGATAAAGTTAGATATCAAATATTTTTACATTTTTGTGTCAGACGACGATGTACATATCGCACCCTGATTATTCTATAACTCATAAGTATTTGCCCAACGAGGAGAGAGGAGGCGTTACACCTGCCTCACCGTGTTTATTTTTTACGGTGATAACCGTTACAATATGCGCGTCTAGATTTTGTGTTTGTTCAAATACTTATGACCAGTAGTTTCTTTTCGTTGCCAAACGAATAACTTAATTTGTAGTCACTCCTGATCAAAATCTATAATGGCCTCTATCGTCTAAAGGAATAAAAAAAAAACCAATAAATTTCGTGTTTGTTCAAATACATATGAATTTCACTTTCTTCTTACCTTTATTGCTAAATAGAAAATACTGTTCTTAAATAAGTCTACAAGTACAACATCTTTTTTTTTTGTCAATTAAGATTCAAGTGTGTATTAATAATTTTGAGTAAAGTGGAAGTAGCAGTTAAGATTCCGTCTACAAGTCAATTTGATCTGTTTGAGGTAATGTTTACAATGTCTTAAGAGGAAGACATTGATAATGTTTACAATGTCTTGCTCTGAAGACATTGATAATGTTACACTGTCTTGCTATTAAGACATTGATAATGTTACAATGTATGATGTGGTTGGTGGGTTAGTTAGTTGGTTGGCTTGTGTTTTGTTTTACGGCATATCAACACTTTTCGGGTCATTTAACGCTAACTTAAGCCATTTTAATAAAACGTTTCAAATAATAAGGTTTAGTATAAGTCACTTTTTGTTTATACACAGTAAAATGTCAAAACAGTTCTATTTTAAACAACTCAGTTTAGTATAAGTACACAATTTCGGTGACAAAAAACAGTTTCATTTCAAACAATTAAGTTTAGCAAAGAAAAGCTGTTCTATTTCAAACAATTCTGTTTAGCTTAAGTTCACTGTTTAGTTCTATTAGACCCACAAATAGGACCCTATCAAGTGCTACCACTCTGGGCCAAAGTCGACTTTGGAGTGATGGCAATAAAAGTGACACTTCGGATTACTGGAACCTCACCATCTGATTGTTTAGCGTCATATCGAGGACACTCGTTGGGGGAGAAATCTTCCACCACAGTTGAGAAGTAGTCAGTGTATTCTACAGCCCCAACCGACTGGGCAAATTTATCATGTGATTACCTGCTTAAAATGATTGAACTTTACATTGGTTTCTAAAAGATTGATATTTCATTTTGATGGAAATAATTATTTGAAAATAAATAATAATAATAATAATAATAATCATTATTATTATTGTTATTGAGGGCATTAGCGTAAAGTGAAACACAAACAGTATTGCCCAGTGTTCGAACTCGGGTGGCTGATTACATTTCATACGACGCTATTTGTTATGAAAAGCGCGCCTCCCAAAATAGTAACGTTATTTGGACAGCAATGCTGCTCAAATATTTTAGTAGCCCCAGTAGGTTTTGTGTTCGTTCAAATATTTTGGATCAGTACTTTCTATTCACCATTGCGGATATTGCCCTACAGAAAATACTGTTCATTTTTATTTCAACAGGCTCAGCATCTGTTTTTAATACTTAAAATTCCAGTCAACATTAATGATTTTAAGCATAGTAGAATTTTTTGTTTGGTTTCTTGGTATATCGAAATTCGAGGGTTGTTTATTGCCTAAGCCATCCTTATTAAATATTAGTAGTACAGCAATTTAATTCATAGCTGGATAAGAGGATTTATAGCTTTCCCCAGAGTATTGGTCCGAAAGTGAACGTAAAAGTATGATTAGAATTCGAACTCGCTTACCACGATGTTTCAATCCAACGCTTTAGCCTCTACACCATGGGGACCTCCCACCAAGGAGGCACTAGCTGTTACGTTTCCATCTGCAGGTCAAATAGATCTGAGATAATGTTTGAAATCATTTAGAACTACGCTTTCAATTGAGAACTTTAGTAATTCATTGGCTCGCAAAATATAGTTATTTTAATTTGATCGCAGTAATTAATTTAAAATAATATAATTCTCAGCAAATAATGATAAATAATATCATTGCAACAGCCAAGTGAAAATTTATTATTACTTGCGAAATACTAGAAGTTGATGGAAATACTTGAAACAATATAACAGTAAAAATAAGTTAATGTAATTATTAACAAATGAATTATTAAATCGGAAAAGTTACTTGGAACCCTGTGTCATCTTTGAATCGAATTTTAAAAAAAAAAATGTTTCTATCCTTCAAAAATCCTGTCGAGAATCGATCAAGGAGATTTGAAAACGTAAACTCCAAATACTTTTTGTAACTGTTGCCAAACTACTCAATTTCTTTGGACCCCACTCCTGCAGAAATAGTTACTGTAGATTTTCTGTTGGTCCAAATATTTATAACTAGTGCATTCTGTCGTCTTTAAGAAAATTACTTTACAAAAAGTCTAATATTTGTTCGTAATCGCAACATCTGTTTTTTAAAAAGTAAGATTCCAGGGGACATTTATGATTATGAACTGACCGGATAATTCTTTAGATTAGTTTGTTAACTCTTCTAAATAGCAATATGAATTCGCCTTTTCAATTTCCTTGACCGAATATGAACAAGCTTTTTTTAAGAACAGAAAATAAGAAATATTTTTTATTTAACAAATTTAATTTAATAAAAAAAAAGAAAGACATTTTCGATATCTTTACTAATCAGAACCACAAAATATAGCTAGATACTTTCTGATGCCGGTTCCGATTTAAAAATAAAATTCTTTTAACTATCAAAACATCATTATCAAAACGTCTATTGCCTAGTCGGCTGGGGCGGTAGAATACACCGACTGCTTCTCTGCAGAAGAATAAGATACCTCCCCACAACGAGTGTCCTGGATATGACAATAAACAGTCTGATGGTGAGATTACAGTAATGCTGGAGATTTGGGGAATGCGGAGTACTCTTTCATTGCCATAGCTCCGAGGTCTACTATGGACAGGAGTGGTAACACCAGACAGGGTCCTATCTTTGAGTAAAATAGGACTCAACAGTGTACTTATGCTAAACTGAATTGCTTGAAATAGAACCGATTTTGACATTGAAACTGTGTATTTACGTTAAACTGAATTGTTTGAAATCGAACTGTTTTTGATATCTAACTGAATGTAAATAAAAAAAATATACTTATACTAAACGAAATTGTTTGAAATAGAACTATTTATATGTATAAAAATGGATTCGGCATTAATAACCAACAATGGTTAATATGCCATAAACCCAGCCCAACCAACCAACCAGCAATCAAATAGCCGTTTTATTATTATTATAGGAGTACTATATATGCATAAGTATAGTTTGTTTGTATATATAGAGGAAAATGAGAAAAAATGTTTAAGAGTGAAAAATGTACACTTTCCACAAAATAATGGTAAATAGCAAGGTTTTTTCCACTCTTCTGTTAAGTGACGCAGTCCAGCTAATATAAACCTACCGCGGCTATAAATATTCCTACGCCCAATAGAAAATAGGGAATATTAGTCTTCGTACAAGGAACCTAGACCAGTAAAATTTACAATTGCCACTAAAACAAGTGACATATTTCCAGAGTACAAATTCCATTTTGAAATAAATGAAGACAAACATTGTCTAATATATATACATACATGCATAGATAGTGTCCTGCAAAGGACAATAAATTGCATCCGGAATTGGGGTTTCACTTCTCGAGATTCTGAGAAGTTTGGGGTACCTCTTCATTGCCATTACTTTCAGGTCCACTCTGTTCCGGATTGGTAGTACCTTTCCGGGTCTCATCTATGAGTAGAATAGATCTGTTAAAATTATTAGTAGTAAATAGGAATACTTGAAACCATATAATTGAGTACAAGTTATATGTATTAGATAAGAATATTTAATACCATAAGACTGTGTACAAATAGATTATCATCATGATTTACTCTTTGAGAGTTTTCACATCAGCGTTAGCTGATGGTCTTTCACAGGACTTTGAGTGACAACGTCTCCTCAAATCTCCAGGACGCTTCTCAGTATTGTAGCCGTTCGCAAAAAATGTTGTAGTTTGGGTGGTATCTACTCGTCCTCCAGCTTCCAAGTCCTCCAGTACCTTTACTAATCCTTTGGTGACTGTACTAAATGCACCAATCACGATTGGTATAATCGTCACCTTCATGTTCCATAGTTTTTTTCAATTCCCTAGCAAGATCGAGGTACTTATCCTTCTTTTCACATTCTTTCAGTTTTATTCTGTGGTCAGCCAGTACAGCCAAGTCAACAATTTTGCAAGTTTTTTTTTTTTTCTATGATTATTATGAGGTCTGGTTTTCTGGCCGAGATTAGGTGATCCGTTTTTAAGTCAAAGTTCCGTTGGAGTTTGTGTGTGTCATTCTTCAGGAAATATATTGGTTTGTGCATATACCATCTGTTCGTATGGTCAAATTTAAATTTCTTGCACATCTCCCAGTGGATCACCTTGCCCACCCAGTCGTGTTTAGTTTTATATTCCTTCTGTGCTATTTTGCTGTATTCGCTTATCATGTGATTGATGGTTTCGTCTCGATCACCACATAGCCTACGTTTGCAATTTTGTTTACTTCTCATCTATTTATCATAATTATCATTATTGATACATTGTTTGAATGAATCCATTGGAACGTAGAAAAAATAAATGGATTATATCAAAATATAACCTTTGAAAAGAGATCAAATTTAAGCATGAAATAATGCATAAAGGGTTGATTTACCGTTAAACATATAAAACCACACACACACTCGCATATATATATATATATATATATATATATATATATATATATATATATATATATATCTTGATATATTTACTAATCTAATATCTACCAGTATTCACGGTACAGAAAAAAAAAAGAAAAAAAAAAACCCTGGCCAGGAACAAGAGAAAAAAGTATCTCGAATCACCGCCCAGGGGAAAAAGAAAAGATTTTTGGGTCAAAAAGAAAGAAAAGGCCAACCTCGTCCGACCCCTTGAAAAAAATCAAGGGATACGCAGTCAGTGGTCAAAAGAAAACCAAAAAACCCTCCGCGAATCCTGCAATGCTACAATTACTAAAGTGCTCAACACCAGACAATGGAGCCAATTACAAAATTAACCTAAATCGCGAGTCAAAAATCTTCTACTAAAGTTCCACCTTAACGGATCATCAGGAAGCCTAATTTCGACTTTCGGTAATGATCCTTCCACAGTCGAATTTAGGCTTCGTGATGATCCGTAAGGTGAGACTTTAGTAGAAGATTTTCGACTCGCGATTTAGGTTAATTTTATATCTTGATATATATATATATATATATATATATATATATATATATATATATATAAGTTAGCGTTTGTGTGTTAGAAAGAGAGGTTAGTGTAGTGGTTATTATTGAAGAAATGGAATGCGCGGGCCGATTCCAAATACAGAAGGAGAGTGCACTTCCTATCACACGAATGCCTTTTAAAACCCATGGATCTCTCCCTATCATTATGTATAATTTATTACCAAACAATCACAACATTTAAAAACTATACCAAAAATAAAATTGCATCAACTCTTTTACCAAATTGCACTTTTTATATATATGTGTGTATATATATATATATATATATATATAAAACATGCGTACTTATTTTTGGACACGTGCATATTCATATTTTTAGTTCGCTGAGTGCAATGCTATAGAATTCGGTAATTAATCTTAGCTAATAACATCCGTTCTGATTGTACATATTTTATACTACTAATAGTAAAATTCCGATATCTTTGGTTTCGAGAAAATTAACTATTTATATATAAGATAATTGTATGGCGTATATTTATTCATAAATGATGTTTTACAAAGACTTACATTCATGAATGATCTGTAAAAATAGCATAGGCAAGATTTCATCATGAATATATATATATATATATATATATATATATATGGGTGTGTGTCGGATTCTATATGAATCTATGTATGAGTATATGTATGATTGTGGGTATGGGTTTATATATATATATATATATAGAGAGAGAGAGAGATTAGTGTGTCTGTAAGTCTGTATGATCATATATATATATATATATATATATATATGCGTGTATACACAAGCGTATGAGTACGTACGTAAATATGTGTGCATTATCTGCCTGGTTATGTATATGTATTTTATGCATATGAGTGTTAATGTGTATATGGGTACATATATATATATATATATATATATATATATATATATGTTTTTATGCGTGTGGGTGTGTACGGCTGCGTTTTTGATTTTGTGTCCATTTGCCTCAATATATATAGAGAAAGATTAATATAGAGATATGTAAATCTGTCAACACATTTATATATATATAAATATAAATTAGTAAAGGAATACATATTTTTTCTTAGACAAATATGTTTACTTATATAATCACATATACATATATATGTGTGTGTGTGTGAAAAATATATATATATGAATATATACATATATATATATATATATGAAAAATATGTTCATATATGTGACTACGTAATAAAAGATATATGTGTGAGAATATATATATATATATATATATATATATATATATATATATATATATATATAACATCAAATATTTATGGAGGTATATACATGTATACATACAAATATGCAAGTTTATATAACCAATCATATGTATTCACGTGTTTATATTTTTGCATAAAAATATGTAGAGCAAGAGATATCAAGAAGTAATTTTTTAATCTTTCAGTAATGTCATTTTACTTATATGAATCTATTGATCTGTAAATAAAATAAATCTCACAAGTTATCTTGTTGATAATTTAAGTAAAAGTGTTTAATTTACAAGTACAAATTGCGTATTTCATTGAGGAATTGTGACGTAGATTTCGACAAAGTGGGATAGATAGATAGATAGATAGATCGATAGGAATGGGTTAAGACTGCTAAAATTGACTAAGGTTGAAATGAAGACTAAGATGGGTTGATATGGTATATTATGGTTTATATATATAGATACAGTTATAAAATCATATATATATATATATATATATATATATATATATATATATATATATATATATATATATAGTTGTGTGTGTGTGTGTGTGTGTGTGTGTGTGTGTGTGTGTGTGTGTCTGTATGTGTCATTATTCTGGGTATTTTCTGTTTACTTAACATATACAGAATTATTGAAATAAATAAAATACACATCAAATAATATATGAGGATATATATAAATATATATCATAATAATTCATTTGAAATATATATATATATATATATATATATATATATATATATATATATATGCGGAGAGAGAGAGGGGGAAAGAGAGAGAGAGAGAGGGAAAGAGAGAGAGAGACCGAAAAAGTGCCTCATCAAATCAGTCGTTAGAGAATGTTATGAGATGAGTTTTTAATCTCAAATTTTCACTGTATAATTTTCGAACATCATTATTCGCTCTGAAAATGAATATATTGAACGGAAGCTAATTGCTTATACGTTTGGAGGTATACTGACATATTGATACACTGGTTTGAACATCTAACACAAAGTAATAAACACACACACACACACACACACACACACACACACACACACACACACACATATATATATACAAATGTGCGTTAATATGTTTTCATGCTCTCTCTCTCTCTCTCTGTCACACACACACACACACACACACACACACACACACACACACACACACACACACACACTCATGTATATATATATACAAATGTGCGTTAAAATGTTTTCAAGCTCTCTTTCTCTCTCTCTCTCTCTCTCTCTCTCTCTCACACACACACACACACATATATATATATATATAAATTTACATGGATGAAATAAATCACTTTTGAATAGTTTTCTTGTTCTGATGGAATTACTCCCAACTCCGGTTTAACTGGACCGAATGATACATATATATATATATATATATATATATAATACATATGTATATATATATATATATATATATATATATATATATATATATATATATATATATATATATATTCTGTTAATACCTATGTTTATGTAAGTGTTGCCTCAAGTAAACAAGTTAAAATCAATCATAAGATGAATGTCTAGCGACCTTTTGTAAG
>OY757922.1:65832012-65872012 GCA_963585895.1 Sepioteuthis lessoniana
GTGTAAGCACATGCCTTCTTTCAGAAAGAAAATCATTGTCATCAAAATTGACGTTTTAATAAAAATAGTGATATTTTTCTATCAACTTATTATCACAAACACTAGAAAAATATTTTGTATGACACAAATCATATATATATATATATATATATATATATATATATATATATATATATATATATTGTTAACGTATACAGTCATTGTTTGTATTGTTTGAAATACCTGATTTAGTCTGCTTATTTACTCAGATCAGTCCCGTTCACTGCCATGATGGGGTGTACTCAGTGTGGATCAAGTTCATAAGTAAAACTTAAACAAGATATTCAGCGAAACATTTCTCAATAATGTACTTGTTCTTTAATTAGTTTGTTGCAGTCAACAAAATCAGGTCACCCAGTGCGGATACTCACCTCAGACGAGGGAGTGCCTATTTGCTTAGCATTGTTTTACGGTCGACTACCGATTAAACTATTAATATTTTTGCTCGAACTATCCTGTAACAAGATGTATGTATGTATGTATGTATGTATGTATGTATGTATGTACTTTTCTCTGTATATCTTATATCTCTTCTTTCTCAACTTGTTTCTTTCTCTCACTATATATATATATATATATATATATATATATATATATATATATAAGCACCTCAGCACAAGCGGGAATCGAGGCAAGGCTAGTTGCCAGTTTGAGTTTGAATTCAGAGTTTTCCTTTTTCTAGATCGGTTGCCATACCAAGGTTGAAGTGCCCACTCTACCCTACTATTTACCCTTAGTTGGAAAGAGAATAAGTGTATTTATCCATTCTCAAAGATACCACCGCTATGGGATAAGCAAACAGTTTCGTCCTGGATTTGAACTCGGGTCACCGTGTCTATGTCCTCCGACGGTAGCTATTACACCACAAAGGCCTCACACGTACACAACACACACGCACACACACACACGCACACACACATATATATACATGTATATATATTGAGAGAGAGAGAGAGAGAGAGAGAGAGAGAGAGAGAGAGAGAGAGAGAGAGAGAGAAATCAAACTTTATTTCAGTAGTTAAGACATTTACTAACATTGTGTGGCGATAGTTTTCCGAATATCGAGTGCCTACTTGCCTGAGAGAGATTACGTATGAGAAATAGGCAATGAAGACTGTGCTGCGCCAATATTCAAAGTCTGGTAACCGTTCTTGCTTTAACCACACACTCCCAAACAAACAAACAAACAAACAAACAAACAAACAAACAAACGAAGACACACAGTCAAATGAATTCACATACGTACATGCAAATCTATCTATTTATCTATCTATCTATCTATCTCAGTCTTTTTACATCAATCGGTCAATCTATTTCTCACACCTCTCTTTATCTATTTCAAGCTGTTGATATCTATGTCCATTTTGGATATCCATATATTTGATATGTACATAAATATGATTTTTTTTATATATTCACATATCTATGTATGCACATAGCCGAATAAACAAAACACATTTATGTACGGTATATATATATATATATATATATATATATATGTGTGTGTGTGTGTGTGTGTGTGTGTGTGCACGCGCGCACGCCGGGTGTAAGTGTTTACGTGTATCTGTATGAGCAAGTGTATGTATATCAAGAAATGTAACAACGGAGAATGCAAATGTGCATGTACGAGTGAATCTTGGATAAATTATAAAAATATGCAGATATTCAAACAAAACCCAGTAACAATCCGAATATTTCGCTTCCCAATTATACCTACCCAGCGAGAATAGTAAAGATATGTCTACGTGCCTTTTACAACCAAAAAAAAAAAAAAAAGAAAATGGGGGTGGAAGACGTGGGTGTTTATATATAACTTCCAGTAGCCACCCGTTTGTCCGGTTGAAAGGCGTCGCATCCCATGTGAAAGATTCTTCAAAGTCTCTTCGAAGATATCAGGAGAAGATATTACAATTCAAAGACAAAATTTAAGTTGGACTTACCTTTCTGTTGGCTGAAAATGCCGTTCCTGCTGCTATGGTACCCCAAGTCTTCAATGGTTAGATTTCTCCTGTGTGTTGTCAGTTGGACATATATATTTTATGATTAAAATGAAGAATTAATTTTCGAATATTTTTAGAGCGTTAAAGTAAAAAAAAAAATGAAATTCTCTTTTTTTCTCTCTTTTGAGTGCTGATTTTTTTTTCAGATGTATTATCAATGCATATATATACGTTTATATTGTATATGTGTATATTAATATATTATACAGAGACTGAATTATGCCAGTGTATATACTTGTCTCTGTTTATATATATAATTATGAAAACGTGTTCGTGCAAATTAAATTTTTATATTTGATCCTGTAATTCAAATTCTATTTTGTTTATTCTTTTATAGATATAAGCAAATATATATTTATTTTGGTGGGGGATTTTGTATCATATATTTATATATATATGTACTGATAGATATATATATGTAGATATATATATATGAATATATATTACTTTTAGGTGTACATTTGTCTATCTCTGAGGATTGTATGTTTTCGGAAACTCCTGATTCTTTGTTGTATTCCAGTATATATATATATGTATATATATATATATATTCCACTATATATATATATATATATTCCACTATATATAAAGTAAAAAAGTATCCCTTTCGTTTAGTTATAGCCGCTGTGCAGGTATCTTGACGAAATGCAGATGCAAGCAGGTATATTTTTTTGGTGTTTGCAAAATCTTTTCTTCTTGAAAAAAAGTTATTTAAAAATTTTCCTTTTTGATTTAAATATTCTTTTAGAAAAAGCAACAGTTTCTTTTGTTTTGTTTTTTTCAATCCACATGAAAAAAAAAAGAAAAGATTATATGTATTTTTGAAAATGCAACTGGGTTTAAATATGGAGTAATTTTTGCTTTTTTTGTTTCTAATTTGTCATATTAATATAATTTTTTTAAGATCCCTTTCTTATTTTTTTAATACCGTATGTGCAATTGTTAGCCTCCGGGTTGCATACACTCCAACCCAATCTAGGTGGGTAGGTATGTTATGAAATGAACAAACCGGGTGGGCCCTGTCGAAGAATGTTCACAGGTACTACCTGATGGCAAAAAATGAGAAAGGGAGGGTTATAGGAAAACAATATAGGAGACAGTGAGAAAGAGTTGGTAAGGAATAGGAGAAAGTTAAAATTTTCGAAAAGAAGAGCAAGGCTGGCGGGTGGGAGTGGAGAGTAAGGCGCGTCGGAAAAACGGAAGATGTAACATCGAGGGCGGGAAACGCAGAAGAGGCGAGAGAGCACACGCGCGAGAGAGGCAGAGAGAAAGAGATAGTGAGAGAGGGAGAGGATTTAGCTGTAGTGACAGGCGGAGAACGTTGACTGAAGGTGACTATAAATGGCAGGCTACCCAACAACTGAATGGGAATCGCTGAAGTCTAGGATATTTCTCTCTCTCTTTTTTTTTTTATAGGAGGGGTCTTTTTCTTTTCCTCTTTTCTCTTACTTTTTTTTTGTTTGGTTTATGGTAAAAAAAAAAGTCGAGGCAAATGTGAACAAATATTACAATGAGAATTTGATCAACAGGCCGTAGCACATCGAAAGCCAAGAGAAGAGAGAGACATCAGCAGGAGTTGGAAAAATAAAGGAAGTGCAATAAAGCAAGAGAGAGAGAGAGAGAGAGAGAGAGAGAGAGAGAGAGTCAGTAGGCTGGTTCGTTGTATCATAGCTGTCCGTCTGTCGGTCTGCATTGTTGGCTAATTCGGCGTTTGGGAAGGCCGAGGAAGAGAAAAGCGAAGAATCGACTGGGAGCTCAAAAAAGAAAGAAAAGAAGAAAGAAAGAAAGAAAGAAAGAAAGAAAGAACAAAAGAAAGTAGTAAAGTGGTTCTTTGTCTTGCACCCTCACCATCAGTGCGTACATGCAGGCGTCGCTGAAAAGTTATGAGCAACGCACACACGGACACAGTGAGCTAGAATGTACAAGTTCACACACTCACACACACATACACACAAATACACATGCATTTGTATTGGCCGGTTGCAATAAACTAGCTCCTCTACTAATGTATCTCGTATTTTGCAATTTTCTATTTGTCAGTCAGTCAGTCTATCTATCTATCTATCTATCTATCTATGTTTATTAATGTCTATATCAGTATGTTCAAATTTATCAATCGATCTCAGTTTTTATCTATCTATCTATCTATCTATCTATCTATCTATGTGAATCCCTAAGGCGTTGTGGCTAACGTGCGAGAGTGTAATATCGTAGTTAGCGAGTTCGAACTACAATCAAGCTTTAACTTTCTCTTTCGAATTAATACCCTTGGGAAAGGTATGAACTCCTGGATCCCCTCCCACTCTTGGTTAAATAGTACCACTGCTGTTCTTATAAAAGCAGGACGTTGGCTTCAAATAACCCACGAAGTCTGATATGCCTTTAAACGAAATAAATAAATGAATACCTACTCACCTCATTATAATTATCTATCTATCTATCTTCATAAGTATTAGTCTGTTATCTATCAATTTCTGTTTCTTTCTCTCTCTCTCTCTCTCTATCTATCTATCTATCTGACTTGTATCTATATACCTATTTGATTAATACTGGCAGCATGTTGTTGCGGTTAGCGTCGATGGCAATTGTGTCGACGAGACAAGTTCGAAACAAGGACATCTGTAGTTCATCATTCTTTCTTTTGTTTAATTAACTCACCCCAAAGGTGTTGCTTGCTCTATGCAAGCCCTCACCGCTATAAATAAATCACTTACACGTACACACACACACGTATGTGTGTGTGTGTGTGTGCTATTATATATATTCGCTTGTAATTTACTTCTCATCCTTTTTTTTTCACGTAGAAGGGACATAAAATGGGAACTGATCCTTGAGAGTACTGCTATCAATTTACAGCCGGGTTTCAACAATACATACACAGTCCTCGTCAAATTAATACTCTTGGAAGATACGATAGTAAAAACCATGAACAAAATCAAAAAATGGAGAGAAAAAATGAAACAAAACAACTCGAAAACGAAAGCGATACAAGATATAAAAGCTGGTTTTATAATGGGAAAACAAAAACAAAAACAAAAAATAAATAAAAATAAAAAATAAAAAATAAAAACAAAAATACCAAAAAGCACACGAACATTAACTGCAAAAAATAAAAAAAGTAAAAAAACAAATTGTAAAGACATATTTGAAGAATAAACTTAAAAATATCAAAAAAAAAAAAAAAAAAAAAAGAAAAAACGAAAAAAGCCACACCTCGTTCCCCATTGTCACTTGAAGACTGGGTTATTTGAGAAATCATGTTATAATTCCGATGTGGTTATTCATATAGCGAAACCTTTAATTTTTCTTAATTTCTTCCTTTTCTTATTATCATTAGATGTGATCACACACACACAGACACACACACAGATTACAATATATATATGGTTTGCCAGATTTATCTCTCGAGTTTGGAACGCAAATAAACAAAATTTAATTATCCGTACTCCATTTTTAATAATTTCATATATTATTCCAAACTGTAACCCCAGATATATATATATATATATATATGGTCTGCCAAAACTATCTCTCGGCTTTGGAAAGTAAACGGACAAAAGCAACATAGATCATTTTTAAAATTTTAATTTCGATATCAGAAAGAAAAATGTTTGCTACTTTATTTTGTTACTGTCTTTATTTAGTTTTAAAAAGATTATATCTTCCAAATGCCTGCCTTTATGCACCTATACCATTTAAAACCTGACCCCAAAATTTTACAGTGCCCTGTTTCTAGTATCAAAAATATTTCAGATCGTCAGCTGTGCGCGACTAATATTTAAAGATGTGGGCCATCAGATATGCTCATAGGAAGTAATGGCGATATAGGAGATATGGTTAACGAGCAACCCACAATATAGGTGCAATCAAGCATGTTGCATTGATTGAATCATTGCTCGGTTTTTATTAAGTTTCACACAAATGTACGGTGAACATCGTTCTTCATGATGGCACCCAAAATGGTATGGCTACTGCTGCTGTTGGTCACTAACATACCTTGTACCAGTTCACCCATCTTCGGACATGTGCCGTGGCAGTTTTCAACCGGCGAGGATATTCTATCGGATACTATCTATCTATCTATCTATCTGTGTGTGCTTCTCTCTCTCTCTCACTTTCTCTGTCTCTGTCTGCATCTCTCTCTCTCTCTCTGTCTCTGTCTGTCTCTCTCTCTCTCGTTTTGGATATATGTGGGTGGTCTCCGTGGGGTGTATTTGCTAACGTGCTGTACCGAGTCACTTCGAATTCTCGTCGCGCTATTGCGATCACTTCCGGACTAATACCATTAAGTACGCAATGAACATCTTTGTCACCTCCCAGCTATGGGTTAAGTTATATCCCAACTGCTAATCTACAAATATGGCTTTGGCATTGAATAACCCACGAAGGTTATATGCCATTAAACGAAACTAAATTATATATATATATACGAGGTGCATACGATAAGTTTCCAAACATTTTTCGTATGGGCAATTTTATTGATAATACACACATGAAACTCTAATACCCTTCGAAGTAATCTCCTCCGGCTGCAATGCACTTATTGTACCGTTCCAACAACTTCTGGGAGGCCCCATGGAAGTGCTCTTGTGTAAGCGTGTCAATGACCTTCGTCACAGCCTCTTTCATCTCCTCAATTGTCTCATAACGACAGCCTCTGAGCTTAGGGAATAACCAAAAGTCACAGGAAGCAAGCTATGGACTATAGGGAGGCTGAGGATCTTGATGCCTATCTTTGTCAAATAGTCTATGACAAGGATGGAGTCGTGGACTGGTGTATTGTCCTGGTGGAAATGCCATTGACCCGATTTGAAGAGTGCTGGCTTCTTCTTCGGAATCTCTTGCTGAACTCCCATAAAACCTCAACATAGTAACCCTAACCCTAACCCTTTGGCCAATCAATTCTGGTGTATTGACTTCCTTACTCCTCCCACACCCCTCATCATCACTCACAGACACCCTGGCTTCCTTGAATCTTTTATGCCACTCAAAAACTGATGCTCGATTCATGCAAGATGGTCAAAAAGCAGTCTGAAGCATTCCATACGTTTCTGTGGCATATTTTCAAAGTTTTAAGCAGAATTTTATTGCATATCGTTCTTCTAAAATGTCAGATTGCATGTTTGAAATTCACCAGCTGCAACAATCAGGTTTTAGTAGGGTGTATTCCAATTGCTGCTATAGCTGTTCATTTAAACTTGAAAGCATAAAAGTTGGCCAGTCATCCCATAAGATGCATAGCAATAACATACTGAATTTTCAAGAGTCTCTGACAATTTTTAATGCCCATACGAAAAACATCATGGTATGTGCCTCGTATATTTATATATATGAAGATAGCAGAAAACATAATCTAAATAGGTGAATTTGTTATGATGTAAAGTCGACTTTAACGCTGTTTTTTGATGGCACGTTGTAGGGCAAAGGAAGTGAGAGTGAGAAGAGAAGACTGGATGAGGAAGTGACGGATATATATATATATATATATATATATGCGTACGTATATGCATGTGTGCGCATTCTTTCTATATAAGAGTGATACTCATGTATTTGAAAGGATTCAAACATTTAGCATTAAATTTTGATCACAATATGCAATACAAACACACACACACACACGCACACTCACACACACACACACACACACATATATATATATATATATATATATATAATTTGTGTACTTAAGCAGCAAGTCGTTATCTAAACGTGTTATGTAAAAGACGGCGGAGGGTTTTCGTTTTAAGATCATAAGTGAAAACGTTCAAGTCTTCTTGTTATTTTTCTTGTGTCTGTGTCAAGGTGGTAAATAAAGTGTCCCATACTAGCCCAATATCAATAAAAATCGCTAACAAATCCTCGAAGAAATTTTTTAAAATATTGTAAATAAAATAGCATTCAACTCAGATATTAACATATTAAACAAATTAAATAACTAACCATACCTCCCTTCCAAAGAGAATAAGCAAAAAACCAAACAAAACAAAAACAAAACAAAAAAAAAGTACATTCTAAATAAATATAAAAACTCACGGCAACTCACGGCAACAAACAATTAAACACAAACCCTGTGGCCGACCAGCAAAATGGTTGAAAGTACTTGGGCTAGTATGGAACTCTTTCTTCACCGCCATGACCCAAACATAAGAAAAATAACCAGAAGACTTAAACGTCTTCACTTTAAGATCTTAAAGAGAGTGTTATATAGTCATCTACATGATCATTCAGCATCACAACGACACAACATCAAAGACAGACGCATGATAAACGACAGACGCACGAATAAAGGACGCAGGAAGACTTCTTTAACAAAATATATACCTCTCAATTTATTACAAGGGTTCGAAAGGGTTGTTCAAGGTTTGCATGTGAGAGGGTGCTGGTGGAGACCGAACATAAACTTCATATTTTGACCCCACTGTTATGACCATCACGTTGTGTCTTTCTTGTTCTCCTGATGTTGGGGTCCACTCCATCGGGGGTTTTCCGAGGGCCCCCTCGGTCGGGTGTGGTTTTCCCTACCACATCTGGTCTCTAGGTGTCTGGAATTCTACTGGCAACTGCTTTGGCACCCAACTCAACTCAATTATATAATAATTCAACGCCCACACGATCGCCCACTGGATCTTTGAAATGGAATGTTTAATCGTCATCAAGCGGAAATAACTGTCATGCAGTTCAGAGGTTACTCTCTTCCGGTGCATCACTGTAGTGGCACAATGGGACCTTCACCTTGTCCCATATCTTAAGCCTTAATCCGCCCACGCGATCCCTTTCGATTACTGGCCATTGGAATGTGTCACTTCCTTCCGGTGTATCACCTTGGAATAGTATTTTTGGGCTGGGACGAAGGTCAAAATATAACAAAAGCACACTCGGCTGTCTTCTACCGAACATGCTCAGATTTATATATACATATATATATGTAAGGTAAGGTGTTGAAAGATGATTCCTCCTGTGTGGTCTTCATCAAATAATGATAAAGGAAATTTAAGTTTTTTATTCTTTTTGTATGATAGCCTTCATTTACCTGAGGATGGCTGATGATTTTCCGGACCTCCATGCTATGTTCAAAGATGATGCTAACGCAATTCCTTTCTTTTTCTGTAGACTAATGCAGTGAATTCGGAGAAAATTCAATGCTAAGAAAAATAACCAACAATCTATTATGCCTCAATACAAACTATCAAAAAAGGGAGGGAAAATTATGGACCTACACATACGCGAACAATAGTAAAGCACAGATAGACTACGTCTTAATAAACAAGAAATGGAAAAACAGCGCGATGAATTGCAAGGCATACTCCTCTTTCGAAGGTGTATCCTCCGATCACCGAATAGTCACGGCAAAGATTAGACTAAGCCTACGAAAAAACGCCACACGAACAGCGACCACCAAACACTATGACTGGATCCTTCTTAACAACAGAGATATTAGAGATAAATATGTATTAGAATTAAGAAACAGATTCGAGACATTACAAGAGAAGACAGAAAATGGTACCCCAAATGACGAATATGAGAATTTCATCAACGCTCACCGAGAGGCGGCAGAGAAGTGTATTCCAACAAAAACTAGAACTAAACATAGAGTCCCATGAGAAACGTTAGCGGTTAGAGAAAAACGTGCACACGTTAAAACTGCCTCCAAAAGCTATAGGAAGAACCCAACAAAAACAAATGCCATAAAACTAAAAAAGGCACAAGATCAATTAACAGGCATATATTTAAAAGAACAGACTGAATACGTACAAAATCAGATAGATAAGATTAGAGACTCGGTGGAAGATAGGCAATCTAGGATAGCCTGGCAAACAATAAACGAAGTGAGTAGAAGGAAGAGCACAACCAAAGCAAAATTAAAAGGTTGCAAACTAACAAGAAAGAATAAAACTACGGAAATAACATTTCGAAAATCTACTAGGAAACCCACCGAAAGAAACGCATCAACCAATCACCACAATTATTAGTTAGCAATTGGACAGTAAACTAGGACCGCAAGAAGAACTCGACTCTGTTCTTAAAAAACTTGAAAATAGATTCCACCCGAAGTATGGAAGACCAGACAATTTGACGACATACTGCTCCGACACTGTAACGCAGTCTATAATCAAAATCGGATAGACAGATTGATGAAGGGATGCATCCTCCCCTTCCCTAAAAAGGGGTAACTCGGATTGGCCAAGAACTACCGAGGTGTAACACTTACATCCATAGCAGCCATATTTTACAATGCCCTACTACGCAACCGCATAGAACCCAAAATCGACAACATCCCAGGGAAAAAAAAACCAAAATGGCTTCCGAAGAAATAGATCCACGACCTCACAAATATTGACCATCCGTAGAATCCTTGAAGGCGTACGGGCAAAAAACCTGCAGGCGACATTACTATTTGTCGACTTTACCAAGGCCTTCCATTCCATTCACAGATGGAAGATGGAACAAATCCTACAAGCATACGGCCTACCAAAAGAAGCCGTGGCAGCAATAATGATTCTCTATAGAAACACGTTCACCAGATGGAGACACAGAATACTTCGACATTGTAGCAGGAGTACTACAAGGGGACGCACTAGCCCCATGCCTCTTTATCACATGTCTAGACAACGTGCTTAGAACATCGATCGATAAAATAAGAGAGAACGGTTTCGAGCTGACAAAGAAAAGAAGCAGAAGGTACCCCACAAAAACAATTACCGACGCCGACTCCGCCGATGACTTAGCGCTACTAGCAAATACACCCAACCAAGCCGAAACACTACTGCATAGATTGGAACGAGCAGCTGCAGGCATAGGCCTCTATGTTAATGCACACAAAACTGAATATATGTGCTTTAATCAAGCATGCCACATTTTCACACTAGACGGAACCTCTTTGAAACTGGTTGACAACTTCACATACATAGGAAGCAGTGTCTCATCAACCGAAAAAGACATCGACACGCGACTAACGAAGGCATGGACAGCTATCGATAAACTATCAGTCATTTGGAAATCAGACCTGACCGATAAAATGAAACGTAGTTTCTTCCAAGCAGCGATCGTCTCGATGCTGCTGTATGGATTCGCCATTTGGACGCTAACAAAACGGCTGGAGAAGATGCTAGACGGCAACTACACAAGAATGCTGCGTGCAATATTAAGCAAGTCCTGGTGGCAACACCCCATGAGACACCAACTATACGGCGACCTGCCTCACATCACGAAAACTATCCAAGTTAGACGAACCAGGCACGCAGGGACGAGCTCATAAGTGATGTACTCCAATGGACCCCCACATATGGCCGAGCTAAAGCAGGACGACCAGCTAGAACATACATATCGCAGCTGTGTGAGGTTAAGGGATGTAGCCCAGAAGACCTGCCAGATGCGATGAATGATTGGGAAAAGTGGTGAGAGAGGGTCAGGGATATCCGTGCTAGCGGCATGTCATGATGATGATTATTATTACAAGTGTGCCAGACGACGTTTCAGAACCAACAAAAGATAACTTTCCAACTTCTACAGCTCTTTGGTCCCCTGCTTGAAACGATCCAATCGCAGCTTTGGTCTCAGTTTCATCCCAGGTTCATATGCTGTCACTCAAACGCAATTGACTGAATATTATTTTCCCACACTTTTTAGTTCGACTTAACCTACACTTCGGCTCAATTATAGATTCCACCTGCCTATCATGTAATATTGTCATCTTTGAAGGAAAAGATATTGGTGCGAATAAAAATGTCTGCGAGGTTTTTATGGCAAAGTAATTAGGAACGCCCATTGCTATATATATATATATATATTGATTGGAATAAAAAAGCGTTCAAAATCACACATCCGATCATCATTTAAGCTTTGATTTATCTGATTATATTACAGTTATGTATTTGCCTAATGATTAGAGTGTTCGCTGATGGTCTGGAAGACCGGGGTTCAATCCCAGGTCGAGTCATACCATAAACTCAAAAAATGGTACTAGATGTCGCCTCTCTTGACACCCAGCATTATTAGGTAAGGATCAAAGGTAAATTAGAGCAATCCACTGAATGGAGGAGCACTCACCCCTACACCTCGGTGTTGTAGCTATTGAAAAAGGAGCTTTCAGGTCACCCTCGACTAAGATCACCAACTTACGAAGAAAATATTGTTAATAAACTATTAAATTAACACCTTATAATGGAGGATTGATTTTTTTTATTTTCACCAATGTCAATTTAAGTAGAATATTCTTTTATACCTTCTACTATCCGAGTCATTGTTTGATACGAAAGATTACTACGGATTTTAACGTTTACTAGTTTATTTTTCGAAAGTTTGAAAATTTTACGAATCATTACCTGATAAAGTCTATACAGGGACGAAATGTTAAATATGTATTTACATTCATCATAAAAGTCTAATACGAATTTTCGAAGCCGCTGCTATTTCATTCTTTAATTCCCTAAATACTCGTCCTGGCTTTTATAATATTTCTCTTTACTTGAGCAAATCCAATTTAGATAGCTACAATATATTCCATCTTTAGTTAATATATTCCATATATGTCATAATTTTATGGTTTCTCTTTTTCTTTTAGTCTTTCTTTTTCTTTTTGATTCGAAATCTTTCTCGATAAACAAACAGAACATAAATTCTACACAATATTTCTAATAAGTCAAATGACGTAATTTAAAACAACAAACGCTGATTCAATAATTAAACGGCCAACTTTTTCTTGTTATACAAATTTTCCTTAGGTTTTTGTATTTTGCATTTTTAAACATCCATCATTGATTTAACATCACTAATATAATCTCTCACAGTCCTGATGATGATTCACTTGAACCGAAACGCTCTAGTGTCGACTTTGCTTCTCAATAAATCTCTCCTTCTACTTGGATTACCTTGTTATCAGTTTTTCTTTATATATATATATATATATATATATATAGTTTTCGATAGTTTTCTTTTCTTTGATGGCATATCAAGCTACGTAGAGTATTTAATGCCAAAGACATCCCTGCTGAAGAATAGATGTAGTAAAGTTTAACCCAGTGCAAGGGGCATAGGGTAATTTACACTTTTCCTGAGGATATTAGTCTGAAAGTTAACGTAATACAGTGACTGTAGATCGTACGCACCTACTGAGATGTCGCAGTCTAGCACATTAGCCACATCCCCATGGGGACTCACACACACACACACACGCATATATATATATATATATATATATATATATATATATTTCCAGCATATGCAATTTGCTTACGTTGGGTTTACGCTATTAATATATATATATATATATATATATATATATATCGAACCCTTCCTTACGAGTAAAACGTGACACAAGGTTAATCATAAGTGGAGTTTAACAAATTTAAATTCAGATTTTTCTTTCTTTTCGCCCGGTGGCCATGCTTAAGAACCCTGCCTGCCCAACTATTTTCGCATAGCTGGAGGGAGAATAATTGAGTTCATACATTTCCCTAGGGTATAAACGCTACGAGAAACACAAACAGCCTCTTTCAGTTTTTGAACTCGGGTCACTGGGTCCATTTGCTACGTCAGTAACTATAACACCATAAGCTCTTTATTATTTATATATCCTTTTGTCAAGCAGATTGCATGGATTTTCCCAACTCTTTCACAGCACCACCCTTTCACACCCTGCACTTGACAAGTCCTCCAGCGTGCATCCAGTGTCCCTATACAGCTAATGTGTGTGAGTCCTTGCTACTGGACCTACACTGGCGTGATTATATATAAGAATCCATAAGTTAATTTGTTCTTATGTGTTTGTTCTTGTCCAGCTCTGCCTCACATGCTTTGTTTTACTTGCGTGGATGGTTTGTGAAATGAGAGGTAAGTGGACGTACAGTTGCTGTTTTATGGGATGGTCCTTGTTGGATTTATTTAAAATAATTCCAAACACTCTTGAATAGAGTGCATTTACCTTTTTATCCCTAAGTTTCGTGAACGTCTAACTGGTGCATCCATACATTAATACAATCAAAGCCATTGCGCCGAAGGTACCTCGTCATATTTTATCAGAAATCAGACTGTGCTCTTTAAACTTGGTATGGCAATCGGTTAGGAAAAAAAAATCTAGTAAACTCCGCTTAAAAATTGACCTTGTGTTGCATCCTGCTCGTGTGGAGGGATTGGAAAATACACACACACACATATATATATATATGTATATATAAACAGGTCTTCCAATTTCAAAGACTTGTCACTTAAAATGGAAATGACTCCTCATTTAAAACATCTGGATTCTGTTGCATTTGGGTTCACGTAAAAGCAAATGTCATCTTCCGCTTGTTCTTGGCTATGCAGTAGATCTAATCAACCTAAGCAGCTTTCGCTATAAATGTTATGCCTCTTGTTTTTTGGGATTCCTTAGTCACCTTTCTTATGGAAGGTGAGGATGTAACTTTCATTGGTTCTTCTATTGCTATTTGTTTTTAAACAATATTGCATAATCGAAGATGGATTGTCAAATCTTATTATCTTCCATATCTCAGCAAGTATTGTGTCGAGACCTTCAGCTATTTGCCCAGTCGGCTGGGGCTGTAGAATACACCGACTGCACTTCTGCAGAGGTGTAAGACTCTCCACCAATGAGTGTCCTAATAGAAGACACCAAACAATCTGATGGGGAGGTTCCAATGATGCTGGAGCTTTGAAGAATGCGGGGCAACTCTGCATTGCCATCGCTCCCTGGTCCAATCTGGCCTGGAGTGGTAAATGTTTGAAATGGAATTGGTTTTTGACATTGAATCTGTACTTACACTAAACTGAATTGTTTAATGTAGAACTGTTTTGACATCTGTGAGTAAACAGGATCTATACTTAAACTAAACTGAATTGTTTGAATTAGAAGTTTGACTAAACTGAATAGCTTAAAATAGAAATGTTTTTGACAATTAAACTGTGTACTCATGCTAAACTGAATTGTTTGAAATAGAACTGTTTATTTGTATAAAAGTTTACTTGGCGTTGAATAACCTAAAATGGTTGATATGCCATAAACCCAAACAACCAAGAAGCCTGCCTTCAGCTTTTCTAATTTTAATTTTTTTCGTTCTTTGTCGAGTTCTTCCTCCGTAAACTGTTCAATTATGAAGTCTACTTCCCTATTAGTAATATTTTTGGCAGAATTATTTGTGATTTAAGGAATATTTCCGAGAAGGTTCTTTAATTGTTCTTTCCATTTCTGATGTTTTCTTCTTGGCTGAAAGGTTTTAGTTTTGCTTTTGAGTTACTTTTCCTTCCGCTTCTTTTTCAGTCTACTGTGTAAATCATTTTTGGCTATCTCTAACCGAATCGCTCATCTCATTAATTTGGCCTTGTTCTCTTTTGGTACGTATTACAGGGTGCAGAAGCAAAATCAAGAATTGTTGTTTTTTATGGCATATCAATCATTGTTTTGGTTATTTGATGCCAAATACATTTTATAAAAATAATCAATTCTATTTCAAACAATTCAGTTTAGGATGTGTATACAGTTTCAATAACAAAAACATTTCTATTTCAAGCTCTTCAGTTTTGTCAAACAGTTCTAATTCAAACGACTCAATTTAGCCTAAGTTCTGTTTCAATGTCAGGAAAGTTCTATTTCAAACAATTCAGGTAAGTATAAGTACGCAATTTAGTTCTATTTGACCCTATCAGGTGATACCACTATGGGTCAAAGCGGACCTGGGAGCGCTGGAGATAAAGGAGTACTTTGCATTCCTCATAGATTCAGTATTAGTGGAACCTCAACATTTGATCATTTGGTTTCATATCCAGGACACTTGTTGGAGGAGTCTTACAACACTGCAGAGAAACAGTCGGTGTATTCTACACTCCCAGCCGAATGGGCAAAATATTAGGAATATTCTTGTATTATGATAAACAATTCTATTTCAAAACAAGATTAATTACAAATCTAAAAAATAAACTACAAAATAAGAAAATGGACTCACAAGAGTAAATTTACTCACTATGACCTTAATTTTTGTTTCAATTATTGTATCAACACGCGTTTGAAATGATCTGCAAACCTTCGGAATAAATTCTTCAGACATTTTATTCTATTTTTCCTGAATAGCAGGCTTAAGGAAAACAATATTTGGATGAGATGTTGCACCATATAACGTAATCAAGAGCTTTAAGGCCTGGGTTTATATCTTGTTTAATTGATGTTCTCACAGTTTTCTCGTGGACTTTTAATTCCTTATAGTGCTTTCTTATTGATGTTGTGGGGGTTTTCCTTAATCTCCGAAGCGAGAGCTGTTAGAAAGCCTTCTCTTCGGTTTTTTTTTTCATACCTCCATACCTTTACATTAAATAGATCTTTTTCTGCAAAAGATTTCCTTTGTTTTGTGTACGGTAGACAAAGAAATTTTGGTTTGGTATCAGCGTTAAGCAAATAGTAGATTCTTTGTCGTTTCTTTTCTTGCTCATTCATACTGGGCTGAATTTTTATCTAAAAAGTGTTTGAATAATAGAGATAATCATGAAAATTTACATTTAGCGCTTTTTTTTTTGAAAAATTGGTCTCATGAGACTTAAAAAAAAACGTTTACAAATTTTCCCATGTTTTGCTTACACACTCTGTATTTCTACTCTAGTCTTTCTTAACTTTCTTTACATTGATATTTGTGAGGTTTCTTTATTATGTAAAGATGGGTTTTTTTTCATGCTTTTTTGCCTTCCGTAACTGTTTCTGAACTTTACATTTGGTTTTCAGTTTGGTTGTAACGCACTCTACTGCTGCTGCTGCTGCTGATGCTGTTATAGATTTAATATTCATCATCGGAGTATGTTTTTCAGATGTCTCCTGAAAAGTATTAAAGTTATTTCTTCCAATAAACGTATATTGATTTCTAATATCACTATTGGAAAGCGAGTACCACCTATATCGTTAAAACTTTAATACTATTATTATTATTATTATTATTATTATTATTATTATTATTATTTCTGCGTAGACCGACGCAAATATTTGCTGAGACTATTCTGTGATCGTAGGGTACCCTATCAGAAGATAAGTAAGCCTCACAGTTCAAACTAGCAGCCTGAGTGTACGGCATCGGTGCCAAGCATAATCTAGACATCATATGGATTCAAGAATATATATATTACCATGAGAACTTGAACTAAAATACCGTTGTAATTGATAGGCATTTGTTTAGGTATCTGCTTGGAAAATCTATGTCAATGTCGCCAAAGGAGTTGAAGGAATTTTTCAGAATCCTTTGGCCTTAATATCTCAAACATTCACTGAGAAAATCTAACTGAGATTAATATTGGCGTTATTCAGTAGAAATTCCCACACAATAACCGTCTTATGCTAAAATCCCATCAATGCTAGTGATAGAATTGGCATCCTAATAAAGGAGAAAAAATCGTTATAAATTATCTAACACAAGCCCAAACACAACGTTATGATCATCGTTGGAGATATAGATGTTCGAATAGGCAAAGATAGAGATAATAAATTTTGCTTCCACAACTCTCCGAGAAAAATGACGAATAGTTAGCTGATTTTTAACTCGAAAACAGGAATGCATACCTAAATTCTAACTTCCGAAAAAGATAGGGAAAGCTATGGACTTACAGCTACAAAATAAACTCTAAAGCCCCGCTAGATTATAAATTTATAAACAAGAAGTATATATATATATATACGTTTTAAGGTAGATAGATAGATAGATCAGACTGAGAATTGCCTCATGGTGAGAAACAGGCATTCAAATGCTATTTACGCCGATGTGTATTCGCTATTTCCACTTAGATGCATATATAACCAATGCTGAGCACTCTTCCTTTCGCAATGCAACAAAAAGTTATATATATATATATATATATATAATCTCTGTGTGAGGTTCTTTTCCGATAAATCAGATTTCCTGTATTTAAATCAAGATGCTACTATCTCCTCTTTAAATAGCAAGCGTCTGAAATTAGTAAACCAATATATATATATATATATATATATATATATATATATATATATATATTGGTTTCTTATATATATATATATATATATATGTTGGTCTACTAATTTCAGTTAGAATACAGTAACTCTGTTTTATCAAAAGGTACCACAAATAGAGACGATATATATATATATATATATATATATATATCATAAAAAGAAATAGAAAGGGGATGAATCAGAATCTTACAACGGGTTTAATGGTAATATTTCGGTTTTTATTCACGGATCTTTTCAGACTTAAAGATATTTTGAGTTTTTCTAAATTTTAGCAATTGAGGAAGAGAAAATACTGGCGTAAAGAAAGTGAAAGGGTCTAAAGAGAAGAGGCAGATAAGAGAATAATAGGGAGGGAAGTAGATCTGGGTTTAAATGATAGTGGTTGAGGTTATTGGTTTTGAGTGAAACTGTCTGGGTATATACCACAATTTCTTAAACCTACATCTACTTCCCTTCCTATTCTTCCATTATCAGCCTCTTGTCTTTGGACCCTTTCCCTCGCTTTATACCTTTATTTTCTCTTTTAAATGATCTATTTCCTCAATCGCTAAAATGTTGAAAAACTCAAAAAATGTTTAGTTTGAAATACTGATATACATCCTCTCTGTGCAGTCACAGGATGTAGTTTGGGTGACGTGCTGAGAACGATAGATGCTTGGTACGGATGGTAAGATAGCCGCAAGGAAATCCGTGCTGTCAGCGCGACTTGAAGATGATGATGATGATGATGATGATGATTTTTCCTAATTCAAAAAAATGTTTAAAAAATATCACTTGGAGACATAAATGGGATTCTAACAGGTACTACCATTCCTATCAATTTCTACTTTTTGCCCAAGAAAGCATTCATTAATTATATAACCCTAGTACCTTTGGACCTCTGAATCTTGACAAAGAAATCATTCATTCATTAAAAATCTTGTCTATTGCTCACGCCTGGCAAAGAATCTTTCATTCATTTGAACTGAGTAAAAGTCAACACCTGACTTTCCACTAAGATATAACTTGTTAGATTATATATCTTTGATATAGGTCGACCTGTAGCTATTGGGGAAGAACACATTTTTATATAACCCGACTATTGGTCGACCTCTAGTTCTTGATAAGAAAATCAGTTTTTTTTATACCCTTTATATAATTTACTGTCAAACCTTTAGCCAACAAATCATTCTTTTATGTCTTAACTTGTGAATAGGTTGACCTTTGACCAGTGGCCAAGAATTCATTCACTTATCATGTAACCTGAGTAGAGGTTGACTTCAGGTTCTTGGTCAAGAAATCATTTGTTTGTTATATACCTTGTGGATAAGTCGACATGAAACACTTGACCCATATAGCATTCTTTTATATACTTTTATTATATGCAAACATCTGATCATACATAAGAAAATACATTTATTACATACCTTGTATATTGGTCGAATTTTGACCGTTGTCCAATAAATCTGTACATTATCGTATAACCCATGTATTGGTCGACATCATGTTTTTGTTCGATAGATAATTCATTTTTTAAAAATACTTTGGGTATAGGACGACATCAGACACTTGGCTAAGAAATAATTAATTCATTATATATCTTGTTTATTGGTCGACTTCTGATTATTAGCCAATATCTCATTCAGCTATTTTTCTTTCTACATTCTTTATTTAATGGCATACCAACCTTCGTGAGTTATTCAATGCTAAAACCACCCTGGTAGAACAGCAGCAATACTATTTAATCCATAGCTGAATGGATAAGGGAGTTCATACATAATCTCCGTTTTATTAAACTACTCGTATACACCTGTACATAATGACGGTTGAATTTTATATGAAATATCGTTTTTATCATCCTAATTAAAAATATTTCCCAATCTAAAAAGAATAAATCAATAAATGAAAAGTATGTCGTGCGTTATTGGTTTGGTTTGGTTTCTTTGTTTAATGGCATATCAACTCTTTTTAGGTTATTTAATGCCAAAGCCATTCTCCTAGAAGAACAACTAGTGGTACTATTTAGCCCATAGCTGGGAGGATAAGGGGGTTCATACCTTTCCCAATGGTATTTGCCCGAAAGTGAACGTAATAGCGCGACTGGAGTACGAACTCGCTTACTACGATTCCGCAGTCCATCGTTTTAACTATTACACCACGAGGACACCCCCTCGTACGTTATTGTAATAAAAATATAACTTTCATGTAGCAAACTTAGAATTATCTGAAAAATCAAATTGTCAGTGTTGTTAATAAATGGTGACTCTCTCTCTCTCTCTCTCTCTCTCTCACTTTCTCTCTCTTGTTTGTTACTGTCAATGTAGATTCAAAAGATACATAGCCAAGCAGACGAACTAAAAAACGGAAGAAACTGTTCCGTTGTGACACCTGCCTGCTTTTTCGACATCTTGTCTGCTATCTTTTCCTTTCTCTTTTGATGTGGCAAGCGACAAATCACACAATTCTTTCTTTCTTTCTTTCTTTTTCTCTTTAACTTTTTTTTCTTCAAAGGTTACAACAAAAAACGTCAGAGATCTCACTTTCTTTCTTTCTTTCTTTCTTTCTTTTATTTCGTTAATTTTTTTTTCACTTTAATTTTTCTTTCTTTGAACATTACAACAAAAAAGGCAGAGATCTTACCTTCCACTCTTTCTTTCTTTCTTTCTTTCTTTCTTTCTTTCTTTCTCAAGTCCACCTGTTGTTACGACTGCTGACTTGACACCTGATTTGCTTTCATTTCTTTTCTCCTTTGAAGTAGCAAGTTACAAATCACTTAATTCTTTCTTTCTTTCTTTTTTTCTTTTTGAATTTCATTTTTTCTTTCTGTAAAGATTACAACAAAAAACGTCAGATATATCACACTCGTTCTTTCTTTCTTTCTTTCTTTCTTTTTTTCTTTCTTTTTTACTTTAACTTTGTCTTTCTTCAAAACGTCAGAGATCTCATTTTTTTTCTTTCTTTCTTTCTTTTATTCCGTTAATTTTTTTTCACTTTAATTTTTCTTTCTTTGAACATTACAACAAAAAAAAGCAGAGATCTTACCTTCCACTCTTTCTTTCTTTCTTTCTTTCTTTCTTTCTTTCTCAAGTCCACCTGTTGTTACGACTGCTGACTTGACACCTGGTTTGCTTTCATTTCTTTTCTCCTTTGAAGTAGCAAGCTACAAATCACTTCATTCTTTCTTTCTTTTTTTTTTCTTTTTGACTTTCATTTTTTCTTTCTGTAAAGATTACAACAAAGAACGTCAGATATATCACACTCGTTCTTTCTTTCTTTCTTTCTTTCTTTCTTGGATATTATGGGTACTGGCACACAGATATACACACAGAACACTTGTATTTTATATTAGTAGGAGATTATCATTATTATTCGTAAAAGAAATTGTTCATGAATAATTTAATAATGAATTAATTTCTGTTGTATAATTCGACATTATTTTGAATCACCCCTCACCATTTATCAGGTAACTGTTAAACTCCGCTTAAAAATTGACCTTGTGTCACATCCTGCCCGAGCGGAGGGGTTGGTAAATAGTATCAGGTAACTTGTTGATTCATCTCAAGTAAAGTTCAGCTGCTTTGAGCTCAAGGAATTTTCAACAAACGTTCACTCCCGAGCTTTGGAAAATCTTTTGTCATTTTTAGAATTTTGTTGGGAAGAAAAAAGATGGAAATCTCTTGCTGCAAGGTCTAATGAACAAGATCGATGTCGTAGAACAAACCATATTTACCAACCCCTCCGCTTGGCCAGGATATGACACAAGGTCAATTTTTAAGCCGAGTTTAACAGGTTTGAGTTCAGAGTTTTCCTTCTCCTAGACTAGTTGCCTCACCAAGGCTGAAGAACCCAGTCTGTCCTACTATTGACTCATAGCTGGAGGGAGAATAATTGGATTCACACCTTTCCCAAGGGTATTAGTGCTATGTGAAATGCAATGTCTCGTTCAGGTTTTGAACTCGTGTCGCCAAGTCCATTTCCTATGACGATAAACATTACACCACGGGGACCTCGTAGAACAAATCAACCAAAACCCATTATTTTTTTTCTTGGGCGATTCTTGTTGAACGTAGCCTTGCATTATCTATAAGAAACACTGCGTTTTTCTAATTGACGAGTCCAGGGCGATTTTTTAGAAGATTTTCATGCATACGCTACAGACTTGGCGCTAAGTCATAACACACTGGACAGAAACACAAAAATTATTTTCTTAGGTGTTTCTGTATAGTATATATATATATATATATATATATATATATATATATATATATATATATATACGTGGTGTTTCAATAAGTTTCCAGACTTTTTTTGTACAGGCATTTAAAATTGCCGTAGACTCTTGAAAATTCAGTGTTATTGCTATACATCTTATGAGATGACAGACCAGTTTTTATGATTTCAGGTTCAAATCAACTGCTACAGCAGGAATTAGGACACACCCTACTAAAGCCTGATTTCACAGCTGGTTAATTTCAAAAATGCAATCTGGACGTGAGGACACTTTAGAAGAACGATATGCAATAAAATTCTGTTTTAAACTTGGAAAAAATGCCACAGAAACGTATGGAATGCTTCAGACTGCTTTTCGAGCATCTTGCCTGAATCGAGCATTAAGAGATTCAATGATGGCAAGTAGTCTGTGAGGGAGGGTGAGAGGTATGGGAGGAGTAAGGAAGTCAATACACCAGAGTTGATAGGGCTAAAGGGTTAGGGTTAGGATTACTATGTTGAGGTTTTAAGGGAGTTCAGCAAGAGACTCTGTCGGAAGCTTAGAGGCTGTCGTTATGAGACAATTGAGGAGATGAAGGGGGCTGTGACGAAGGTCATTGACACGCTCACGCAAGAGGACTTCCATGGGGCCTTCCAAACGTTGTTGGAACGGTACAACAAGTGCATTATAGATGGAGGAGATTACTTCGAAGGGGACTAGAGTTTCATGTGTGTACTATCAATAAAATGCCCACACCAAAAACGTCTGGAAACTTATATAATGATCCTGGTATATATATTTTACAAGACGAATGACGAATGCGCACTTTCAGTATGCTCATGTTAGGGACGTAACATCATAAATTAAACTTAGCTATACAGTCTTCCATTACTAAAATAAGGCTAACCAGTAAATACACATTTTATTTTGTAAATTTCTGGATGCGGTTAAAACTTACAAAGTTTGAAATGCGCTAGTTACAAATTACTTTTACGAAACGGAAATTATCAATGATTCAACCCAATATATAAACCGAGTATTGGTCTACCTCTGGCTCTTGGTCAAGAAATCATTTATTTATTATATACTTCCTGTATAGTTTAAACACCATTTTTGGCTCTAATGGGACTTTAAATTGGACTAATAAATCACCACATTTTACGGGCCATATTTCAAAAATCTTTCATTTTGAATCACTGTACGTTCTATAATTTCAATTTCGGTTGGATATTCATTCATCTCTAAAATAAATTATTTTTAAACAAGTGTGGAATAAAGTAGATTTCGGAGCTGGTTGATAGTCTCGCTTCAACTTGTCAGTCTCGTAACTCAAACACAACCTACTTTGGCTTTCGCTATAAAAATTCATCAGCCGTGACTATTTTACCCTCTCTTCAAAATTACACTTTCGTACTATCAATCTATCGCTGACTTTGCGTCAATGATGGCTGATATTTACAAAAAATTGATGCTATATTTACAGATTATTCGAAAATGATGAAAGAGAAAAAAATAAACCTACGAAACTGTAAACTGGATAAAACTCCTTTCCTATATTAAACAAAGAAATAAAGTTTACCATTTATTAGACGGCTTGGAATAAGATCAGATATAAGAAGCACTGAACTGAATTCCCTACACAGTTGCAGGTTAGTTTATTAACTATTGCCCAACCACGAATTACTCTGAGCTTTATCTGGTACAAGGCCATATGCTAGAAGTCCTCAACGAAGATCGATCCGATTGGCAGTTATAATCTTGTGCTAGATCAGCATGTTGAGCTATACGCAATAGAAGCCACTCTGAGCTTAGTGTGGCACAAGGCCACATGATAGAAGTCTTGCTTATTGGCAGTATAATCTTGTGCTAGGTCAGAAGATTGACTAATACCCAGTAGTAAGCTATTCTAAGCTTAGTCTGGCACAAGGCCACGTGTTAGAAATCCTCAATGAATATCGTACTTATTGGCCATTATAATCTTAAGCTAGTTTAGAATGTTGACCAATACCCAATAGTAAGCTATTTTAAGCTTAGTCTGGCACAAGGCCACATGTTAGAAGTCCTCAATGAATATAGTACATATTGGCCATTTAATCTTGTGCTAGATGAGAATGTTGACCAATACCCAATACTAAGCTATTCTAAGCTTAGACTGGCACAAGGCCACATGTTAAAGTACTCAACGAATATCGTACTTATTGGCCATTATAACCTTCTGCTAGGTCAGAATGTCGATCAGTACCCAGTGATAAGCCATTTTGAGCATAGTCAGGCACAAAGTCACATGGTAGAAGACCTCAATAAAGATTGAACTTATTGTCAGTTATAATCTTGTACTAGATCAGCATGTTGACTAATATTCAATATTAAGCCCCTTTGAGCTTAAATCTTTCAGCAAGACAGATTTCCCAGTAAATTATTTAAATCAATGGTATGATTTTTCTCCAAGCCATACTGAATGGCAATGTGGCTAACCTACTGGATTGTGATTTTAGAGAAACCGAGATTAAATCCCAGTTGCACTATTACGTTCAGCTTCGGACTAATAGCCGTAGGGTAAGGTATGAACACCTTTTCTCCACCAGCTATGGGTTAAAAAATATCACCTCTGTTCTTATAGCCCAAGCATTAAATAACCCACGAAGATTGATATGCCATTAAACAAAGAAACCAAATGAAGCTATACGAGGGAAAATTTTTGAATAATCCAATTATTATAATTCCCATTCCTAAAACAAATACCAGCGGAAGACTCGATATGCAAATCAGTCTAGAATTAAAAGACATTTCTTGCGTACTTCAACTAATGATTGGGCATTTCTAAGTAAAATTAAACGTGGTTCCAGCAAAAGAATTGTTGACAGAAACAATTGTAAGGATTAAAAAATACATTGGAGAGGGCAATCCATTGTGGAATGTGACAAAGATGTTGGTTGTTCCCAGTCAACTATACCTGAAATGTTAATTTAATCTAGTTTGTTTCAGGTTTATTCTATGAAGCCAGAATATTCAGCAATCAAATAAAAATATATTTTTCGTCCCACGTCCAAGTTTATTTACTGCTAATTAGAAAAAGAAACTGAAAACAAAGTGTTCTAAATCCATATTTTGTGCTCAGGGTAGTATTTATTATTCAAAAATTGAAGAACCATGTCCTTTTTGTTATATTATGGTATAGAAAGACAACATAGGATGTTTTCTAAGATGCACACATAACAGTCTAGAAAGATTTGATATAATCGCACTCATTTAAATAACGTTCTTTCTTTCTTTCTTTCTTTCTTTTACCAGAATCAGAAGATGGAACTATAGGGGCATGTATGTGCTATCAGGACAAACAAACGAACAAACAAAAAAAAAAAACAACTTAATTTGAGAGTAGATCGGATGGTTTCTAGTGATCAATATTTAATTGTTTAGTCACGCCTGTTTACTTTTCTTCCTCTCCCACGCAAGGACTACTTTTGATTTCTCTTTATACCTTTCACTGTCTCTCACTATCTGTCTTTCTCTTTCTTTATCTTTCTGTTTCCATTTTCTCTTTTGATATTCCGCTTTCTCTCTCTTAACCGAGTACTTTCAGTCTGTTTGCCATCCTCCCCCTCTCTCTCTCTCTAATTCTCCCCCTCTCTCTCTGTTACTTTTCCTGTTTTCTTTATCCTTGTGTGACGATCTGCTGTATTTGTCACTCTTTCTCTTTCTCTCAATCTTTTCCCTCTCACTCTTTCTACTCTCTCTCTCTCTCTCTCTCTCTATTTATCTATCTATCTCTCTCTCTACTTTTCCCTGCCTCTTGGCCTGTCACTAGTTTTGCTTTCTTTTTTCTCTCACACTTATATCGCCCTGTCAAGCTATATCTCTATCTCTCTCTTTCTCTGAAACTCTTCTCTCTCTCTCTCTCTCTCTCTCTCTCTCTCTCTCTCTCTCTTTCAACCTCTTGCTATTCCTGCTTTCTCTTTCACTTAACCTTTCCGTTTTTCTCTTGACCTCTCTTACTTTCGCTATTTGCCCTTTCTTTCTTTCTTTCTTTCTTTCTTTCTTTCTTTGCTTAATTTATTTTTTTTACTATTGTCCTATTTGTTTCTTTTCTTTTTCCATCGTAGTAATGTCCACACATTTCTGTGAAAACGATGTTCGGTATCAGACAGACAAACTTTTTGAACAAAACGAGTCATACCGTAAATTTCGGCGTACCAGTCGATCTCGCATATAAGTCGACTTCAATACCTGCTGTATAGGTTGATACCGAAACATACATTAGGCAAAACCTACCAGGTTTTTATCATCAATAAAATAACTTTCAAGCAACCTTTATTTAAAATGTTATGCCATATAAGAGCAGTAATAATCTCAAAGTTTTTATTTTCAATAAACGATTAATACGTTTCATTAAATTGTCATTACCCTAGACCCAGGAGAATAATGAATAGATTCATGCCTAAATGGCATTAGCTATAAGAAAACGCAGCATCGTTTTAAGATTCAAACTTGACTCAACGAGTCCATTATATTTTTACGTTGTATTTAAGTGAAGTATGTGAGCACTCGATAACAATGAGCAGCTAGCCTTGCTTGATAACCGCTATACTACTTGAGGCACCTAGTCATAGGCAATTCTTAGTTCACTCGTGGAACAAAAACAGATCTATGTGGGGCACTCAGTGAGAAGCGATCTCACAAACAAGGTTCTGCTAACTTAGCTTGGTAAGACTTATACTAGATGAGGCGCCTACACATAAGCAAACCTTAGTTTAGTTGTGGAATAAAATCGGACGTATGTGGGGCACTCAGTGAGCATTGATCTCACGAAAAATGGTCTGCTAGCCTAGCTTGATAACCACTATACTACATGAGGCACTAAGTCATAAAAAAAACTTTAGTTTAGTTGTGGAACAAAATCAGATGTATGTGGGGCACTCAGTGAGAATCGACCTCATGAACAATGGTCTGCTAGACTAGCTTCTTAACTCTTATATTACACGAGGCGCCGTTGGATTAAAATCTTGTTATAGTTAGTCTAATTACAGCATAAGATTATTTATTTATTTATTTGGTGGCAAGGATATGAATAATCTATGATTGGTAGTCGATAATAAACTAATTTATAAAAAAAGCAAATCTAATGTAAAGGTTCCGCTTATATATATATATATATATATATATATATATATATATATATATATATATATATATAATGTATGCTTGAATTAAAATAACTGTCAACAAGTCGACCCTTCTTACAATAAGTTAATACAACCTGTTTTTTAAAAAAAAACTAGGTCTATACCTAAAATGGCTGAGCTGGTTGAAAACCATTGTTACACATGGACCCCAAGCTACATTCCGTGATTCTGAATTTTGTACAATGTGCTCATCAGTTGGGTGGATTTTATCTGTTACTATGGTGAATATGAAGGTCAAAGATGGGTATTTAGGCAGAGTGTAAAAACTTTTTGACACTGATCTACTTCAGTTATACAAGTTGACATAATAATCCTAGACACTACCACATGTAATAAATTCGGTGTAATCCATATAAATAAACAAAGTGGATTCACAGATTACACTCGTACAAACACAGACTTGTAATAGATATCATCATCATCATGTCGTGCCGCTATCACGGATATCCCTGACCCTCTCTCGCCACTTCTTCCTATAATTCATCGCTTCTGGCAGGTCTTCACGGCTACATCCCATATCCTCACATAACTGCTGTATGTATGATCGAGCTGGTCGTCCTGCTTTTGCTTGGCCATATGCGGGGGTCCATAGGAGTACATCACTGATTATTTCGTCCTTGCTTCTCCAGCAGTGTCCTGCGTGTCTGGTTCGACTAACTTGTATAGTTTTCGTAATGAGAGGCAGGTGGCCGTATAGTTGGTGCCTTGTGGGGTGTTGCCACCAGGATTTGTTCATTTCCTTAAAGATACACAAACACTTTATTTACAAACATCTCTGTGTTACATGGACATGGAAAGGCGATGGCACATCATTTAAAATAAAAATCAGACTGAAATAGATGCATCAACATTTTTTTCTTTTGCAAACAAGACCGACACAAACACAAATCAACACTTACGCTAACTTCCTGTTAATGACATCACACCAGTTTCATCTTTATTTTTATCACCGGACAAAAAGAAAAGGTTTCCTCGATTCATTGCTCAGTTTGAAATTCTTCGATACCGAACGCCTTAGATGTAACCATATGTTTTTTTGTGTATTTTTGGCCGGGGTCTTCTTTAAAATTTTCTTTGTGTTATTTGTACCATTTCATTATTACTATTTATTATCTACCTACCTATATACCAAATTTTTTCTCTCTCTTACTCTCATTCTTCCTCTCTCTCTCTCTCTCTTTCTCTCTCTCTCTCTCTCTCTCTATATATATATATATATATATATATATATATATATATATATATATCCACTTCACATAATAAATTCGCTGTTATTCATAGAAATATACCAAACGAATTCATAAATAACACTCGTACAAACACGAACTTAATATAGACACAGAAACACAGTATTTCCAAAAAGGGACACAGACACTTTAGCTACATATGTCTCCAGGTGACCTGGACGTCAAAGGGAGATGCCACATCTTTTGAAATATGAATCAGATAAAAAATGGATACATCATAACAATTTAGATACTTCATTTTTCTATTAAAAAATGACATATATCAACAAGTCAACTTGGACTTACTTCCTGTTGATGACATCACACCAGTTTCATTTTTATTATCATCGCCGGACGAAGGGGTGGGGTAGCTTTCTTGAAATGTCAAAATAAAATCGACAAAATAAAATAAAGCAAAATAAAAATAGCAAACAAACAAACAAACAAACAAATTAAAGCAAACCCCCCAAAATTTAAATGCTTTTATTCCAGCCGCCTTCAATTAAAGTACACGTTTTTTTTTAGTTATTAGCATTATTTCCTTATATAGGCCGTGTCACTTAGTAAATTTATATAAGAAGTATACAAGAAATTCACACACTATATATATATATATATATATATATATATATATATATATATATATATATATATATATATATATTAATTAGATTTCTTACTCAGTGTTGTGTATTACCAAATAAGTTTGTAAAAATATTTCAAAATACGTTTTCTTCAATTTACTTAATTATTTTTCTAGGGTTGCTTGCCACAACAAAATGAACATTTTATTGAATTATACCAAAAAATGCAAAAAAAAAAGAAAAAAAAAAAGACCCCCCCCCACAAAAAAACATCACAACAAAGGAAATGAATACATGAGTAAATAAATCGATTCTGATTTTATTAAGTGCTATTCAAATGTTTTTTTTATTTAAATATACATCTACTGAATTCCGTTTGATATCTATTGTATATTTATTAAAGTAATCTAAATCCTACTTTTTTATTGCCCAGTCGGCTGGGGCTGTAGAATACACCGACTGCACCTCTGCAGAGGGGTAAGACCCCCCCCCAACGAGTGTCCTGGATATGACACTAAACAATCTGATGGTGAGGTTCCAGCAATGCTGGAGCTTTCGGGAATGCGGAGTACCCCTTCATTGCCATCGCTCCCAGGTCCACTCTGGCCCGGAGTGGTAGCACCTGATAGGGCCCTCTCTATGGGTTAGATAGAACTAACAGCATACTTATGCTAAAATGAATTGAGTTAACTGAATTGCTTGAAATAGAAACGTTTTTGACAATTAAACCGTACTTACACATAAACTGCATGCTTATGCTTAACTGAATTATTTCAAATTGAACTGTTTTCCGACATTAAAACTGTATTTACACTTAACTGAATTATTACATATAACTGCTTGAATAGTTTGAAATGGAAATGTTTTTGACAATTAAACTGTGTACTTATGCTAAACTGAACTGTTTTCAATAGAACAGATTATTTACATAAAAATGGATTTGGCGTTAAATAACCTACAAAGGTTGATATGCCATAAAACCCACCAAACTAAACCAAACCTACTTTTTTAGTAACCTCTATCGATTATCGACCACACTATCATAAGATATCTTACATGTATCGCGAAAACTGTTGTAAACTGCACGATTTTACATGTCACATCAAACAAGAGAATTAGAGGTAGGAGGATATTAGAAATGAGTTACTGTCTTACGTTTAGTGTGGGAGAAAAAAAAGTTGTCGAGTCGGTTGCTACTCAAAGATCGATCAGCAAAGGCAACAAATGAAAAGGACAGTTATTTTTACATGTAAGACATAATTACTCTAGTGTCAAAAGTTCAGCAAAATTTTGATGCCAACAACATGCAAAAACAATAATAAAACCAGAATAACGTTCTGATATGCGGACAACTGAATCCATGGTAAATATTCTTCTAGTTGAAGGAATCTTCTTTATTTTTGGTGGAGTGGGGTGAAATTTAATTTGTGCATTAAAACATTGAGTCTTTCAATTCCTCGACAGATGTATTGTTCGGAGAAGAAACAAAATGTGTGTGTCTGTGTGTTTACGAGTCTACATTAGTGTGTTTTTGTGAATTGGAATTTACTTTTGTTGCAATAAAATTACATGTTTTTCAGTGATGTTCGTTAAGATCTGAAGATGATTTGGTTCAGTTTGGCTTTGTTGGGTAAGGTTTTATGGCTTATCAACCATGATTGGTTATTTAATGCCAAATCCTCTTTATGCATATATTGAATATATGATTTGCAAACACATTTTGTTGATTATATTTTTAAACTAGCCTGCACGCTTTTTTGTACACTGTTAAATGGTTTCAAATATTGCAATCTAAGATAGATAATTCTTTTGAATATTAATCATTTGTTTGCACAAAGTTAAATGGTTTCATGCATTGCTATGTAACCGTAAGAATTTAACATTAGACATTTGTTTAATACGCATTTTAATGTATTAGTTGTCTGAATTTCAGAGACGAAGTTTGATGATTTTTATCAATTAGTGTTTTGGGACTATTGTCTTCATCGTTTTTGCTATATTTACAACATTTCAGCCGAAATGTCCTGCAGCCTTCTTCAGGTGTTTCTTGTCGAACTCTGGAGTCTTTACGAACTTCGAACCAGAGTCCTTATTTAATCCACGGGTACTGATAGCTCTGATTCCGTTAACCAAAACCAGGTACAAGTGTTAAGTATTCCTGTCGTGTTACGTGCCTGCAGTCAGGAACGAACCTGCAACCTGTTTTTGGCGTGAAAACCATCTGGGCTAAATGATACAACTACTATTCTCCTACAAGGGTGGATTTGGTATCAAATAATCCACAAAATTTGATGTGCCATTAAGCAAAGAAGTCAAACGAAACCATCCGGTGTAAGTATTCTTGCCGATTTTAACTGTGCAGAGGTCTAGCTGATCTTGATGGCCTTGATTCTTCGTCTGGTCTCCAGTTCCTCCAATCTATTTTCCAGTTTTTTTAGAAACTGTTCCAAGTCTTCCATCTACTATTCCCATTCATATTGGCCAACTTTCTCAGTTCTCTGGCAAGCTTCAGGCATTTGTCCATCTTTCTAATATTTTCACTCTAGGCATCCCTGGAATGGCAAAATCCACTGCATGGCAAGTACTTTTTTCTTCTTAACACGAAATCTCATATTCTTCTTGGGATTTATAATTCTGTTATATTTCAAAGCCAACTTTGAATTTCATCAATATTAATTTCTAGGACAGATTCTGGCTTGTGCATGTAACATATGTCAGCATAGCCAAAATTTGATAAACTGCACAGCTCTCAGTGGATCACTATCAATTAAAGCTGGCGTGAAAAACTTTAAAAAATAATAATGATAATATAATAATAATCCTGATTATTTTTCAATTCTCTAGCAAGGTCTAGGTACTTATCTCTCTTTCTGCTTACTTTCAGTTTCACCTTGTGGTCAGCCGGAACGGAAAAGTCCATATTTTTTAATATCACTTGGTCTGGTCATCTGTCAGAGATTAGATGATCCGTTTCTATCTTAAAACCCAACATAATTTTGTGCGTCTCATCTTCTGGCATAGATTCGTGGTTCTGCGTATAGCATTTGTTTGTATGGTCAAATTTAAACTTCTTGCACAATTCCCAGTAGATCACCTTTCCCAACCAGTCGTGTCTAGTCTTACATTCTTTTTGCTCTAATTTACTGCATTAACTTATTATGTAATTGATCGTTTCGTCTCTATCACCACATAATATACATCAGCTCTATTGTTGGATATTGTCTATTCTTGCTTCGACATAGTTAATCCTTATGGCGTTCATTTTTTTTACTCCAATCAGAAGACATTCAGTTTCTCTCAACGTCTCCCTTTCTTAGCTATGTTCAAATTTTCTCGCGTGAGTAAATTATAACTTCAAGTAACGATTATTAATATAAGTAATTTGCAAATTGTTATCTAAATTCAACTGTTCCAATATAATGTTAATATAACCCCGTTTAAAACAATAATCTATTTTGTTTCTCATATTCCAATCAAATACAAATACTTTTCAGAAAAATATGTTTGATCCAGAGATGATACAACATTTGAGGGTCAAGAGGAACCTAAGAGTAATGACAATGTAGAAGTTTTTCACATTCCCCCATAGCTACAGAGCTGCAGAACCGGAGACCCACCACTGAGCTCAGTTTAATTCCATACAAAGGACACACATTTACTTGTGGGTCTTACTCCTCTACAGGGGATACAGTCAGTGTAATCTAACCCCCACGTACTGGACTGAAAAAAATTTCAGAAGAGATAGGATTACCGAAACATACTATTTGTACAGCGTTAACATTCAATAAACAGGAGGGTTTTTTTTTTTAGATATTCCCAGTGAATTCCCAGTCACTGTATCTCACTGTCCATTGGCAGTGTTATAAAACCAAATCTCTGTTGGTACACTATACACGAGGGTTTTGGACTAGACTAAGCTACTCTTTGTACATACTGATAATTTTCGCCATTTCTCTGTTGAAATGGTAACTGTATAAATCGATATTAGGTGGAAGATTTTCCTACTGAAAATGGTTTTACTTTTGGCATTTTTTTAATTTATTGCATGAGAATAGAAAAATCAAACTTACATTCTTCGCCTGAAACGATTAAATGTTGAAGAAAAATCCGAATGCCATTTTCTTTTGACCTTTAATCGCAAACCTAACTGTCTTTCTTTCTTTCTTTCTTTCTTTCTTTCTTTCTTTCTTTGTTTCTTTCTTTCTTTCACCATGTTCCTCCCTTTCTGTTTTATGCACTATTTTTCTTCCTCTTTTTTCTTTCCCTCTTTCTTTCATTTATCTCCTCCCTTTCTGGTTTACGTACTATTTTTCTTTCTTTATTGCTTTCTTTCTTTCTTGCTTGCTTTCTTTCTTTCTTTATTTATTTCTTTATAACAGTAATTGAATGCAAGTATATATATATATATATATATATATATATATATATATATATATATATATATATATATGAAGAAAATACACAATAGTGAGAGTTTTGTAAGCGAAGAGTATGTCATCAGAATTTTTAAATTTCAACCCGTAGTGATTGCGATCACTCCAATATTCTCACTTGAACAAATTTGCGCTTTAAAAATCAGGAAGGAAGACATTTTATGAAATGAAAAAGTATATAGGTAAATAGGGATATCATAGGTATTATAGATAACAAGTAAAAAAAAATTGGCGAACATAGTTGAGGGCGACCAGAAGGCTTCCTTTTCAATAGCTACTACACCGAGGTATAATGAAGGGCGCAACTCCTTTCCTTGGATTGCTCCTCTTTACCCTTGATACGAACCTTATATTTCTGTGTGTTAAGCTTGGGAGTATCAAATACCTTTTAAAAGTCTTTGGTATGACGCGACCTAGAATTGAACCCAGGTCTACCTGACCATTGGCGAACACTCTGACCCATTAACTAACCAACAATTATTTAACTATTATTTAGCTATCATTTATTTAATATAGAAATTCAGAAAGAAAGACATTGTTTGTGATCCCTAATTCTAAGTTATATAAGAAATCTGAACCCAACACATGCATTAAACATACGAGGTGCTTACGATAAGTTTCCAGACTTTTTTCGTATGGGTACTTTTATTGATAGTACACACATGAAACTCCAGTCCCCTTTGAAGTAATCTCCTTGTTTTACTGTTCCAACAACTTCTGGAAGGCCCCATAGAAGTCCTCTTGAGTGAGAGTGTCAATGACCTTCGTCACAGCCTCTTTCATCTCTTCAATTGTCTCATAACGACAGCCTCTGAGCTTAGGGAATAACCAAAAGTTACTGGGAGCAAGGTCTGGACTTTAGGGAGGCTGAGGAACTCTATTGATGCCCATCTTTGTCAAATAGTCTGTGACAAGGATGGAGTTGTGGACTGGTGTATTGTCCAGGTGGAAATGCCACTGACCCGATTCGAAGAGTGCAGGCCTCTTCTTCGGAATCTCTTGCTGAACTCCCTTAAAACCTCAACATATTAACCCTAACCCTAACCCTTTGGCCAATCAACTCAGGTGTATTGACTTCCTTACTCCCCCCACACCTCCCATCATCACTCACAGACTCCCTGGCTTCCTTGAATATCTTATGCCACTCAAAAACTGATGCTCGATTCATGCAAGATGCTCGAAAAGCAGCCTGAAGCATTCCATACGTTTCTGTGGCATTTTTTCCAAGTATAAAACATAATTTTATTGCATATCATTCTTCTAAAGTTTCAGATTGCATTTTTGAAATTCACAATCAGGCTTTAGTAGGGTGTATTCGAATTGCTGCTGTAGCTGTTCATTTGAAGCTGAAATAATAAAAATTGGTCAGTCATCTCATAAGATGTATAGCAATCAGATACTGCATTTTCAAGAGTCTATGACAATTTTAAATGCCCATTCGAAAAAAATCTGGAAACTCATAGTATGCGCCTCGTATATTTATATATATGAAGATGGCAGAAAAACATAATCTAAATAGGTGAATTTATTATGATGTAAAGTCGACGTTAACGTTTTGGTTTCAGTGACCATCATCAGGACTTGGCTATCAGAATAATTCACTTAGCGATGGATACTGGCTGAGTTGACAGGAGCAAATGAGAAATATACAACGGAAAGACACACAGACGTGCATATAGCGTTTATAATTCAAAAATCATAAGAACGTGTCTGGCTGGTGGAAACATATTTGAAAATGTTGGATTTCCCAAAGAAACGAGACAAAACTTCCTGTTAATTAAGAAATATGCAACGACAAGTACGTTTCCATATATATAGCTCGTTTTGAAGTCTTCCATGTTAAATGTCGTGTAAGATTGTATTTGGTATTTGTTTTTCCAAAAGGATAGTAGGAAAGTAAATATGGATTAAAATCCGACAGTATGAAGGTAGCAGAAAATATAATCCAAATACGTGAATTTATTATGATGTAAAGTCGACGTTAACGTTTCGGTTCCAGAAACCATCATCAGGACTTGGATATTAGAATAGTTCACATAGTGATGGATGCTTGCTGAGATGACAGGAGCAAATGAAAAAAATATAAAACGAAAAGATACACAAACGTGCACATAGGGTTCATAATTAAAACTCTGCTGCACTAGTAGGAAACGACACCAGGTCAGTTTTTCAGCCCAATTACGTTCACTTTCATCCTAATACACTTATTTTGTTTGTTTGTTTTATTTTTTATGGAATATCGACCTTCTCGGGTTATTTAATGCCAAAGCCATCCTTCTAGAAAAACAGTAGTAGTACTATTTAGCCCATAACTGGGAGGATAAGGGGGTTTATAACTTCCCCAATAGTATTTGCTTGAAAGTGAATGCAATAGCGCGACTGGAGTCAGAACTCACTTACTACAATTCTGTTGTCCAGTGTTTTAACTATTACACCACGAGGACACCCCCACTAATACATTTAGAAAAGGTATTGTTGTTGGCGACCGTAGTCGAGGGCAATCAGAAAGCTTCCTTTTCAATAACTACACCGTCGAGGTGTAGAAGAGGGTGGTACTCCTTTCCCTGGATTGCTCCACTTTACCCTTGATCCGTACCTTATAATGCTGAGTGTCCGTGGTGTAATGGTTATCGTCGCAGGATATGGACACGGCGACACTAGTTCAAATCCTGGACCTGACTGATTGCATTTCACATAGCACTAATACCCTTGGGAAAGGTATGAATCCACTTATTCTCCCTCCAGCTATGGGTAAATAGTAGGACAGACTAGGTTCTTCAGCCTTGGTGAGGCATCAAGTCTAGGAGAAGGAAAACTCTGAATTCAAACCTGTTAAACTCGGCTTAAAAATTGACCTTGTGTCATATCCTGGCCAAGCGGAGGGGTTGGTAAATAGCATAATGCTGAGTGTTAAAATAGGATGTATCAAGCGCCATTTTTGAGTGTCTGGTGTGACTCGATCAGGGACAACTGGTGAACACTCTACCCGCTTAGCCAATGATCAGTATGGTCATCCTTGAATAGTACCAAAACTGTTCTTCTACAAGATTGGGTTTCACATGAAAAAAAACAAAAAAAACGCGAAGGTTGATATGCATTTAAATCTAGAAACCAAATTCCAAATAATTCAAATCTTACATTACTCTAATGAATAATGCAACAATGAATTAATTTCAATCAGTGGGGGGTGTCCTCGTGGCGTAATGGTTAAAGAGATGGACTGCGGAATCGTAGTAAGCGAGTTCGAACTCCAGTGGGGCTATTATGTCACTTTCGGGTAAATACCCTTGGGAAAGGTATGAAACCCCTTATCCTCCCAGCTATGGGTAAAATAGTACCACTATTGTTCTTCTCGGAGAATAGCTTTGGCATTAAATAACCAATAAAGGTTGATATGCCATTAAACAAAGAAACTGAATTTCAATCAGTGGAATATTCGCCATTATTTTGAATCATCTTTTTCATTTATCACGTACCTTGCTGATTTCTCTCTATTGAAATTCTGCTAGTTTTAAGCTCAAGGAGTTTTCCCCCCAATGTTTTCACTAATCTTCACAAAAAATCTTTTGTTATTCAGAGTTTTTTTGTATAAAAAAAACGATAAAAATCAGTTGGTTGAATTTCTGGGGAATAGGGTAAATAGGGTAGAACTGGTCAGCCTATTTTTTAACATTTTTCCTGCCTGATTCTGGCTGAATGTGGCCTTAAGTTACCATGGAAAAGCACTACGTTTTGTTATATAGTCACATGTGCAGATTCACATCTGCATACATGCACATAAATATGTAGAATAATTCACAACGACACAATAATAACGACAGACGCATGAAGGACAAAGACACAGGAAGACTTCTTTACAAAAATATATACCTCTCACTTTATTGCAAGGGTTTGAAAGGTTTGAAAGGGTTGTTCAAGGGTTGCATGTGAGAGGGAGCTGGAGACCGAACATAAACTGTAATATCTTGACCGCACTGTTATGACCGTCACGTTGTGTCTTTCTCGTTCTTTTGATGCTGGAGTCCACTCCATCGGGGTTCCCGAGGGCCCCCTCGGTCGGGTGTGGCTTTCCCTACCACATCTGGTCTCTAGCTGTCTGGAATTCTACTGGCAACTGCTTCTTGGACTCGAACTCAACGGAGTTAAATAATAATTCAGCGCCCACACGATCGCCCACTGGATCTTTGAAATCGAATGTTTAATCGTCATCAAGCGGAAATAACTGTCATGCAGTTCAGAGGTCACTCTCTTCCGGTGCATCAGTCTGTATTGGCACAAGGCGACCTTCACCTTGTCCCATATTATAAACCTTAATCCGCCCACGCGATCTCTTTCGATTACTGGCCATTGGAATGTGTCACTTCCTTCCGGTGCATCACCTTGGAATAGCATTTTTTGGGGGCCGGGTCAAAGGTCAAAACATAACAGTTTCTCCTATTGACGAGTGCGGAATTTTCTTAGATTTTCATGCATATGCTGCAGGTATTGAGAATAGAAGTTTATAGTATATATATATATATATATATATAACTATATATATAAATATATATATAGTCATCCACAGACAGATCTGTTTCGTTCTATCAGAACTCATCAGTGTGGCTAGACATACTAGCTTCCCGTAGCTGGGATCGAAACCCGGTTGACTCAAATATAGTCACTAGAAAGACCAATAAACATATCATATGTATATATATATATATATATATATATATATATATATATATATATATATGTGTGTGTGTGTGTGTGTGTGTATTTGTCTTTTAGTGTCTAAAAAAAACAAAACAATAAAACATGTCCGAATTGATTCCTTAAACAAGTACGTATTCATACATAAGCGCTGCGCTTTTGGTCCACGACTCTCTCTCTCTCTCTCTCTCTCTCTCTCTCTCTCTCTCTGTCTGTCTCTGTCTCTCAAAATATATATATATATATTCTTTTATCTACAGAACTGCACACACACGCACATGTGTATGTATATATATGAGAGTGAGAGAGAGAGAGAGAGAGAGAGAGAGAGAGAGTTTGCACTTACCCAGCATCAATCGTATAATCAGGATTTCACACAAGATCAGCTTTTGAATTCCGTTTTCCTTCTCCTAAGTCGGTGGTCATACGAGGATTAAAGACACCAGTCTGCTCTACGATTTAGCTAAAATGATAATATTTGAATGCATACGTTTCTCAAGGCGTATTAACGCTATGTGAAACCAAACAGCCTTTTCACCATTTCCAACGACGGTAATATATATATATATATATATATATATATATATGACGATAATGTATATATATATATATATATATATATATATATATATATATATATATATATATATCCTCATACTGAGACAGACTGCTTCGTTTTATCACAACTCATCAGTGTGGCAAGACAATCGAGATGCTTCAAGCTGAATTTTCACCAGTTGGACTTCTTACCGCATAGGCATCAGTAACCTCTGAGTAAGCGAAGGGATTTAACGTATATGTATAATTTTTCTTTTATTTACATATACAGTTAACAGCCATCGAGTTTGCTTAGTTGAATGGTTGTTTTTTTTACGGTGTATCAACCCTTTTCGTGTCATTTAACACCGAATTAATTCATCTCAATAAAAGTTTCAAACAATCAAGTTTAGAATAAGAATACATTTTACACACTGTTAAATGTCAAAACAGTTCTATTTCAAACAATTCCGGTAGCATAAATACGATGTTTAAACACAGTTAAATGTAAAAACAGTTAATTTCGGGCAATTAAGTTTGCCATAAGTACACAATTTAGTTCTATTTGACCTACGAAGAGGACCCTCTCAGATGCTACCACTCCGGACCAGAGTGGAACTAAGAGCGAAGGTAATGAAAGAATATTCCGCATTACCCAAATCTCCTGCTTTACTGAATCCTCATTATCAGATTTTTTAGTGTCATATTTAGGACACTCCTTGGGTGAGTGATGCAGAAATGCAGTTGGTGAATTTTACGACCCCAGCCGAACGGACCACGGCTATCGAGAGGTCGATGCATTGGAAGAACTTTGCGATAATACCTATATATATATATATATATTGCTATGATAATATAATCAGCTGGTTACAAATAAACACAGCCGCCCTTTTCATATAGCTGACTCATAATGGAGATTGAAGTTCACCACAATACTCTTTGAAAAAAACCAGCAAGCCTTTCAGAGGAGGAGAAATGATCAAAACGAACCGGGTTAGAAACTTTGGTCAATATATATATATATACATATCGAGAGAGAGAGAGAGAGAGAGAGAGAGAGAGAGAGAGAGGGGGGATGGAGATTGAAGACTTATTAATTTTATCAGTTTTTTTAGAACTTAATAAATATTTAAACTATGTAGAAATTTAGTGATAGTCGAAA
>OY757922.1:65877012-66144512 GCA_963585895.1 Sepioteuthis lessoniana
GATACAATGAAACAGTCTGTCTGTTGAGGACTATATATATATATATATATATATATATATATATATATATATATGTGTGTGTGTCTTTATGTGTTTGTGAGTATCTTTCTCATGAATTTTGACTTCAAGTCCGATTTGCTCCATATATATATATATATATATATATATATATATATATATATATATATATATATATAATTAAAAACAAGAAAATCAATATAGTCCATTACAAGCTTATTTAACTAGTCTGTGATGGCTCATCGGATAGATTTGAATAGAAATTTCTGTTCAAATCCTTTCGATGAGCCAATCGCTATTTGGTGAAATAAATTGACGAGGGAATATATCCATTAACTTTCTCGTTTTTAATGATATATTTTCCTCAGCATATATTTATATATATTATTTAGCTGTGCTTTGTGCACTTTTTTTTTGGATTATTCTTTTAAGTCTATTAACAAACTTAAATGATATGGTATATATATATATATATATAGTGAAATGTTTATGCTGAAAGAACTCATGTAGAAACTAAGCCACTCGAAACATTACATTCTAACATCAAGAGGATTCATTATTTCAAAATTTCTTCCTGTTTACAACAATCTTCCTGATTATCGACACCTTCGAGGAAAGCAAAAAAGACAACAAAAAAATCCATTGGGATCTTATTTATAATCACGCGTAAAGTTCAATGCTGAAATCGTTGAGCTTTAAAGTTCAATTTTCATTCACACGTTGAATGAATCGTGCAGCATTTCATTATTGAAACGGGAACAATATTGATGATGGCCGAAGGTTTAAATCTGCCGACATTAACGTTCATATACGTACATTGTTTTCTTTTTTTCATTTAACATATATGTGTCTATGATTTATTTTTAACACAAAGCACACACACACATACACGCAGACATTTATATTTTGATAGATATATCGATTGATCTGATGCAACTCTTACCTAAATTTTTCCATTTTCCTGGGACACATCACTGATTAGACATCCCCATGCTTCACACACACACACACACACACACATATATATATATACATGATCCTCTCTGTGTCTGTGTGCACGTGTATATATATATATATATATATATATGTGTGTGTGTGTGTGTGTATGTATGTGTATGTGTATGTGTAAAATAATCAGTGGTAAAATGGACCAACCGAAACACTCCCAACGGATTCAAAAATGATATTTCGTCTTTATTTCAAAAAGACTTCATCAGAATGACAAGTTTTTTCTAAAGTTCAGCATAGGACGAAATAGATGAATAAAAAAAAGAGGGAGAGGTTATAAGAAGGACAGGTTGAACAAAAAGGAAGGGAAAGAGAGGTATACATCAGAGTTATGACGGCCGAGGTTATTGGCTATGACTGTGATTCATTTTTGGAAAATCTGGCCTTGACTAAGTAGACAGTGGGGCAGAATGGTCAGATAGAGGGGGAATAAAATAAGTAACCACTGTATCAAGGAGTTCCTCAAATATATTAAGAATGTGATTTGGGGAACTCCTTGATACAGGGGTTACTTTTTTCCCCTCTATCTGGCCATTCAGCTTATATATTACATATATATACCCCGTTTTTAGTTAAATATCCAGTGTTCCCATCTTGAAAAGAGTCGGACGAAAAGGGTCCTTCGTTGTTTTAATGTTTTACTTAAGTTACCCGACAACAATTACCAATGGTGTCTCAGCTTATATATATATATATATATATAAAACCACTAAGGTTAATATGTCATTAACCAAAGAACCTTAACCAGACACGCACACACGTATATATGTGTTTGCGATGCGAGAGTTTGTTTATATATTGAGGCAGTGAAATGAGCCCAATGTATCAGCGGCATATGAAGAAGTTAATCCACGTTCATACGGCCTGTCTGAGGAAGATTTTGGGTATCACATGGCAAAAGCATATTCCCGACACCGAAGTTTAAACTCGGGCTTCTCTTTTTCAGCATCTACACCATCTTGATGCCATCACAGCTTCGTTGGGCCCGGTCATTTTGTCCGCATGAAAGATCACCGCCTCCCGAAGAAACTGCTCTACGGAAAACTGTCTCTGGGCAAGCGCTCCCAAGTAGGCTAGAAAAAGCGTTTCAAAGACATACTGAAGTTCTCCATGAAATATTTCGGTATCGCCCCTAATTGCCTGGAATATTTGGTGCAAGACAGAGACAAGTAGCATGAAGTTTTCAAACGTGGAGCGAAAATCTGTGAAACCAGAACTAACGCAGCAACAGAGCGGCGCCGGAAATTTAGAAGAGGCACTGCTACATTAGCCACTACGACCACCATTCCTTGTTTTCAAGAATATTCCGCGCTCAGATTGGTCTCATTAGCGACCTGCGCACTCACAGATGCCTTCCGCAATCATGAGGTTGATCAGATGGTCTTTCTCGATTACGATGGACAAAGAAGAATATACACGCGCATATATCCACGAAGATTGATATGCCATTAAAAAAAAGAAACCAAACAGACTATGCACACACGAACACGCACATACACATTCACACACCCTCTCTCTCCATCTCGCTCTCTATCTCTCTTTATCTCTCTCTCTCTCTCTCACACACACACATATATACACACGCATATATACACACAAAAACTATTAGAGAAAATGGAAATAAATCCAACGATATGTAAATATAAAAGGAAATATTCGAATTAAGTGCGGTCCTATACTAGTCACGGAGCCCAATGTGATGTGACAACTAGTCACAGTACTTGTTGTGGCTATTTTTTCATGACTACCACATTAGCTTCCGACTGTTTGCTTTGTCAAATCCTTCCGTGCCCACGTTGTGTTTGAAAGATCTACGGGTGGGGGTTGACACAATTCAGCCAGAATCTAATGTGGTAGCCGCAACAAGTACTGTGATTAGTAATCACACCACATTGGGCTCCGTGACTAGTATAGGACCATATCTGGTGCCGTGACCAGGATAGGACCACATCTGGTGCCGTTTAAACCAGGATCAACCAAGAGTAAACTCCACGGCCCAACCACACCACATACAGGACTCGACAGAGAGGAATTCCAAATAATACAGTCACACCATACCCAGGACATGATCGAAAAAAACCCACCACAACGCAGCCACACCTAGAAAAACTTTGTCACCCGAAGAAAATTTACAGATTCAGGATAATTGACTGGTTTTCTTCGCTTTTCTTTATTCATTGCGCAAATTGTTGGTTCATTTGTTGGATATATTGTTAGATAAACTAATATCCCATTTTAAAAAAAGGATATCTAATGGCTAACACCAACCCAAGTCTCATATACATAGTAGCAACAAGCGGATCGAAGATCCAAATATTCTCTGGAAGGCCGACCGACCTGAAACCATGGGTTGCAGCATTAAAAAAAGAAGCAACAGATCTACACGCTAACAGCCTATAATTTTTCATATGGTATTGTGTCGGAATGGATCGGAAACTATCTTTGCAATCACACAGACATTCCAAGTAAAGACTTGTTCGAGGAACTAACGGCATAGTTTGTAAACTCTACTGACGCCGCTTGGGCTTTCATGAAAGTGAAACAAAAAAAAAAAGACGATTCTCTCGCCGAATTAGCGAGCAGAATGATGAATTTTGCAAAGTTAGCGTATCGGAACTCGGGGTTAAGCGAAGGATCAGCTGTGCAAGTACAGCTAGCTGGATTTTTTATTAATGGAGTTAGTAATTCCTTTATTAAAGAGAATGTTGTGAAAGCTAATCCGACAAACTTTTCAGAGGCCTTGTCATCAGCAAGGAGAGTGAAAGGCCCTACGAGCGACTTCGAGGCTGTGAAGAAATAAAAGAAAAACATACTAATAGATTTGCGGGCAAGGCAGGTTGGCAACAGGAACGGGTAGGCCCCCATACATTAATATGGGCACCAAAGTTAGATGATTTGAGGGGAAATGGTCTGGAGAGAGCTGTGGTTGTTATAGTTGTAAAAATCTATACAACAAGCTATAAGAGATAAGGAAGGAAATGCTCCATACTGATCCAGTCAGCGAGAGCACTGGAATTGCCCAAGTTCAACTGAGGAAAGTACGAATCAACGGGCCTCTGCAAAACAAAAAGCCAAGGCACCATCGAAAACTAAAATAGATACAAAAAAAAGTGTAATCAAGTCAAATCTTCAAAGAAAGACACAAGTGTCAGAACTGTCCAAAGTCGCAAAATCGTGATATAGTTAAAAGTTCTAAAAGAAAAGGAGCAGAAGACTATGTATTTCTAACTCAAGGTTCGGACATGGTATGTAAGGTCAAGATTATGGGTAGGAAGACAGAAGTACTCCCAGATTCTTGATCGGAAGTATCACTTCTGAAATCATCAGTTTTTAAGGACCTAAAGACTGACTCGTTACGGGTGAGGGATTCAGATTTAACAGTGAAACAGGCTAACGGACAAAAGATAAAATTAAGCGGTATGATACACTTAGCTATTAAGATAGGAGGTATTACAACTTGGTCAAAGCTCTACATTGCGCTTGACCTGGATAGGATCATGATACTAGGCGAAGATTGGCTAAAAAATCGAGCCCAGATAAATTTTCATCCAAAACTGAAAAGGATAGAAATTCTACTGGGCAGCTAACCCACTTTCCCAACCCTGAGTTACTTGAGTTTGTAAAATTTTGAAGAAACAGTTGAGACATTGTGACTAAAGGAGAAAGATCTTTAGGTTTCAGTTCAGATACAGCTAAAAAGCCAAATTTGGTACTAAGAGGTTCGAAGGATCATACAGAAACCATTAACAAATGAACAAAGGTCAGCACAAAAGATCCTAAAATAAAAGATTTGGATCTAACGTCAGTTGATAAGAAAAGTTTACATGTTGGTTTGGATTCCCCCAAAAGCTTAGTCAATCCAGATCTTGAAACCAGTGAAAGGTCCTGTTAGGTCAGACTTAGAATTTAAATTTGTGCAGAATCTAGATAGAAAAGAAAATACTGCAAGACCGTTAAAGAGCCCTGAAAGAAGTTTAGATTCGGGTTTAAGACTAACAAAAAGTCCCATTCAAACTTCAGAGGCAGAGTCAACACCTTTAAAACCTCAATGCCCTACAAAAAACTTCAGATTTAGAAATAAAATCAATACTTTCAACACCTGATTCTGAAGAGGATAAACCATTGAAAGCCCAAAAAGCTTTAGATTTAAGGTTGAGGCCTTTGAAAAGTCCTGTACAGGAAGCAGGAGATTCTTATTCAAATGTCTGAAAACCATTACAAAGCTCAATTAGACAAACACAAGATAAAGAATTAAAATCTCCAAAAAGTCTAACCAAAGATAAAGACAGTGTTATCGAAAGCTCTGATTCACAAGAATCTATACGAAAAACACTTAAAAGTTCTGAACAGGAGCAAAGTCTTCTTAATGAGGAACCTTCAGGAACCTCCAAGCGAGCGAATCCGATACAGACCCCAACAAGAGAGAACCAAAAAGAACGAAGAAACTCACAACTCCAAGCACCAAGTAATGAAAATGAGTCTCCTAAAAAGAGCTTGGTAATTTAGCTAAAAAACCCTTGAGAAGCTTTTCTGATCCTAAGTCACTTAGAAGCTCTTTGCGATCACCAAATTTAAGTTTTATATCACCAAGTTTACCACCAAAACCTGTACGAAATCTATGAGGAAGCCCGATTTTGAGCATTTCAGATTCAAAGTCATCTATAAAGAGTTTTGACTTCCTCACATTTGGGTCAAAATCTGAAAGCTCCGAAAATTTCTATCCAAAATTACCAGAAAGTCCTCCAGTTGCTCCGAAATCCTTTGTCTTAATGACAAAATCTTTTAAAAGTCCCACTGCAGAAGGCAAGAGCTTGACACTATTGGAAAAAAAGATGTCCCAATAGGAAATAAGCAAGTGGCCCCCTCCACATGGTTAATTTTAATTATAGCCATTAATTTAATGATTGGATTGCTTTCCCCAATATAAGTCACAATAGTATGATCTTGGTTAAAAAAGACTAAATAAAAATGAACCAGCACATTTGCACAGGTAAAGAGAAAGCCCTGGAATAAGTGTCACAGACCAACCAGATGTTACGCCAGAGAGGATGAGAAAAGGGACCAAGAAGAATCTCAAGACTGCCAAAGAAGCATCTCTTCTATTCTAGACCCAAGGCACTCTGAACAACCTTAAGACGTTACAAAAATTCAAAATCCCAGACTTTAGAGACGTTAGTGTCACTCTAATCGCACCTTATAGTCACTCTTCTTCTCTCGATATTCTTTCTTCTTCTGTTTGCCAGGAAAACAAACATCGTTTGATATTTATTGCCTCACAAATGTTTTTCAATAAAAAAAAAACATTTTTGTTGTTGTTAAACAACGGGTTTTCTCTATTCTTTGAGTTGCTAGACAATCTAGCCACTCATATTACTTGACCGTCAGAAGAAGATCCGGCTTAATTATATCAATCCCACTTCGTCTATGTTTCAAACACAGCGTGGGCACGGAAGGATTTGACAAAGCAAACAGTCAGAAGTTAATGTGGTAGTCACGAAAAAAATAGCCACAGCAAGTACTGTGACCAGTAGTCACAGCACATTGGGCTCCGTGACTAGCATAGGACCACATAAGTATTTATTTATATCTTATAATTTACCACCTTTTAACTTTAATTTCTGATTTTTAACGCATTTTAGGGCGATGTTAGTATGCAATGTTATATAAAGTCTAATTAAAAAATTATTTAAAAAAAAAAATGAAGTGAAAAAAATGAGAAAATTCCTACCGTTCTATTATCGTTATTAACGTTCTCTTTCTGAATTTCCTGACTTTTCGTTTCAGTCTTTCATTCGAAAATAAATTACGTTTGAAATGTTACAACGTCGTATACATTCATCCAATGATAGTTTTAAGTTAAAGAAACCAAAAGAAAGAAGAAAAAAAAAAAAACGAAAATAGATAAAAAGAAAGAAAGAAAGAAAATAAGGGCATATTATCATATTAGATAGATGCATCTTCCTAATCTTTTTTTTTTTCATATTCATGTAAACCCACACGCAAACATACAAACTTGTATATATATATATATATATATATATATATATATTCACTTCATTTAGCCTCATGTATTTTTGTTAATCCATGAAGTTTGTAATCATGAGACTGACACGAGGAGAGGAAAAACAATTATTTATTTTAGTTGTTATCTTCCTCTACAGGCTAGTATTTGAGCACTTTCCTTATTCAAGGGAAAGAGCATTTTGTTAATGCTACTATTCATATACATATATATGTATATATATATATATATATATATATATATATACACACACACACACACACACACGCGCGCGCGCACGCACGCACACACACGCACACACATAAAACAAAACAGATTTTTATGATTTGAATTTCGTTGAAAACGAGGAATAATTCGAAATCTCGTGATGAACTAACGGAAAGTGGATTATGCACAATATTTCTAATATCAGGTGACGTATTTTAAAGAAAAGAACGCTGATTCATTGATCAAACGGCTAATTTTTCTTGTCATATACAGCCAACTTTTCTTGTTGTACAACTTTTCCAAATTTTTATTTATTTTTACACTTTTTATACATCCATCTACACTTAACATCACTAATAAAACCCCTCACAGTCCTGATGATGGTTCAGCAGAACCGAAACGCTATAGTGTCGACTGACTTTGCTTCTCTATAAATCCCCACTTTCTATTTGGATTACTTGTTGGCAATTTTTCTTCACACACATATCTATATATATACTTGTGTATTTAGAGTAGTAACAGAATTCTGATTTTGCGTTCAAATATTTCTGAATAGTACTTTCTTTTGACATTATGGGTATTATGATATAGATAGGATTAGCCAGAAATATTTGGAAAAATACCAATTTGCTTTTTATTGTTTTAGATTGCAGAAATCATCCAGTATTCGCCATGTGGGAGATTTGAATCTTCCTTTTCTATTATATTCTTGATCGATTGTGAACACGATTTTAGAAGAATAGGAAAAAAATTGTTTCCATTGTACAAATGAATTTTACGAAAATATATTTTTGAGAAATATAGCATTTAGTGGCAAGTCTCGTGACTAAATTACATGGCTTGTTATATTGATTGGAATAAAATTTTGTACTGTTTTTAATTATCAAAACCAAATGATAAGAAATAAGTTGTTTGTTCGTTCATATATTTATGAGCCGACTTGTTTGTGTGTATATTTGTCATTATATTGAAGGCAAAAATAACATTAAAAAAGCCAAAAGACAAAATGAAATAAGACATAAAGCAAATATGTAAAATAAACGATTACTTTGCCTATTGAAACTTAATAGTTGAGTCCTCGTTTTAAAAACAAATGATTAAAAAGATGTGATAAAGACTATCAATGTCTGTTTGTCTATCTGTCCGTCTCTCGCGCCTTCTCTGTCTCTCTTCTCTCTTTTATTAGAACGTATAATCTCTTATACGGCTAGATTGAAATCGTTTGAATAGAAAGATAGATATATCAATAGATAGATAGATATGGAAACATTTAGATTGTGATAAAAAAAATAATGGATTTGAAAAGCTTGGATGGCTAAATAGATAAGTATGAAGGAAGAAGATAGATAGATAGATAGACAAAGGGAACGTTAAGCTAAACTAGATAGCGAGATAGATAAATGTGAATACTTGTAGATTTAAATGAAAAGGAAGACAGATATTAAAAACTAAGATAGATAGTGTCACGTGATATCCCACTGGGAGGAGGCAGATAAAATTACTACTCCTCGTGTTTGAATTAACAGTATCTAGCCGTCAAAAAAGTGACCGTTAAGAGAGAATGTGGGTCACCGAGGGGATATTAACAGGTGTTGGTACTTAGTAACCTCAGGTCGCCGGATACCGGAAGGGGAGGGAGAGAGAAGCCAAATGATTTTCTGGGCCCCAAAACGGAAGTGGGGCTCCCCCCCGTCAGCGGAGATAGATAGTAAAAAAGTTAGTTTTTGAGCAGGGTTCGTAGCGGGCAGACGAACCATAGCCAGTATTCTGGGTTGAAGACAAAAGAATATCTGAGACACGAGGGACCCCAGGTTCTTCAAGCCAGTGTAAAAAAATAGAATAATGTCTATTAGGCCGTGAAAGAAGAAATATTCTCCTGTGGAACCCCGTCGAAAAATAATATAAGTAACTTTGGGGCCATTTCTCCTTTGTACCCAAACTTTATATACTACCCTCTCTCTCTCTCTCTCTCTCTCTCTCAATTTGAAGAAAAACAAAAGTCAAGAAAAGACATTTATATTCGTGGACTGTCCAATTATTATATGTTTTGACACTTTGAAAGTGTATATAACTGTAGTAAAGGGATTCATGTATTTTTATGTTACCACGTGGTCTATGTTGTTACTTCATGCTTCCTTTTCAGCTTCTATTCGCCTTATGTTATCTTGCTTAGAATTGTCCTATTAATTCCTTTAAAATATCACACGGGAAACCGGAGTTGCCGACTACTACAATATAATACTATTACGACTAAAACCTATAGGCTCATATCTTCTGTTGTCTAGGGAAGGAAGTTAAGCGGCCTGCTGGGTGTGTGGATAGTGTGAAATTTGGAACCCCTTGCCAGCGGCGGTCAGTCTGGCCCTAAATTGGTCCCTCACGTAATATGCCAAGTCTTATATGCCTGAGAGAAAACTCTGAACGAGGACTTATTATATAGGGGATCAAGTGCCAACCTGCCCCGTCTTCACACGTGCGAAATAAAACCCCGTTCTGGGATAAAAGTAAACCTTTCGCGTCACAATAGATATATATATATAGATAGATAGGCATGAAATTATGAAATCAAAAGATAGATAGAGAGATATCAGTCGACTGAGATAGATAGATAGATAGAGGGAACGTTTAGCTAAACTAGATAGCGAGATAGATAAATGTAGATTTAAATGAAAATCAAGACAGATATTCATAACTAAGATATATATATATATATATATATATATATATATATATATATATATATATATATATATATATATAGATAGATAGATAGGCATGAAATTATGAAATCAAAAGATAGATTGAGAGATATCAGTCGACTGAGATAGATAGATAGATAGATACGAATTGCCATTGTGTCCTTATCGAAAATATTATGGCCAGTACTTTCCGTATGAAAGAACACAGAAATGGAATATCCTCTCGTGTATTATAAAGAACATTTGATTCATCCTTATTATATATCTCGTGTATTGGCTGGATGTATCTTCGTTATAACACTAAACTACATTCGGTGTTGGGGATTCTATTCTAAATCTCAGGGGTTGGTTTAGTAGGTGGAGTGTTCGCTTAATTTTCTCGGAGACCTGGGTTCAAATCCAGGTCTAATCATACTAAAGACTTTAAAAATGGTACTTGAGACCTCCTCGCTCAACACTCAGCGATATTAGGTATGTATCAAGGGTAAATTTGAGAAATCAATGGAAAGGAGTAGCGCCCTCCGCGACACCTCGGTGTAGTAGCTATTAAAAAGGCAGCCTTCTGGTTGCGTACTACTACGGTCGTCAACTTTACATTTTTATACACCCGAAATGGATTTGATTAATCTGTTTGTTTGTTTGCTTGGGTTTTGGGGCGTTTCAACCTTTGTAGGTTATACAATGGCAAATCCATTTTTATACAAATAAACAGTTCTATTTCAAACAATTCTCTTAAGCATAAGTACACAGTTTAATTGTCGAAAACATTTATAGGGTGGTGTCTTCGTGGTGTAATGGTTAAAGCGATGGACTGCGGAATCGTAGTAAGCGAGTTCGTACTCCAGTCGCGCTATTACATTCATTTTCGGGCAAATACCCTTGGGAAAGTTATGAACCCCCTTATCCTTCCAGCTATGGGTTAAATAGTACCACTACTGTTCTTCTAGGAGAATGGCTTTGGCATTAAATAACCTAAAATGAGTTGATATGCTATTAAACAAAGAAACAAAACCCAAACCAAAACATTTATATTTCAAGCAGTTCAGTTTAGTCAAACAGTTCTAATTCAAACAATTCAGTTTTGTATGGGTATAGTTTTTGTTTACACACAGTTAAATGTCAAAGCAGTTCTATTTCAAGCAATTCAGTTTAGCATGAGTAGGCAGCTTACAAGTCAAAACAACGCTCAAGCAATTCAGTTAATCGTAAGTACGTAGTTTAGTTCTATTTGACTGATAGAAAGGGCCCTTTTAGGTGCAAACATTCCAGTCTAGAGTGGACCTGGTTGCGGTGGGAAAGAAGGAGTATTTTCCATTCTCCAAATCTCCAGCATTCCTGGAGCCTCACCCTCAAATTGTTTCGTATTATATTCAGGATACTGGTTGGAGGTTGTACTCTGCAGAGGTGCAGTCGGTGTATTCTACAGCCTCAGCCAACTGGGCTAGGATTTCGTTAAGTATTATAGTATCGTCCATATATAAGTATACTACAACCATTTTTTAGAATAATTTCCTTCTAAATTAAAGATTCCAGGTATGCAATTTTTAATGTGAGCCTGATAGTGTGTGTCTGTGTGTGTTGATTTTGTATGATTGAGATTTCAAAACTTTATCTAGGAGGATTGTCACCGTGAAGTAGTGGCTAACGTGCTGTCTTGTGGTCTCAAAGTGAGTTCGAACCCCAGTCGCGCTATTACGTTCAATTTGGACTAATAAACTTCGGAAAAGTATTTACTGTCCTATAACCCAGCTATGGCTTAAGTAGTATCATGACTGTTCTTGATGTATAACTTTGGCATTCAATGTTGATATTCGATTCAACAAAGAAACTAAAACTACCTTATGATAAAAAAAATACAATGGCAAATCCATTTTTATACAAATAAACAGTTCTATTTCTATGGAGGTGCCTGTGGTGTAATTGTTACCGTCGTAGGAAATGGACACGACCACACGAGTTCAAATCTTGGACGAGGCTGATTGTATTTCACATAGCACTAATACCCTTGGGAAAGGTATGACTCCAATTACTCTCCCTCCAGCTATGGGTAAATAGTAGGACATACTGAGTTCTTCAGCCTTGGTAAGGCAACTAGTCCAGGAGAAGGAAAACTCTGATTTCAAACCTGTTAAACTCCGCTTAAAAATTGACCTTGTGTCATATCCAGCCCGAGCGGAGGGGTTGGGTAAATATATATATTAAAAAAATATACATAGGTTAAATAGACAGTAACAACACTCACATGAAAAATACATCAATAGGGTTTTGTTTCTTTGGTTATCAATGTTAGTGTACTATTTAATGCCGAATTCAGCCTTATAGAAAAACAGTAGTGGTATTATTTAACCCAGAGCTGGTTAGGAGATTAGGGGGTTTATATGTTTCCTAAGGACGTTAGTCCCGAAGTGAACATAACAGCAGGACTGAAATTCGAACTCACTACGATGATGCAGTCCCGAACATTAGTCGCTAAGCCTCCGAGACCACTCCTCAAATACTTGATTACTAATACACACCCACACATAAATATACGTGTGAGTTTGACTGATGTGAAATTGTTACTGTTAAAAAACAATATTTGAAACCATTTAATAGTGTTGAAAAAAAGTAGCTCGGTTCATTTAAAAATGTTATCAACAAAATGTGTTTACAAATCATATATCTAATATTTATAAATGAGATTTGTCATTAAATAGCCTACAATGGTGAATATGTCATAAAACCTAACCCAAGCAAACCAGATCAAACCAAACTACTCGAGGCAATGTCTTTTCGACAAAGGCTTGTGGTGACAAACTCATGTTAAACTTATTTGTAAAAAAAATGACTAAAGGATCTTTTTCCGGACACATAACAGATTTTCAGTAAATTTTTCTGGCTTTACATTTCTCAGTCTAACAACATTTAGTAAAAGACGAGTGTTGAATTGTTACGTTCCGCTCTCTGGTCAAAACAAACGACAACACGGAATATATATAACAATATATATTTATTTTCTCGACGGACACTTGTGTGAAGTAGGAGCAGTCAGGAGAGGAATTAGAATCGTTCGTCTATGAGGCTTGAACTCTTCGATGTAAGTAGACGATGGCCGAAACAACGCACACAGTGTAACAACGGGACCAGCTTTCGTGAACAGCGGAATTTTTTCACTGTCTTCCGTTCAATTCGTTGGCCTTATATTACCTTCAAACCCCCACTTGGAGATATGGACACGCCTCCACGCCTCCACGCCCCCGCAATTTCTTCCGATATCTGGTGATCAGGATATGTCACCTCCGCCATCTTTGGAATGGCATGTGTGATTGACATCGAGCGGAAATAACTGTCATGCAGTTCACAGGTCACTCTCTTCCGGTGTATCACCTTGTGAGGGCACAGTGAGAATTTTTTTACCTTGTCTCATATTGTCAGCCAAGCTGTATTTTACAGAATTGCCCAGTCGGCTGGGGCTGTAGAATACACTGACTGCACCTCTGCAGAGGGGTAAGACCCCCCCCCAAATGAGTGTCCTGATATGACACTAAATCTAATGGTGAGGTTCCAGTGATGCTGGAGCTTTGTGGAATGCAGAGTACACCTTTATTGCCATTGCTCCCTGGTCCACTCTGGCCCGGAGTGGCAGCACCTGATGGGGCTCTATCTATGGGTTAAATAGAACTAACAACATACTAATGCTAAACTGAATTTTTTGAATAAGTTGAATAGCTTGAAATAGAAATGTTTTTGACAATTAAACCGTACTTACATTTAAATTGCGTGCTTATGCTTTACTGAATTATTTGAAATAGAACTGTTTTTCGACATTAAAACTGTATTTACACTTAACTAAATTGTTACATATAACTGCTTGAATAGTTTGAAATAGAAATGTTCTTGACCATTAAACTGTGTACTTATGCTAAACTGAATTGTTTTAAAAAGAACAGATTATTTACATAAAAATGGATTTGGCGTTAAATAACCTACAAAGGTTGATATGCCATAAAACCCAATAAACCAACCAACCAACGAGTGTTGAAGCCTGTAGCACTTTAGTTCATTTGCCGCCATTTTAAATAGCCTTATAGCAAATATTTTTGCGAGATTAAAAACGCGTCTGCTATAAAACAATATCAAACAATTCAGATATGACATATATTAAGAAAATTCCGAAAAGAAAAATTAATACTCCATATTTGTTGATTGACCCTAGTACACTCAAAATAGATTTTTTCTAGAAACTATAGAATCACGTGCTATAAAAGAATTGGGAGGTGTCCTCGTGGTGTAATTGTTAAGAGGGCTGGTTTGTGGGATCTTAATACGCGAGTTTGAACACCAGTCGTGTTATTACGTTCACTTTCGGACAAATACCCTTAGCAGAGATATCAACCCCCCTATCCTACCATCTATGGGTTCAGTATTACCAGTATTGTTCTTCTGGAAGGATGGATTTGGCCTTAACTCAAGAAAGTTAATATGTCATTAGACAAACAAAAAAATTATTTAGTAAAATCCTTTAGAACAGAATCTATTTCTGCGTGTTTCTCCGACGACGACAATTTAAAAAATAACTACAAAAAATGCAACTTAACATTACTTACGTAAATACGAAGTTAGGTTCCTTTTCTTTTTACCATAACCCTCCAACCAACCAACTAACCAACCAATCATTCAATCATACGAAAGGTACCGTAACACCCATTACTAAGTATACATCTACGTAAGTTGGCGACCAGAAGGCTCCCTTTTCAATAGCTACAACACAAAGGTGTAGGGGAGGGCGCTACTTCTTTACCTGGATTGCTCCACTTTACCCTTGGTAGTACTTTATATGGCTGAGTGTTAAGAAAGAAAGTATCAAGTACCATTTTTAAAGTCTTTGGTATGATGCGACCTGGGATTGAACCCATGTCTCCCGGACCATTGACGAACACTCTACCCACTAAGCCAGTGAGCCGGTTAAAGTACACATCTAAATTATAAAAAATAATGTTTTTTAAAATCAAAGACCAGGTTGTTATCACTTCTAGCATAAATCTATCCAATTAAAACTTATATTATTAATTATTATTCATCACTGAACCCGAGAGGACTAAAACCCAAGGACCAAAAACATTTTCTGCAATCAAATTTTATCTTAAAAAAGAAGGTACGTGGTGTAATGGTTATCAGCTCAGGAAATGCACACGGTGATCCTAGTTCAAATCTTGGTGTTGAATAATAAATTGACTCTATCTTTTATTTGGAATATAGTGTAGCATTCGAATAACCGTTGAAATAGCTGGAAAGATACCGAACATCAACTCAGTTTAATTGACAGATAATGACCTTAAGAGCAGTTGAAAGCTTTGTTTGAGATTGGAGAATTGTAAAGTCAGCTGGCTAAAATCCTAGAAGTTAGATTTTAAATTTAGATTGTTCAGCCGAACCCAGTGCAAATTTTCCATCTATGGTGCAGGGGCACTTTTCGTTGGGAGTCGTTAATATATATGAAATAAATTAAGTTATGAGTACATTCGTGAAAATATGATTCCAAATTTCTTATTCATCCCATCAAAGATAATAGAGCAATCGATAAAGAAGATGGAATAGCGAGGTGAAGAGAAGAACCTACACCGCCAGAAGAACAAGATGGCTCTCCAGCAAGAATACTATATGATTCCGGACGAGATTGGTTACGTTTCATTTCGCCCTTATATCCTTAGAAAGGACCTGAGTATATTTCTTCTCTATTTTCACTATGGGTAAATAATAGAACAGACTAGACACTTTAACTTTGGTTCGGCAATCAGTCTTGAAGGTAGAAATCTCAGAATTCAAACCAGTTGTACCCCGCTAAGAAATCGACCTTGTGTCTCATCCTGTCCATGTTATAGGGGTTAGCTAAATGCAAAAAAAAAAAAATATGTATTTTAACTTTAAAATTTTTAATGCATGAGGTTTACGAGTTAAAATTCGCACGAAGCAATATGCAAATGAACTGCTTTTCTGAGTTGAATCAATCAATTGTTAAATACATTCAAAACCCGAGTTTCTTGATTGAAGAAAATCAATTTTATATTTTTTTAAAAATTTTCAGCATAAAGGATTCATTCAAGAAACGGAAACGTAAGAAGAAAATAAAAATTAGAATTAACACGGTGTACATGTTTGCTCACAAATGAATACAACCAAAACAGTTTTTGAAATAAACATTTTATTCTTTTCTAAACCGAAGATACCAGAATTTTTACTATTTCCTCAATAACATTATTCAATCAAAACGGATATTAAGTACTACACTATCATCAGTAAATAAGTACACATTTAACTTTTTTTTTATTTGAAAACTTTTTAAACTAAAGATACCGGCATTTTATTTCTAGTGGAACCCTATACAATCGAAACGAATATTGTTAGATATCAATATCGCCCATCAAGAAGTAAACCCACTAAAATTATTTGATGAAAAGTAAATTTTCTTCATTATCAAAGATACCAGGGTTTTATTATTTCTAGTGGAACGCATTACAATCCAAACGAATATTGTTAGATGTCAGTATTGCCCATCAAGAAGTAAACCCAAAAAGATTTTCGATAAAAAGTTCATTTTCTTCAGAACCAACGATACCAGAGTTTTATTTCTTGTAGAACATTACACAATAAAAACAGACATGATTAGGCAGTATTTATTACCAGACTCTCCAGCATCAATACTGTTCACAGAATATGAATATGTAGCAGTCCAAAAAGAAGTACCCCATTCAGCAAAACATTTTTATTTTTAATCAAAATTAATTTCTGAATTTCTTGAAGTGGGTACAGACTATATTGAAAATGAATACATAAGCTAACTCAATCAAAACCTCAGTTACGCAAATGTCTTGGAAAAAGAAAAGAAGGTTTTAATTATTCAGTATTATTCTTATAGTTTTTGAAAAAGATGTGATTACGAACTTCTGTCCAAGACGAACATTCCTGTAAAACACTACTTAAAATCAAGAAAAGTGTTCAATCTTTAAGTAACCCATTTCTCATTTTAATTTCATTTTGTACTCCCAGACGCACAAGCGTCATTCAATAGATAACGAGAATATTTTTGAAAAAAGATTTTTTTCAGAATTTTTTTCAAAAACTATAAACTCTAAATTGTTTGAATTGCTATAAAGCAATTTTTTTTTAAATCTCGAAAAACTTCCTTGGAAGCTATTCAAAATGGCAGCAAAGGAAACAGAGTGCTACAGGGTTCAACAGTCGTTTTTCCGTAAATATTAGGTGGCTGAGAAATGCAAACCAAGTGAAATTTTGAGAGAATTTGTGTTGTGAACGGAGAAGGATCCTTTAGTAAAAAAATGTTTACAAATCCATGGAGTGGAAACACACAGACTCTTCGGTAAAAAAAACAAAACATTCTAGACACAGCGGTCAGTAAAGAAGGTCATGCTTACTGTCTCTTTGGAAATGAAAAGAACAATCACTATTGATTTCCATGCAAAAGGTGAAACTGTAAACAATTCTTCTTATTGCCAACTCCTTAGGCAACATTTAACCTTATTTATTGAATGACCCTCGTTCGACGCACTTTCGACAGAGCCTTGCGTTGCAGATTGCAATACCCAACAAAAGAAAGTGGATCCTATTTAAGACAATAAACCATATCCATGGAGCTTTAGTGAGTGCAGAATTTGCCCTGCATTGCCATTACTCAGAGTAAAACATTTATTCATTTATTAGGATCATTTTCCCTCCGTTTTTGAGTTATGTATATAGGGATAGCGCTTATAATATATATATATATATATATTGGACAATTTTCCATGAAGTATTAAAACCCCTTAATTCAATATCAAGTTATCAAACTAAGAAAAAGGAAATTGGTATAACACCTGCATTTGTCTTTATTACTGCTTATCTTGCTTTCTTTTTTCACTGAATGATAATCATGAAGAGTGGTATTTGTGTTGTACAGGCGTTTCTATCATTTCATTTACTACCCTCTCTTGAAAAAGACTTGCGGAGACGGAAGTGTGATGACGTATGCAGCCCTAACCGGCTGGAAGCTAAAGTTACATATCTAGACCTGGGCGACAGGACTCTTATCCTAACATCGTTGATGTGTCCTCTCGAGGTAGGGACTGATCCTGCTGGAGATTCTTGCGTCTAAGCAGCACTGTTTAGGAGAGGATCAACTGACAGCTTTATGGTTATGATAGGGTTTCGAGGTTAGGAGAAACCCCAGTGATCTGTGATATATTATGTAGCTGCATATATATATATATATATATATATATATATATATATATACACAAGCATGTTTATATCTGGGGTGGGTGGAGTTACATATTCGTTGCCATTACACCAAGGCTGAGTTCTACTATTTAGCACGAGTTGGCACAAAGGTTCATTAACTTCATTGTCTATCAAATATTTCTGCTAATGACCACAAAGTGGCGGTGTCAAAGCAGTGTATAACGCATATGTGCAAGAACCTTGAGTCTCTTTGAACCAAGCAGTGAATTAGTACACAAAACGTGTGCTTAGCTGCTTGGTCAAGCGACGTGTGATATCTCGTTCGCTTACAAGTTCGTGTCGTTTTGCACACTACACTAAATTTCCAACGCATGAACATCTTTACACAAAAACTACTTTTTCTCTCATACATACTTACAACTAAAACTTTTCAAACATACCAGATTATTTCCGTTACAAGTAGTGCGAAGTGTTATCTTTTAATCGTTTTATCTTAGCACGAGTTATTGTACCCAAATACAACGAACGTACGAAGACAACCATCATTTGTCGGTACTGTGGCTGTAATGGCACTTACTGACGTGGTACATTCTGTCAGAGTTAACCTACAGCTCTGGAAAGTCACGCTTAAAGATATTTCTAAGTAGGCACCCAAGCTTTGAGGAGACCCTGTTGAACATTTATTATCTATCGGAAAAATTTGCTTTAAGCGTGAATTGTAATTTACTAATTTGTAAGTCAAATAGTTTCAAATTATTTGAACTCCATCGGTTCTTTAATTACTAATAGTTGTGATTAAAATGCATTTAAAGATGGACTATCACATACATAATATATACATATTTACAATAGAAAATCCGAATTAAAGGGATTGCCGATGGTCATGAATTAATTCTATAAAGAAATGTAATAGGAATAGTTAATTGAAGATACCAGTTTGAAAATTATAAGTTTTAGAAATAAGTTAAATCATCTAAGTGTGAAAAAATATTAGAATTATGATTACTTGAAAGAATATTGTGTACAAATTATTATTAATAATAATAGTTTCTTCAAATCATAATCATTATTTCTTTGTTTTGCCTTCTGGGTAATCTCCGCTTTTTACTATCTTCTCACGTCAAACAAAAAAAAAAAGAATCTGCAGTGTGAACCTAAATGCAATATCTGTTTAAAGATCAAGATTTTGTATTAAATAACTCACGTTTGCTGTGCCAAAAAAAAAAAAAAAACAAAAACAACTGACTTGCAATGCATACAGACCAAATTCTGTGAAGTAATACATTCGATAATTAAAAAAAATCACTCTTGATTTATTTTCTTGCGGTTATTCTTTAAGTACCCAATTTAATCTTTAAATTTACAAGACTATAATGTTTTTGATTTAATTCAGCAATTTGTTTCCAAAATATATTATTCAATTAGCAAAAAAAACAAACAAACTAATTGGTTAGTTGACAATTTTTTTTTAAAAATCTGTCTTGTTGGTGAATTTCCCGTTTGAGAAGAAATCTTAAAAAATATATACGATAATTATAAATTTCATTACTCTGAAAGTTTCATTTAGATCAGCTCTGACTCTTCTTTCTGGTAGCGTAAAAAAGTAAAGATGGAGACCGTAGTCGAGGGTGACCTGATGGCTTCCTCCCTTATCAATAACTGTTTGGGGGCGCTACCCCTTTCTCTGGGTTGCTCCAGTTTAATGCAGAGTGTTAAGCAAGGAGGCATCAAGTACCAATTTTTGAGTCTTTGGTATGACTCAACCTGGGATTGAACCTAGGTCTCCTGAGCCATTAGCGAATACTAAAGCAGTTCATCTAAATTTCTCTAATCTCTCCCTGTAACTGTAATTTTTACTCGGCTTATTATTTTTATTAATCTTCTCCGTATTGTATCGTAATTGCTTACAGGTAATTATCATTAGCTACTTTATAGCAAAAAATAACTGATTTCGTTTTTAAATAACCCATGAAATGTTGACATACCGTTAAATAAACCCGTAAAACAAAAGCATATTCATATACACTTTATGTACACATGTGTTTGTGTGTGTGTGAACTTTGTATACGTCTTTAAAATAAAGATGCTAGGTTGAGTATTATACTCGGCGGTTGACCCACACTTGCGGATTTGCCATCGGATTAAGATTAACTTCAGAAATGTTTCTAAAGAGTTTGTAGAGATTCTCTCTACTTTAATCCATTCGTTCTACTCTCTGACAATTGGTCTACGCCCAAGCGTTTGAGTTCTAAGAGCAACATTCTCTAAGTAATAGAAAACCATTTTTAACTGAACTAAAAGAGTCTTTTGGTTAAATAAATACATACCTCCTTTTTTTTATTGTTTCGTGTTACTTATGACAGTGTTTTCTATCAAATACTAAAAAAATTGGACCTTGTGGGAGGAAAAAATGGATAGATAGAGAGTCAAGTCCTAGAGTTGTGGAAAGTTAGGAGTCACTCTTTTGCAATCAATGCATCCAGCTCAACTCTTAACCAGAGTGGAAGCACATGTCAAACTCCTATCTATAAGCCAAATAGTTTAAAATAAATTATGTTGCCTCTTAAAATATGAATTTATAAATTTGACTGGAATAGTTAACTGGAGATATATAATTGTCAGGAAATTACGTGACTAATTCAATTAATAAGGGATTGATATAAAGATTTTTTCAATTAGCATTGTTTGTAATCATCATGATCATCATGATCATGATCATCATCATCAATTCCCACTTCTAGCAAGGATTTCCCCCCACTCTCTCTCTCCTTCTCTCTCTCTCTCTCTCCATCTGTCACTATCATTCATCGCTCCAGCAGGTCTTCGAAACAATTTTCCAGTATTCCTGGGGCCTGTGGTACGGAAAACAACATTTTACAGGCAGTAAACTCATTTGCCAGGACTTCCCCCAACAAAAAACGTAAAAAAGAAAATCTGGATTTGTGAAGACACAAAACCTTTGAACTACTCAAATTCAGTGAAGGTGTCCTCGTAGTTGCAAAAGTGCTGCAGTGCAAGGTTATAATAAGTGAGTTCGAACTGCAGTCACACTATTACATTCATTTTTTTTTTAAATTAATAACCTTGGTAAAGGTATGAACCTCCTCATTCCTATAGCTATGCGTTAAATTTTACCGCTACTGTTATTTTACAAAGATAACTTAGCCATTAAATTACCAACAAAAGTTTATGTGACATTGAATGAACAGATTAATTTGAATGAATTTGCTCTCATTTCGTAGGATTATCTTCATTCTGTCAGAAAATTTAATTATGATTTTAAAAAATGTGTAGATAATAACTAAAGACGGAAAAATTTAAAAAATGGGAAAATATCTTTATTCTAAGAGCAGTAATTATAAAGAAAATTATTAACATCCTTAAACTAAATTTGATTGGTATTTTCCTGTAGTTCTGTGTCCTGCAAAACAATAAATCATATTACTAGAAAATATTTTTATTGGAATTTCACCAGACGTACCATTTTTTTAATATCACATCAGAATAGCGCAAAAATCTTTATTTGAAGATTGGAAAGAATCGCAAACAATATCTTCTCTTTGGATTGATCAATTTTAATAATCTTGGTATCATTTTGTCGGATGATGATAGTTGTATAATATTTTATATCACGGTAATAAATTAGATCCGTGATGATGCAATCATTTTAATAAAAGCAAAAATACTGTGATCTACACAAAAAGTCATAATTTAAAAACACAGGAAATTGAAATCAAAGTTTTTTTTAGGATAAATCATCAAGGTAAAGGATAATAATATAATTAGAGGATACATATTAATTATTTTATCTTGAATATAGTGTTACAATAAATAAAACAATTACAGAAATATACAACTCAAATTGTGAACCTTTCGTACTTCACTGGTTATAATTAGATTTAATGCTGGGTTCATAATTAATTTTACTGAGAAATATATCAATATATGTTTACGTAATTAGTTATCATTTGCTTAGAAATCCTCGCCAGAATCTGTATCACAACTTTAAGTGTGAATCTGACAGTGATAATACTGACAGTCATGAAAATTTAAATGAAATGGCAGAATATCGACAAGCTGAACAAGCATGATGTCTATAGTAGTTCAGAATGGTATTATTTCATCCTTTTTATCGGCATGATGTTTCCTGTAGTCCAGAATGTTATTATTTCATCCTTTTTATCGGCATGATGTCACCAGTAGTTCAGACTATTGATAATTCATCCTTTTTATCGGCATGATGTTTCCTGTAGTCCAGAATGTTATTATTTCATTCTTTTTATCGGCATGATGTCTCCAATAGTTCAGAATAGTATTATTTCATCCTTTTTATCGGCATGATGTCTCCAGTAGTTCAGAATGGTATTTTTTTATCCTTTTTATCGGCATGATGTCTCCAGTAGTTCAGAATGTTATTATTTCATCCTATTTATCGGCATGATGTCTCCAGTAGTTCAGAATGGTATTATTTCATCCTATTTATCGGCATGATGTCTCCAGTAGTTCAGAATGGTATTATTTCATCCTTTTTATCGACATGATGTATCCAGTAGTTCAGAATGAAATTATTTCATCCTTTTTATCAGCATGATGTCTCCAGTAGTTCAGAATGTTATTATTTCATCCTATTTATCGGCATGATGTCTCCAGTAGTTCAGAATGGTATTATTTCATCCTATTTATCGGCATGATGTCTCCAGTAGTTCAGAATGGTATTATTTCATCCTTTTTATCAGCATGATGTCTCCAATAGTTCAGAATGGTATTATTTCATCCTTTTTACCGTCATGATGTCTCCTGTTGTCCAGAATGGTATTTTTTCATCCTTTTTATCGGCATGATGTCTCCAGTAGTTCAGAATGTTATTATTTCATCCTTTTTATCAGCATGATCTCTCCAATAGTTCAGAATGGTATTATTTCATCCTTTTTACCGTCATGATGTCTCCTGTTGTCCAGAATGGTATTTTTTCATCCTTTTTATCGGCAATATGTGCCCATTTCCAAATTGTAGTTGTATTCACTTACAAGAAGTAGAGACAGCGATCCGAGTTGAATTCCTGGATGAGACATTGTATTTTACATAGCACTCATATCCTTGTAAAAGATATAAATCCAACAATTTTTCACCCGGATATCGGTGAATAGAAGGGCAGACTGAGCTCTTTAACTTTGGTATAGCAAGCTGTCTTGTAGAAGGAAGACTGAATTTAAACCCGTCAAACTCCGCTTAACAATTGATTTTGTGTCTTTCCTACACGTGTAGATGGGTTGGGTAAAGATATATATTATGTGTCCCATGTTATAACATATAATCATGTTATACAATATTTTGACAGCAAAATGAAGAATCTCAATTCATTAACATTTTTGATAATATGAATTACATCAGACTAATTGACTTTGAAAGAAATTCAAAAGTCAGATTGAAAGATCAGTTAGGGACTAGTATTAACTTTCAAATTGTCAAAACATAAAAAAGCATCTTGATGTTTTGTCGGTGCAATGATCAATTTTAAATCACGACATCTCTTGCCCACCTGTTAAGGTTAAAACTTCAAATCTTTGGATAGATTAACCGGGACTTTGATTTTTGTTTTGATTAATGCAAGAAGAGATACTCTTCTACTAGGTGTGGGCTGGGACTCTTAATTAACTAAGCCCCTATATTGTTGTTTGATTGGATTGGCAATTAAAATCTGATGGGTGGAAAGGATACTCTTCCCACTGAATCAAATCAACGTATTAGATTGGCTGACCAATAAATAAGTGGTCGAATATTACGAAGTAATCGGAGAATAAGAAAAGAAAACTCTCCAATAACTAAAACCTCTCCAGCAAAAGATTCACTCTCCGAAAAATTGAGTAAGATAGAAAGACGTTTCCAGCCAGATGCCTCATTTCTCTCTCAAGTACAATAAAAAGCTACAAAGTACTGTCTAGATAGAAAACTACATTCAAATACATATCTGAGCAACATGGCAAACACTAATCCATGTCCTATGAATGGAGTTATCCCTACCGGATAAAAGATACAAGTATTTACTGGAAAACCTACCAACCTAAAACATTGGCTAGCAGATCTACCAATTAAATAATCCAGAGTCGGTTAATCCAGCCTACGATTTTTCAGAGGGTATCATATCAGAATGGATTGGTGATTATCTCGCTGACCATCCAGATATTTCCAATAATAAGTTATTCGATCAGATATCAGCGCTGTATGGAGAATTTGCAAACTTCACCAACGACGCTCCAGTTTAAATTAAAATAAAGCAAGACAGAGATAAAGTTACCGCTGAACTAGCTAGTAGAATGACCAAACTTGCTAAGTTGACGTGTAGGTACTCGGAGCTAGGAGAAGGTTTAGTTGTACAAATACAACGAGCTTAATTCATTAATGATGCCTTAAACAATCCTTTCATTAAAGAAGATGTCGCAAGATCTAAACCGACAACCCAATCGAGGGTCTTGTGTTCGGCAAGAGAAAGTGAAAGGCTTTATGAGAAACTCCGATTTTGTCAAACAAAAGTAAGATCAAGTTTTGATCATAAGATTTCAGGAAATGGTAGATTGGCAACAGGAAAATATGAGTTCCTATACCATGTTAAAAGTTCCCAAGCTGTAAAACGATCGCAGACGGTGGTTTGGACAGGTCTATCATATTTACCAACCCCTCCGCTCGGGCAGGATATGACACAAGGTCAATTTTTAAGCGGAGTTTAACAGGTTTGAGTTCGGAGTTTTCCTTCTTCTAGACTAGTTGGCTGAAGAACCTAGTCTGCCCTACTATTTACCCATAGCTGGAGGGAGAATAATTGGATCCATACCTTTCCCAAGGGTATTAGTGCTATGTGAAATGCTATCAGTCTCGTCCAGGATTTGAACTCATGTCACCGTGTTCATTTCCTGCAACGATAACCATTACACCACGGGTACCTCCACTTGGACAGGTCTATGGTCCGTACAGTTGTAGCAAACTAACTCAACAAGCCAAAAAAACAAGGAAGCAAATGCTTCAGTAACATTATTTAAAAACGATTAAGGGCGCTGGGACAGTGGTATAGAATTTGATGAATATGACAGTACAAGGTCAATTGAGGACTCTTACTCCACCCGAGAAAAAGAAAATAAAGGGCACTATTAAAATATAACTAACACCAAAAATTGTTCAAAATGTTATATAACATATGACATGGATTTTTGGTCCATTCCTAGTGACCCCGTATGCTCTGGCAAGCTGTCACATTTTGATTAGTAAACGAAGATGATGGTACGTCAGGGCACTCAGGTCGAACAGGTGTGTAGCCGGAAGGAGGTCACGTGATGAGAGCCACGCAGTCAGATTTAGACTGAGTGCAGAAGATCGCAGTCGAACGTGGGACACGCAGCCGATCAGAAGTCCTATATGTCTCTCCACCCATCTCTCATACACCCCAGAAACATCAACACTTTAGAGAATAAAACGAGAGAGATATTTTTATTAAGAAAGGTGTTTTGTTCGTTCATTATATTTGATGGCTATACTACATTAATACGATTTGGTTCCGTGACCGGGATTTTGGACCAGAGTAAGGTCAATTTATGGTTTTGAGATTCTTCAAGTAATTGCAGAGGGCCCTAATGAGTTTTTGGAGGATGAAAGATGCATCTGTATTGTACTGTGATGCACGCATGTCAGGATAGCCAACCGCGAAAAGAATGATGTGAAATAAATTTAGATAATAATTACACTGGGAAAGTGTGGCATAGTAAAAAGGTCGCCTTTTAAATGTTTTAAGATTGTACTGTTTTTGCTGTTGTTCCTGTAATTCTTTTAATTTTGTTTTGTGTAAAGTTTTGAGGGGATATGGAGAGAGACGTAAAGAAAATGTCCATACGTGGACATTTTGAAAAATAGCATACAGAGGAATGTTATATAACGGATGACATGGATTTTCGGTTCGTTCCTAGTGACCCAGTGTAGTTTGGCAAGCTATCACATTTTGATTAGTTAACAGGAAGATGACGGCGCGTCAGGGCACTCAAGTTGAACAGGTGTGTAATTGGAAGGAGACCATGTGATTAGAACCAGGCGGTCAGATTTAGACAGTGTACAGAGAATCGCAGTCGAACGTGGGACACGCAGCCGATCAGAGGTCGTCTCAGACGAGCTTGCAAGGGGGTGAAAGCGTTGGAATCCCCTGGCCCCTGGAAGAAGATATGGGAAGAAGAAGTCCTCTCTCTGAGTATATGTCTTTCCACCCATCTCTCACACACCACTGAAACATCAACACTTTAGAGAATAAAACGAGAGAGATATTTTTATAAAGAAGAGTGTTTCGTTCGTTCATTATGTTTAATGGCTATACAACAAAAAGCCTAGAAGGCCACACAAAGAAAGTATTTATGTTGAACCTCCAAAAAAGAAAGACATCAGAAAAATATAAATCCAATAAAACAAGGGTGTCAAAAAGGCAGTAGAATCTGTGCGTAAATTTCATATCCAAAGCAAAACTGGGAAAGAGTAAAAACTTCAAAAAGAAAAGGATCTAAAGAATAAGAACTCGTTCATTGGCCACCATGTCAATTCACACAATATATGTGCTTTAATCAAACAGGCAACATTTCCACACTAAAGGGAACCTCTCTGAAACTGGTGGATAAATTCACCTACCTCGGAAGCAGTGTTTCATCAACCGAAAAAGACATCGACACGCGGCTTACGAAGGCATGGACGGCTATCGATATGCTATCGATCATATGGAAATCAAACCTGACCGATAAAATGAAACGCAGTTTCTTTCAGGCAGCGGTCATGTCAATACTGCTGTATGGATGCACCACTTGGACGCTAACAAAACGGCTGGAGAAGAAGCTAGACGCCAATTACACAAGAATGTTGAGAGCAATATTGAATAAGTCCTAGCAGCAACACCCCACAAGGCACCAACTATACGGCCACCTGCCTCCCATCACAAAAACTATCCAAGTTAGACGAATCAGACACTCAGGACACTACTGGAGAAGCAAAGACGAGCTCATAAGTGATGTACTCCTATGGACCCCCGCATATGGCCAAGCAAAAGCAGGATGTCCATCTAGAACATACGTACAGCAGCTATGTGAGGATACGGGATGTAGCCCTGAAGACCTGCCAGAGGCGATGAATGATAGGCAGAAGTGGCGAGAGAGGGTCAGGGATAACCGTGCTAGCGATACGACATGATGATCATGATGATCCAATGTAAGTTAATTACCATGGGCAGACAGTTAGAAGTACTGATGGATTCTTGTTCAAAAATCTTACTCCTAAAAACACCCTGTCAATATTGATACTATAACGTTGAAAGATTCTGATTTAACAATAGCACATGGGCTATTGGTTCGTCTAACTTGGATAGATTTCGTGTTGGGAGGCTGGTGGCCGTATAGTTGGTGCCTTGTGGGGTGTTGCTGCCAGGACTTTTTTCAATTGTTCCCACGTGCCACTATTTCATGCACTGCTAAATCAGTCTTCAAAAGAAGACTAGTAAATTAAAATAAGTAAATTTGGGGACCTTAGTCAAGGGGGATCCAAAGGCTCCTTTTTCAATAGCTACTACACTGAGGTGTAGCAGATTGGGCAACTCAATTCACTGGATTGCTCCACTTTACTCTTGATACTTACCTTATATTGCTAAGTGTTAAGCAAGGGGGCGTCAAGTACCACTTTTTGAATCTTTGGCATGACCCGATCTGGGATTGAGCCTCAGTCGCCCAGACCATTAGCGAACACGCTACTTCTTAGGCCAAAATGGAACTTTATATTGCGTAATTACAACGAAAGAAACAGTCATAGGAAATGAAGATGTTGTTAGAGAGAACAGAGCAGGAAAAATTCCAACAACGTTGGCCAATTTAAAGTTTCATTAATATTAGTGGTATTAATAAAAAATGGTTCGGTTTTTTTGTTCCATTCCTCGGAGTAATGGCAATGAAAGGGTACTTTATACTCCCCAGAGCCTTACCTCTAAAAGCAGTTTAGTGCAATACCTATTTTTATGGGGGTGGGTTTTATTTCATAGGAGGGGATAGCCATGAATTCATACCGACACAGTTTGAGGAAAGTTAGACATCTAAATATATGGTGAATTTGAAAATAGTGCATGGATATGTTATGAAACCCTTGAGGAATAAAAATTCAAAATTGTTTTATAGGGAATATTTCACCATTCCTCTTTAAGAGCAAATCTAGAGGTAGAAAGTTTAGGAAGAATATTTCTGGTAAATATAAGAAAACAAGTTAATTATATTGAAACAAATCCAAATAGGACACGTAACGATATGATTTACCCAAATGATCTCAATATACCACAGAAGCATAAAAGGAAAAGAGATGTCGTAACTAACAAAGATAAAGAATTAGAACATTCATAGTCGGTCCAAATAAGGATAGACACAGATGACCAACCTTCTATTAAATTAAGACCCTACCGAACTCCAATTCATAAATTTATATTAATGTCCAGGGAGATAAAATGCTCTAAATCATCTTTGAACTACCCAATAGTCCTAGTGGAGAAAAAGAATCGAGGACACCGGTTCTGTGTAGATTTTAGTGCACTAAATAATATCAAAAAGCCCCTGGCATACCCATTTCCATTAATCGACGATATACAAGCTCGTTTGGGAGAGGTAACCTGTTTTTCAACTCTGATTTGAGGTCGAGATACTTGTAGATGTTGATAAAGCTGATCAAGAGAGAGCAACGTTTGCATGCCACGCGGGGCTTTTCTAATTTAGAGTAAAACCCTTTGGGCTTGATAATGTGCCTTGGGTTTTCCAACAACTTATATCACTCGTGTTGGCGGGATTGGAGCAGTTCCCCCTTGCCTATTCGGATGAAAAATTGGTTTTCCCGAGCAATTTCATTGAATATCTCAAACACCTACAGGCTGTATTCAAATGATTGAAGAATCATGGGCTGAGATTAAAATTAACAAAATGCCAATTCATGAAAGACGATACCAGGTATTTGGGTTTTGTCATTCACAAGCATGGGATAAAACCGGACGCCGATAAGATCCTAAGGTTGGTTTCATCACAAGAAAACCACAGCTGACTTCCACGCCCCAAATCCTGAACTTGACCATTCAACAAGAATTTTTTCTCGAAACTACATACATAGAGGACTGACATGAGGCTAATTATCCATATTGATAATCGCCAGTCAACATGTTACTTTGAACTAAAGAATCATCCAGTCCGGGAGATTCCAGCCTTGAAATAGAAATCATTTGTTATGTATACATGATTTTAATAAGGTTTTGTTTTATTTACACCTGTTAACAATCGTTTTTGAGTTATTAAAGTAATTAACGGCAATGATGAATATGATCCATTACAAACCCAGTTAGAACTGAGAGGAGTCCGAGCCAGATTTTCCACGACTCTTTGTCGACTTCTCCTGCGGATCTATCCACACAACTTGGGAGCTGGAATCCAATCGAACAAGCTCACTGGCGACAGACCTATCTATATGTGGACCGCAACGTAACACACAGACGTAGGGTCACAAACTTTTAACTTGCTTATTACCATACAAAGCAAAGTTAAATTCCTCTCAGTAATTTTCAGGGTCTTTATTTATATGCCATGATTTTCCTACCTTCATAAATACTTTCTGGAAGTTTTGATAATTATTTCAACAAATTCTATTCCCTTCCCCTTTCCTTGCATCTTTTAAGCACTTGTCATGTCACAGCCAGTAAACTCAGGTATTGCATAGAAAAAACAAACTTGCTTTTGTGAATAGGCGGTTGTATGCATATATGCATATAGTTAGTAAAGTTAGTGACCTTTGTCGAGGATCAATTCAGCATTAAATATATATATATATATATATATATAATTTTTTTATAGATATACTGATTAACCGCTCCGTTGTTTCAACTTTTGTAAGTGATACCTCATATATTTGCAATGGCCATGCTAATTAAGGAATTAATCCAAAATAAATGCACCATATTTTACCCTTGTTCATGAGGTTACATTTATCCATGGTGCGTAATCCATTTTATTGCTGTTTCCTTCATCATCATCATCATATCGTGCTGGCAGCACGGATATCCCTGACCCTCTCTCGCCACTCCTCCCTATCGTTCATCGCCCTAGGCAGGTCTTCAGGACAACAACCTGTATCCTCACATAGCTGCTGAATGTACGTTCGTGCTGGTCGTCCTGCTTTTGCGCGGCCGTGTGTGGGGATCCATAAGAGTACATCTCTTATGAGTTCATCTCTGCTTCTCCAGCAATGTCCTGCATGTCTGGTTCGCCTAACTTGAATAGATTTCGTGATAGGGGGCAGGTGGCCGTACAGTTGGTGTCTTGTGGGGTGTTGCTGCCAGGACTTGTTGAGGATTGCACGCAGCATTCTTGTGTAATTGCCATCTAGTTTCTTCTCGAGCCGTTTTGTTAGCGTCCATGTAGTGCATCCATATAGCAGTATCGATGTGACCGCTGCCTGGAAGAAACTGCGTTTCATTTTATCGGTTAGGTCTGATTTCCATATAGTCGATAGCCTATTGATAGCTGTCCATGCTTTCGTTAACCTCGTTTCGATGTCCTTTTCGGTTGATTCGACGCTGCTTCCTAGGTACGTGAATTTGTCTACTAGTTTAAGAGGGGTTCCTTCTAGAGTGGAGATGTCCCCCGTTTGGTTATAGCACATATATTCCGTTTTGTGTGCATTAACATGGAGGCCTATGCTTGCTGCTGCTCGTTCCAGGCTATGCAGAAGTGTTTCGGCTTGGTCAGGTGTATTTGCCAGTATCGCTATGTCATCGGCGTAGTCGGCGTCGGTAATTGTTGTTGCGGGATATCTTCTGCTTCTTTTCTTCGTCAGTTCGAAGCCATTCTCTTTGATTTTGTCAATCGATGTTCTAAGTACGTAGTCTAGACAAATGATAAAGAGATACGGAGCCAGCGTGTCCCCTTGTAGTACTCCTGCTACAATGTCGAAGTATTCTGTGTCTCCATCTGGTGATCGTACTTTTACTTTAGTGTTTCTATAGAGAATCGTTATTGCCGCTACGGTTTCTTTAGGTATGCCGTACGCTAGTAGGATTTGTTCCATCTTTCCTCTGTGAATGGAGTCGAAAGCCTTGGTAAAGTCGACAAATATTAATGTCGCTCGTAGGTTCTTTGCCCGTACACCTTCAAGGATTCTGCGGATGGTTAGTATTTGTGAGGTCGTAGATCTATTTCTTCGGAAGCCATTTTGGTTTTTTCTAAGTATGTTGTCGATTTTGGGTTCTATGCGGTTTCGTAGTAGGGCATTGTAGATTTTGGCAGCTATGGATGTAAGTGTTATGCCTCGGTAGTTTTTGGCTAATCCGAGGTCCCCCTTTTTAGGGAAGGGGAGTATGCATCCCTTCGTCCATCTATCTATCGGATTTTGATTGTATACTGCGTTGCAGTGTCGGAGCAGTATGTCGTCGAATTGTCTGGTCTTCCATACTTCCGGGGGAATTTCGTCCAGTCCTGCAGCTTTCCTATTTTTAATTTTTCTGAGAACCGAGTCGAGTTCTCCTTGTGTGAACGGTCCAAGTTTAATGTCTAATTGTTTGCTAATTATTCTGGTGATTGGTTCATGCGTTATTTTTGGTGGGTTTCCAAGTAAGTTTTCGAAGTGCTGTTTCCACAGTTTTATTCTTTCTTGTTGGTTTGCTGCTTTAAGTTTTGCTTTGGCTGTGTTCTTTCTTCTGCTCACTTCGTTTATTGTTTGCCAGGCAATTCTAGATTGTCTATCTTCTACCGAGTCTCTGATCTTATCTATCTGATTTTGAATGTATTCTGTCTGTTCCTTTATATATATGCCTGCTAATTGATTTTGTGCTGTTTCCTTAGGTCCTGCTAATGATGTCGATCAGTAACTGGTAAGGAGTAGCAGCGACTGAGACTCTTAACGCTTTTTTCGCAGATCGCAGGGATTTCGTTTCCACTGATAGAAAACTTGATTTCTTTGCAGTTTCCTTTCAGAAACGATAAACTCCGACACTCTGAAGGCTTTATTTTCATAGCAACCCATTTGAAGAGCTCTTGGAGGCGGGTCACCAGTTGTTCCATGTATGATCTGGATTCTGCAATTAGAGTTACATCATCCATAAAAGCCTTCATTGATGGATCAGTTATTTGATTGGTGTTGACATCGGCACTACGTAATATCATCTCCATTACCAATACGAAAATTAGTGGAGTGATACAACCCATCATGATGCCAATATTCAACTTTTGCCAGTTAATTGAATATTTATAATTCGAAAGCCTCACATAAGTACGTTTAAAGTACGTTGATCTGAGGTTTTAATGACCTCTGGAATACAAAAGAACGCCATTGCTTTCTTAAGTAGTTGGTGTCTTACTGAACCATATGCGTTTTCTAGATTTAACCAAATGATGTGGAGTTCGGTTTTATTATTTTTCGCCTTTTTTATTCGATCCCACAACATAGTGGTATGTTCAATACAACCTGGAAAGCCGGGAACTCCAACCTTTTGGATTTATGTATTGACATACTCGTTGTTTATCACGAATCTCGTCATCCTCTTCGCAATGACACCGAAAAAGATCTTACCTTTTACGTTGAGTAATGAAATTGGTCGAAACTGTTTTATTTTTCTGAAGTCTTTTTCTTTTGGTATGAGGATTACATCTGCTAATCCCCAATTATCCGCAATAAATTTCTTTATATAAGCTTCTCGTAAAAGTTTCCAAAGGAGTTCTACTATTTTAGGGCATCTTTTGTAGAGCTTATATGAAATGCCTTTAATCCCCGGTGAGCTCTTAGCTCGAGCTTTTCTGACGAAATCTTTAATTTCACTAAGTTTAAAGGTGAATCGTCAATTTTTTCTTCCGAGGCATGTGGGCATGTCAACGGAATGTCGGTGAGTGGATCGGTATTTTTTTTTTCCAAAGGTGAGCTTCTAAGTCCTCTTTCGCTATATTAAGGACCCCGTTTTTCTCTCCCTCAAACAATTTCTTAGTGAATTTAAACTTTTTTTTTCGAAATTGCGCCCAGCTTTTCGTTCCTTTTGTCGACGTTTCCTTGCGTTTTCTGCTCTTGCAATGATAAGGATCTTCTTAAGAAGCCTTTGCTCTACTCTAAGCAGGCCCTTTTCTCGCTGCCTTCTATTTGCTGTTCGTATGTTTTTTTTTTTCTTTTTAGACCTCTTCAGCTCCAAAAGGCTCAAGGCAAACTGTATGAATAGTTTTAGTGAAAGAATATATTTTAACTCCGATAGATCCTCTCAAGCTGTTTCGGAGAATAAAAGACACCTCTTCAAAAAGGACCTTCCATCTATCGTCATTCGCTTTCGGCAATTAATGCGAATTGCATTCCCTTTTACCCTGGGTGCATTAGGTTGACAAAGTGATCCTGACTTAGGCATCCCATTTTTGTGCGGTGGATTCGCATTCCCTTGATGCTTGCAAAGCTGCGTCCGCAACAGTATTGTATGTTCGTAGACGATCCAGGTTCGTTAATGGAAGTGTTCAGTTTGATGATATCATTCTCCACCGCCTTTCGGGTCATCATAGGGGAATGTTTCTTCATTTTGTGACGTAATAATAAGATTGTGGTGTCGCAGACTAAGTTTACACCGTAATAGAATCCTACCAAGCCTGCACAATGTGATTTAGGCTACTAACCCTCGTCACCCCATGCAGTGGTCTTTCCCAACTGTCGCTAGTCTTTCCTAGTGTCATCCGATCTTTCTCGGAGGTCTTTCATAGTAGGTATCATACAATAACCGATGTTTATAAAACAACATTGCTTCTAACAAAGCTTTCATCAGATGATGACTCTGGGTTCAGGCATGGTTTCGGGGCCCAAGCATCATTACCACTAACCCAGAGCGCCCCAGGAGTATCCCACGACACCACCAGACTTTGTCAGATTGTTGTCGCTCTGTGGGATTGTCAGATCCACGCTGATGCAGTTAAAGCCTTATCTTGGATCTTTTCCATGTATTTCCTCTTGTTTGATGGAGGAAGTCCAAGATTAGTTAAGAAAACGGAGGTTGAGTTGGCAATAAAACCTCTGCATCCGACTTTGATAGGAAATACATCCGTTATCCAGCCATTTCTGACACATTGTTCTCGCAAATCTTCATATTTTTTTCAACTTCCGCTGATGTGCCCAGTCGAAATTTTCTTCATAAGGGACCGTTAACTAAATTTACGAAAACTTTTTTCCTTTAACGGACCAAATGACAATATCTGGACGCTTTGTCGTTAACGCTATATGTATATATATAATAAAAATAAGCAGGAAAATGGATAAACAAACACTGGCAATACATTCAGCGTTAGTTTATCCACTTGTGAATTTATTTTTATAATAATATCAGATTTACCCAAATCTACCATTTCTCTCCCACTATATATATATATATATATATATATATATATAAAATTCGAAGATAATTCAAACATCCTCCTCGACAAAATAGTTTACATGGCAAGTGTAATTTATGCTTAGAAGAGAAAATATGCATACCGAAATACTTGCATTGAAATTTAATAAATACCAGAAAAGAAAGGATTTCTGCTCGTAAATATAGAAATACATTCTTAGTATAATCTAACTTGATATAATTATAATATTTAATATATTTAACTACTATTAATTAAGAGATTCATGTTTTTTTGATTCTCTATATTGGAATAGTTATCCATTATTTTAAAAGCATAGATTAAATAAATCAAAATAGATCTTTCTCATAAAGAATACAATTAAATCTAAAGGATAAAGTTTAAATATGTTTTTATAATAAGATAATAAAATAAAAGATAATAAGATAAGGAATTTGGTTAATATAGCCTTATAATAATTTTTCCGAATTTAATATTTCCGGAATTATTTTTTTTTTAGTTTCAGTAGTGTTTAATTTAGGGGTAACGTTTTTTTAAAGGAATGTATAAACATTGTATGAATAAAAAATAATAATAGATTTAATATCTCTACGGTAAAAAATTTTGATTAAAAAATATGAAAAACTTATTTTAATTAAACATTATTTTAATTAAAAAATTAAAAAAGATTTCTAATCTTATTTTCACCAGAAGCAATATAAGGACACCTAAATAGAATTTTTTGTAAGATCTGATGATTATCATCCGACCACAAATGAATTTATGATGACACCAAAAAAGTAATCCTTTTTTTTTTCTTATATATATATATGTATATATATATATATATAGAGAGAGAGATAAATATAATTTCACTTTATTGAGAGATTTTTACATCAGCGTTAGCAGGTGGTCTTTCACTAGTACCTAATTCACAGCATGTTTCCTCAGGTCCCCAGGACACTTCTAAATATACAAGCCGATCTTTACAATATTGTGTTCGAGATGGTCTCGATTCTTTCGCACATTTCCAATTCCTTCAATCTTTTTCTGAGCTCTGCAGGACTGTTTGTAGGGCGTAAAATCCAGTTTGTATCACAGTCTCTCTCGTATTCAACTGCTGTTTTAATTCTTGGCCAAGATCTAAATATTTGTCGGTCTTTTCGTTTTCACTCTGAAGGCTGCAAGTGCGCCAAAGTCCACTAGATTACAAGTTCTTTTTTCTTTTTCATTAACACTCGGTCTGGTTTTCTGGTTGGGATTAGGTGATCCATTTGAAAATCATGGTTCATTGGCCTAGTGGATAGAGTGTTCACCAATGGCCCGGGAGACCTGGGTTCAATCCCAGGTCGCGTCATACCAAAGACTTTTAAAATGTTACTTGATACCTCTTTGCTTAACACTCAGCGATATAAGGTATGTATGAAGGGTAAAGTGGAGCAATCCAGGGAAAGGAGTAGCGCCCTCCCCTACACCTCGGTGTTGTAGCAATTGAAAAGGGAGCCTCCTGGTCGCTCTCGACTACGGTCGCCAACAACGATTCACTCGGACGGATTCTGGTTTGTGCATATATCAATTGATAGTATTTGGTTCAATCTTAATCTCTTGCACGATTCCCAGTGGACGACCTTTGCCCTCCTATCGTGCTGATTCATTTACTCTTTGGTATCATTATACTACATTCGCTTATTATGTTGATTTATCGTTTCATCTCTGCCGCCACGTAGTGACAATAATTCTTTTGTGTATTATCAATTTTCGCTTTAATATTATTGATTCTTTTGTCATTTTGTGGTGTGATTAAAACAGATTCATTTTCTCTTTTGAGATTTCGCTTTTGTTGCAATGTCTCGCTCATTGCATGTTCAATCCCGCCTGTTGGTCATTTGAAGTATCTGTAGATTTTCTTTCTTCCTGTTTTTGTTTTTATATTTTGTTGTTTTACAGTATGTTCACTATTGGCATTGCTATTATTGGCTGCTGAGATTATTCTTATTATTTTACTCATTTGAGAGTTTTTCTCACCAGCCCTAGCGTTCCCAGTTATTTAGGGATGTAGAATACACCGATAGTTCTTATGCTAAACTGAACTGCTTGAAATAGAATTGTTTTTGACATTGAAACCGTACTTACGCTAAACTGAATTGTTTGAAATAGAGCTTTTTTTCTCTATGTGTGGACAAAAACTTTACTTATACAAAGCTGAATTGTTTGAATTAGAACAGTTTGACTAAACTGAATTGCTTGAAATAGAAAAGTTTCTGATAAACTGTGTACTTATACTAAACTTGATTGTTTGAAATAGAACTGTTCATTTGAATAAAAGTGGATTTGGCATCAAATGACTTACAAAGATTGATATACCATAAAACCACAACAAACTAACAAACATTAATAGCGCTAGCTGTTGGATTTTTAATGAAGTTTGAGTGACATGAAGTCTCCTCAAGTTTCAGGACTCTTCTCCGTATTCTGGCCGACCTTAATAATGCTGAAGTCTGAATAGTCTCCACTTCCCTCTGATTCCACGTCTTCGAATCGTTTATGAATATGTTGGGCATTGTTCCGAGTTTATTAATTACTATTGGTATCAACGTCGGCTTCATGTTCTATAGTTTCTTAGTTCTGATTTCACCAGTAAGGAAACATGGCCCATGGCATTTGGATGGAATTCGCTTTTGAGGGAAATCATCTATAGGTTGCAGGTTCAATCCCAATGACATGTATAACTAACAAGGAATACTTAGTATAACTTAACATTAGTACGCGGTCATGGCTAAGTGAATTGGAACAGTTAACACATGTGGTTCAAATTAAGGAGATTCTTTTTGGGCTCCGGAGTTCAACATGGCACGCCTTAAGAAAGCCGAAGGACATATCGGCCGAAATGGTGTGAGTTTAACGATAAAGGTGAGGTCAATAATCCGAATATTTTAAGTAATGTCAATCATATTTCTTAAGGTCCTTTAATTCAGCGATTATTTTATATTTCAAAAGATCATGTGTGTTACATGATATAATAATTATAATAATAATAATAATAATAATTATTATTATTATTATTATTATTTACTCCTTTAGAGTTTTTCACATCAGTGGTAGCTGATAGTTTTTCTTTGGAGTTTGAGTGACAGCAAGTCTCCTCAAGTCTCCAGGACTTGTCTCCGGATTCTAGCCGTTCTCAGCAATGCTGTCATTTGGATAGTCTCTACCCGTCTGCCAACTTCCAAGTCCTCCAGGCCTTTTAATAATCATTTAGTTATTGTACCAAAAGCACCAATCACAATTGGCACAATCGTCACTTTCTCAATTCTCTAGCAAGGTCGAGGTACTTATCCTTCTTTTCCCATTCCTTCAAATTTATTCTGTAGTCAGACGGGATAACAAATTGGACAATTTTGAAAATTCTCTTTTTTTTTTGTCGATTATTATAAGGTCTTCTGTCCGGGATTAAGTGATCCGACTGTATGTTAAAGACCTAAGGGGTTTATGTGTGTCATTTTCTAGAACAGGTGCTGAGTTGTGCATATACCATTTGTTCGTATGGTCAAATTTAAATTACTTGCAAATTTCACAGTGGATCAACTTGCCAACCCAGTCGTGTCTCGTCTTATACTCCTGTGCTAATTTGCTACATTCGCTTATTATGTGTTTGATTGTTTCGTCTCTGTCACCGCATAGCCTACATTAGCAATTTTGTTGCGTCTTATCTATTCTCGATTTGATGTGATTGGTTCTTATGGCGTTGTCGTGTGCTGCTATTAGGAGGGATTCCGTTTATTATTATTATTATTATTATTATTATTATTATTATTATTATTATTATTATTATTATTATTATTATTATTTCCCTTCTTGTGAGTTTAATTGATGGTCTTTCACTGTAGTCTAAATGACAGTAAATCTCTGCAGGTCTTCATCACTATTCTGGGTTTTCTATAAGCTCGATTTTTCAGCTTATTTCCAAATTGTTCAGTCTTTTTCCAAAACTTTTGTGAATTTTCCAAGCGCTCCAACAAAAATCGATATTATGTCACCTTCACATTTCACAGTTTTTTTTTTTTCCAGTTTTCTGGTCTGAAAAAATCATTTTTCTCGTTTTGGTTTCTTTTATATTCACTCAGAAATCTATCGAAACGGCAAAATCCATTATATGACAAGTGCTTTCATTTTTTTTTTAATTAAACAAAGTTTGATCTTCAAGTTGGGATAAGATGATCCGTTTGTATCTCAAAATCTCAGAGAACTTTATGCATTTCATTATCTTGGAAGAATTTTGGTTTGCTCACATACCATATTGTAATATGTTCGAATGTTAATCTCTTGCGCAATTCCTAATAGATCACTTTCCTTACACGAGCATGTCTACTCGTGTTCTCTTTTTGCTCTAGTTTACCGCGTCCCCTTTTCATACTATCAATTGTTTCATCTTTACCACCGCATCACAACACTTGTTATTCGGTTACGCATAATCAATTTTGGCTTCAATATGTTATATAATTGCGAAATGATTTTTCTTTTATATTATCATTTTTCGTTGGTTATATCTTATCATTCGGTTTAGTTAGGCTTAGAACTATTCGGTTTAGTGCAAGTGCAGGGGCACACATTGAGTGTAGGTGTTCACGCTCACGCGCGGATGATATGACAATTACAGATGTCATAATAAAAACCCCAGATGGGAAATAGGACTGGGATGTGAATGACGCCATGCCCGGAAGCGATGGGCTGGGATTCAGCATAGTAAAAATTGTGTCTCTCTCCTCTTGTCGAAAGACTAAACTAAAGAAGTCAATAAACGTTTCGAACCTGAACTAAAGAAAGTCGTCAGTGTTTCAGGATTCCCATGTATATGAACGTTTTACATAGCCAAATATGAATATGTGAAATATTCAGATATGTAAAACGTTCATATGTATAGGAATCCTGAAACACAAATAGCCAAATACGAATATGTGAAATATTCAGATATTTTACAAATATAACTGGTCTTTATAGCGTTGTTTTGTGTTACTATTAAAAGAGATTCAGTTTCTTACAAAAGTTTTCCCTTTTTTGCCATGTAAAGGTCTACTCGTATGAAATCTCATTGGTTTGCCACTTGATTGGTTTGGTTTGGTTTGTTGGGTTTTATGGCATATCAACCTTTGTAGGTTATTTAACGCCAAATCCATTTTGATGTAAATAATCTGTTCTATTTAAAACGATTCAGTTTAGCATAAGTACAGAGTTTAATTGTCAAAAAACATTTCTATTTCAAACTATTCAAGCAGTTATGTGTAACAATTTAGTTAAGTGTAAATACCGTTTTAATGTCGAAAAACAGTTCTATTTCAAATAATTCAGTTAAGCATAAGCATGCAGTTTAAATGTAAGTACGGTTTAATTGTCAAAAACATTTCTATTTCAAGCAATTCAGTTTACTAAAACAATTCAGTTTAGCTTAAGTATGCTGTTAGTTCTATTTAACCCATAAATAGGGCCCTATCAGGTGCTACCATTCCGGGCCAGAGTGGACCTGGGAGCAATGGCAATGAAGGGGTATTCTGCATTCCCCAAAGCTCCAGAACTGCTGGAACTTCACCATCAGATTGTTTACTGTCATATCCAGGACACTCGTTTGGGGAGGGTCTTACCCCTCTGCAGAGAAGCAGTCAATGTATTCTACAGCCCAAGCCGACTGGGCAATACACAGAGTTAACTGTCAAAGTTTTATTTCAGATAATTCAGTTCAGCATAAATACACAGTTTAGACGTCAAAAACAGTTCTTTTGAGCTATTCAGTTCAGCACTAGTACGCAGTTCCATTGTCAAAACAGTTCTATTTTAAACAATTCAGTTTAGCATAAATACGCAGTTTAAATGCAAAAATCAGTATAGTGAAAAAAGCACGGTTTAGTTCTATTTAACCTATAGATATGACCCTTATCAGGTGCTACCACTCTGGATTTTGTTTGGTTTGACTTTATGCCGTGGTAGGTCATTGTAAGCCAAATCTTATTTACGAATATAAATTGAATATATATGATTTTGTTGATTAGGTTTTATGGCATATCAAACAGTGTAGGTTATTTAATGCCAAATCCTTTTATACATATATATTAAATACATGATTTCTAAACACATTTTGTTGATAACATTTTAAAATAAGCCTGACCTCATTTAAATGGTTTTACTTAAATTGAAACAACTCAGTTTAACATAAGTACAGATTTTTTTGTTTATAAACAATAAACCATTGGCTTAAATGTAAAAGAGTTCTATTTCAAACAATTCAATTTAGCAATAGTACACAGTTTAAACGTCAAACGGTTCTATTTGACCCATAGATTGTACCCTATCAAGCGCCATCACTCTAGGACAAAGTGGACTTGAGAGTGGTGGCAATGAACGGATACTTTACATTCCCCAAAGCTCCAGCATTACTGGAACCTCACCATCAGATTGTTTAGTCCTATATCCCAGACGCTCGTTGGCGTGGTGGGTATTACACCTCTGCTGAGATTCAGTCGGTGTATATTACAACCCCCTAGCTGACTGCACAAATTGTAAATATAGATATATTCCCATAAAATATTTAAAATTTCGATATTAGATATACCATAAGGATATGAAATGCCGTTAAACAAATAAACCAAAGCAAAACACCTTACACAGTTTATGAAGAACTAGTCTAAGAAATCTTATTTACACTTCTTCACTGGTTAACAGTTCAACATCCAAACCAAAAACATATCCATATACAATTTATGCGTTTGTGTATGTTCGTGTGCACATGCTTGAACATTGTATTTGCGTATAATGGAAATGCTATGGGATGTGTCTGTAAAATGGAGATGTGTTATACTTAGTGGTTGACCCACACTTGCGGATTTACCAACAGATTAAGATTAACTTCAGAAATGTTTCGAAAGAGCTTGTAGAGATTCTCTCTACTTTAATCCATTCGTCCTATGCTCTGACTATTGGTCTACGCCCAAACATTTTAGTTCTTATCATAACTCTTAAAGTACCAGAAGACCATTTTTAACTGAACTGAAAATGGCTTTTAGTCAATGTCTTTCTGTTTAAATAAACACAGACCTTCCATTTGTTGTTTCGTATATTCTTTCAAAATATTTTCCATGGTTTAATTTGGTAATATCAACCATAGTAGGTATCTAGGGCCGAATACTTTTATACATATACTAAATATATGATTTCTAAATCCATTTTGTTGATAACATTTTAAAATTTGCCCGAGCTCATTTTTTTCTCTCAGTTAAATGTTTTCACATCTAATGTAAATAATTATACTCACAATCGGTCATTTGTTTGCACATAGTTTAATGTTTTCAAGTATTGTTATGTATCACCAACAATTCAATTAAACACCAGTCATTTATTAATACACTTTTAAATGAGCAAACATTTCTATTTCAAACAATTCAGTATACAATTTCTTTGTTTACTCACTGTCAAATGTTTAAATAGCTCTATATAAAGCAATTTAGTTTAGCATAAGTACATTGTTTAAATTTCAGACAGTTCTATTTGACCCAGGTGCTACCTCTCGGGGCCAAAGTGGACGTAGAAGCGATGGCAATAAAGGAGTACCCCTAATTGTCCAAAGCTCCAGCATTACTTGGAGCTTCACCATCGGATTGTTTAATGTAATATCCAGGGCATTCGTTGGGGAAGTATTACCCCTCTGCAGAGATCCAGTCAGTATACCCTGCAAGGTCCAGCTGGAACAAGTTTTCCATGAAATATTATAAAATGGACCCTGTAAGAGATCCAAGGAATAATTACAATAAGAGGGAAATTAAATTAATGGAACATCAACTTGGCTTATTAGGTTTCTTTGTATAATTGCATATCTACTTTCAATGCCAACATTATCCTCGTATAAGAGCAGCTGTGAATCCCTTTAAGCCACGTAATAAAGGGGTTCATCATTTTCCAAAGGTTAGTGACTGAAATAGCTTGACTAAGGTTCGAACTTGCTTACTTCGTGGTCGTAGTCAAGTACTTTGGCCTTTATAACACGGGGACTGCACGCAATAATCGTATGTATCATGAAGAGTATATCGTTCGTGATCATCATATACCCTGTGTATTGGCTAAGAATATGCTGATCCTGTTATTAAATAGTATCTCGTAGACTTTGGTTCTAAAGCTTTTGAGTCTCTCTTTTTTATTATTACTCCAAGCTCAACTTTGACCCTGGGTGGTAATAACTATCATCATCCAATCGATGCATCAAATAATTTAAAATAAACAATGTTGGTTAGTTGGTTGTGTTTTATGGCATATCAACGTTTGTAGGTGATCTATTTTTATTCTAATGAACAATTCTATTTCAAACAATTCAGTTTAGCATCAGTACACAGATTAATCGTCAAAACATTTCTATTTCAAGCCATTCAGTTTAGTCAAACATTTTTAATTCAAACGATTCAGTTTAGTATAAGTATAGATTTTGTTTGCACACAGTTGAATGTCAAAATAGTTCTATTTCAAACAATTCAGTTTAGCAAAGTACAGTTTCAATGTTAAGAACAGTTCTATTTAAAACAATTCAGTTTAGCATAAGTACGCAGTTAAATGTCAAAACAGTTCTATTTCAAGCAATTCAGTTTAGCATAAATTCGAAAAAGTTCTATTTAAAAAAGATCAGTTTAATCTAAGAATAGTTTCAATGTCAAAAACAGTATCATTTCAAACAATTCAGTTTGGCATACAAAATCAATTCCATTTCCAGCAATTCACTTTATCATAAGTAAGTAAAAGTAAGTAAAGTTAGCGACCATAGTCGAGGGTGACCCGAAGGCTCCCTTTTCGATAGCTACTACACCAAGGTGTAGGGGAGGGCGCTACTCCATTCCCTGGATTGCTCCACTTTACCCTTGAACCGTACCTTATAATGCTGAGTGTTAAGCAAGGTGGTATCAAGTACCATTTTTAAAGTCTTTGGTATGACTCGACCTGGGATTGAACCCAGGTCTCCCGGGCCATTGGCGAACACTCTAACCGCTGGGCCAATGTCCCGAAGTATAGTTTTTGTCCACACACAGATAAATATAAAAACACTTCTATGTTAAACAATTCTGTTTAGCGTAAGTACTCATTCAATGTCAAAAACAGTTCTATTTCAAACAGCTCAGTTTAGCCTAAGTACACAGTTTAAATATCAAAACAGTTCTATTTCAAGTGATCGAGTCTAGCATAAGTAAGCAATTTAGGTCTATTTGACCGACAGATGCTACTACTCCAGGCCAGAGTAGCCCTGGGAGCAATCGCAATAAAGAGGTGCTCCGTATTCCTCAAAGCTCCAGTATTACTGGATCCTCATCATTAGATTGTTTAGTGTCATATCAAGTATACACTTTGTGGGGAGGTACTTACCCCTCTGCAGAGGTGAAGTCATTGTATTCTACAGCCCCAGCCAACTGGGCAAAACTATATTGGATCTTAAAACATTAATATTGTAATGTGATAGAAATGATAAAAGTAAGATATGTATTAGTCAACAAATTTTTTTTTTTTTCACTCTTTGAGATTTTTTTCAAACTAGTGTTTGATAGTATTTTTTTCCTGCGTATTTTGACCAATCTCAACAATTCTCAAGACTGGAGGATTTCGATTCTGCTTCCAATTTTCAACTGTTCCAATCTCTTTTCCAATCCTTTTAGGAGTGTTTAAAGTGCTCCAAATACAACTGGCATCACCGCCACTCTTATGTTTTATATTTGATTTAGTTCCCTGGCAAGGTGAAAGTATTTTTTCTATCTTTTCGCTCTCTGTTGTTTCCTTCCGTGGTCAGCCGGAACCTTAAAACCTTTTAGATTACAAGTTTTTTTCTTCTTGTTAATAACACATGGTCTGGTCTTCTCGGCGGGATTAGCTGATCCTTTTGTATATCTTTTATATCATACATCTTCATTGATGCATCGGGATGGCTCATCAGTGATGTTTCCTTTGAGTTCATGGGGGGGGGCGGGTCTTGAAACATCAGTTCCTCTCACCCAAAATGATCCAGTTGGTATTGATCTTACTCCAACTCCCATCCCGGCAGCTCCCCTGTGCATCCACACAAGAAAAAAATGAAAACAGAAATGGATCTATATATAATTTACAACAGCCAATCAGAGCTAAGCTCTTCTGATGACTTTAAAATCGGGAGGCCACTTTACTCTTGCTTTTCGGCTGCAACGACGTCGTTATTCGGCTATTTGTTCACTCCAGTATGTATTTCTTTCTTTTTCCTCCTTTTCCAAAATCCAAGAAAATTTTGTACGTTTCATTCTCTCGGACGGATTCTGGTTAATTCATAGACCATTTTGTAATACTGCTGAATTTAATATCTTGCATAATTCTCATTGGATCTCTTTTTCGAACCAGTTGCGCCCAGTCTTGCTCTCATTTTGTGCCAGATTGCTACAGTCACTTATGTGATTAACTGCATCATCTCTGCGTCCACTTAAACTGTACTTGCTTTTCTGTTTCATATCGCCAATTTTTGCTTAAGAAAATCAATTCTTTGAGCAAGTTTTTTCCTGCTATTTACTGATATTTAGCAAATCATTTTTAGAATAACTTAAAGTAGAACATACGTAGTGAGTTCGAAAAAAAAAGGTCCTTTTTCGGTCCCGTCGCGCCAGAGAAACTCCGTGACAAACATGCAACAATGAAGAATTAATCAAGAGAGTTGAAGACAAAGGACAGAAAAAAGAAAATGCGTATATACTTAACTTGTTTACAACTGTTAAATGCTCAAAAAGTGAATTAAAACTGTCAGTACGAGAGCCGCTTTATATCACTAAATACCAGCCTATTCTCAGTCAGCCAAAGGAATTCTACAATCTTGTTTTGTTCGGCCCTGCTGATCATAAAGCAACCAAAGCAAATTTAGTCCAAGAAAGAAGAAAACAAAAGAAAAACAAACTTACCAATCATTCCAGATTAACATTTTCTTTTCTTTTTTCCTCTCTTTATGTTTTTTCTATTCTATTTTTTTTTTCCTTTCTCCTTAGTTCTCTACTCGTTTGATTTTTCCCTCGTTATCGCTTGCTTGCCACGAAAGTTCTCTAACTGTGACACTATGAGCTGGATATATACACATACATGTATAAAAACGTGTGTGTGCACCCATACATGTGTGCGTGTGTCGATATATATATATATATATATATACGCCCACGCACATGTGTGTGCACACACACGCACACTTACACACACACACACGCCTACACACACATACACACATATATATGTGACAAGATGAGTTAGATTCGTCCTGGGTATTAAATTTCAAATGTTAGGAAAACCCATTAACTAGATTAAGGAAATCTAGACAAGAAAAGGTTTATACATATGGCCACAGACGTGGGTAAGGGTTAAGTACTTGTCGGGTACTGGTCAAAAACTTAAAAGGATCTGAATTTATATCTCCCTGTATCGGAGACGGCCAGGCTAGGAAATATTTTTATGTCCAGTTTTTTAAGAGACAAATGGCCCCACCAAAAGTTATGGGTTTATTCGTGGGTGTCCCTTGGCTGGAAATAATAATGAAACATTCTGTATATATACAGGTGCGTTTTGGGTCCTAGCAGTTAGACTTAGTTTGGGTTCGAGGAAAGTTGATTAGTCCGGAACAAAGAAACAACGAACAGCGACATTACTAGCCGGACCCAGTTAGTTAAGATAATCTTTTGCCAGCCTACACTCAAACTAGAATTAATTATCCACAAAGTGTTACACGCTCTCCATCCTCCCTTGGGGTTTTAACCACAAAGTTGTTGTGTTTTTGTTCTTTTCCCCGTGAACCTGCCTCTCGCTCGATCCGGCCACACATAAGTTCTCGACGTGGAGTTAGTGACTTATGCAACGAGTTGCAGAGGTGGGTATTCCCACATAACGAGATGTGACCGAAAAAAAGGGTATTTTTTAGAACTCACAATTTATGCCCATTTAAAAGCTATTCTAAAATTGTGCACGTAACATTGGGTTTTTAAATCGTTGTTTTTGTCAGTTTATGTGAGTTTTTAACTTGTGGTTTTTCGCTGAAGTGTGTGATAAGAAATCCCCTTAGGTGTCTAGCATTCATCTACATATTCGCGAAGATTTTATCACTGCTTTAGTTTGGATGTTCTCGATTCTTCCTCTGTTCTTCAATTCCAGGCAGCCCAGTTGGCTACGATAGTAGAATACATCGAATGCATCACCAAAAAGGGTACCCCACCAACCTCAACGAGTGTCCTGTTTATGACACTAAACAATCTGATGGTGAAGCTCCAGTCGTTGAGCTTTCGGGAATTTGGAGAACCTCGTCCTTGCCATTGCTCCCAGGTGTACTCTGACCCAGAAATTTGCACCTAATAGGGTCCTATGGGTAAAAAAGAACTGTTTGATATTTAAACTGTATGTAAATAAAAAAGACTAATGCTAAATTGAATTGTTTGAAATTAAAATATTTTTCATTTAACTGTGTATAAACAAATGACTGATGTTTAATTGAATTTTTTGTAATACATTGCAATACTTGGAACCATTTAACTATATATATATATATATATATATATATGCATGTGTTTATGTTGGTGTGTAAAAGAGAGTCTTTGTATGTATGTATGTATGTATGTATGTTGTGTGTGTAAGTGTGTGTGTGGGGGGTGGACAAAGAGTTAGATTGTTATGTATGAAGAGGCAGTTATAGATAAATATGAGTCCGTGAAATGACTGAGATTGATAGATAGATAGATAGAAAGTCAAGCACAAAGAAAGCGAGAGGTAGAAAAAGAGAGAGAATGTAGAGCTATTTGATGATGTTGGCGACTAGCGGATATTTAATTGTGATTAATTCGATGCTCAATTCCCATTTCTCTAAGCACACTGCGTGACCAAAAAATAGACGTAGCGAGTTTTTGTGTAAAAACCATAGTATAATAGCCAAGCTGAAAAAATACAATAAGAAAATTAAAAACAGAATTGGAAAAATGTCATAATCAACACTTGCAAGAGCAAAAGAAAAAAGAAACAATATGCACAGAGAGAGAGAGAGAGAGAGAGAGAGAGAGAGAGAGAGAGAGAGAGAGAGAGAGAGAGTTAGAGAGACATAGAAGGGAAAAGAGAAAGTGAAAGAAAGCGAGTGAGAGAGGAAGCGAGCGAGGATGAGAGAACGAGAGTGAGTGATAGAGAGAGAGACATAGAAGTGAAAAAGAAAGAGGAATAGAGAGAGAGAGAGAGAGAGAGAGAGAGAGTGAGTGAGAGAAATAGCGAGAGAGGAAACAAGCGAGAGTGAGAAAGAGTAAGAGAGGAAGAGAGAAAGCATGAGAAAGAGAGTAAGAAAAAGAGGGAGAGGAGAAGAGAGAGAGAGGAACAGAGAGTGTGTGAGAAAAAGAGAGAGAGGAAGAGAGAGAGAGAGAGAGAGAGTGAGTTAGTGAGACATAGAAGGGAAAAGAGAGAGGAAGAGAGAAAGTGAGAGAAAGAGCGAGTGAGAGAAGAACCGAGCGAGGGTGAGAGAACGAGAGTGAGAGTGAGAGAGACATATAAGTGAAAAAGAAAGAGGAATAGAGAGAGAGAGAGAGAGAGAGTGAGTGAGTGAGTGAGTGAGTAAGTGAGTGAGAGAAAGAGTAAGAGAGGAAGCAAGCGAGAGTGAGAAAGAGTGAGAGAGGAAGAGAGAGATAGCATGAGAAAGAGAGTAAGAAAAACAGGGAGAGGAGAATAGAGAGAGTAAGAGAGAGTGTGTGAGAAAAAGAGAGAGAGGAAGAGAGAGAGAGAGAGAGAGAGAGAGAGAGAGAGAGAGAGGAAGAGAAAGAGCCAGAGCGAAAAAGATAAAAAGGAAAATGGATGATTTAAAGAATTCACTTGTCAGGCATTTTTGTTGAAGAATGGAAGGGAACATTTGGCAGACGATTGGATGAAACTGTGGCATTTCATTGTGTTTTCTTATCGGAAATGAGCCGGATAAACCACGAGAATTCGCTTTGAGAAAAGAAATGTTTCGATTTGAAATTCACCTCCCAATCTCGCACCCGGTAAATGTGCCCCACCCCACAAGAATACAGTCTAGGGTGAACTATCACTATAAACTACACTGCCGTTTACAGCGTATACTATTGGAAACGAATTCACGATTGCAGTCACGCGATACAGAAAAGAACATACTTACAAATGCCGAACATGGACAGTCAATTGAAACTATCCAGCTGTACTTCTGTAAGAAACGGTTAGTTGGTTGATTGGTTGGTGGGTTTTACAACATAACTCATGCTGGGTTATTGCATACCAAAGCCAGTCTCCTAAAATTAGAGAGGTACTGCTGCAAGATTGGAATCCCTGAGACCAGGCTGACCTCGCACATCACCTTAGTTATAACCATGCTCTCTCTGATGATAGCAAGTCAACTTAGGGTAAACAATATTTTTTTGTATCGTTTAACGGTATAGCAACTCCTGTGAGTCAATTCATGCCAGAAGGGTTCGACTGGTTTTGTCTTTCGTGTATGATTTAGGATAGAGGGTGTGGATTTTTATTATGTTTAATCATTTTGGTTAGATTTTGATGAAGAGGTTGGTTTCTTTTAGAAAGCTCAAGATTTTCTTGTTTGGTGTTTTTAAAGAGGACTTTTAAGTCGTTTGTCGAGTAATGTTTTAAGCGAATTTTTCTAAACCTCTTACAGTTTATCAGAATGTGTTGGACCGTGAGAGGCAAACAACAGATACTACACGTAAATGTTAACTAAAGTGTTAGTTCAGTCAATTTGAATTTTTAAAAATGCATCATTTTGGTTCAGTGTTTTTTTTTTTTTTGCATTTTTGTTTGTTTTTTTTTTCATTTATGAATCTGATGTTTAACATGGACCTTAAAGAAGCGCCTGCAAAATGCTGGAGATGAACTCTCAGAGAATGCTGCGTGCTGTTTTGTACAAATCCTGGAAGCAGCACGTCACAAAAGAGATGCTGTACGGTCACTTACCTCCCACCTCATGGATCATTCAAGTGAGATGAAAAAGAAATCCTTGACACAGCTGGTGAAGAAGGTACGGACTCATTAGCGAGCGATTTCAACACACCAGCGTTGGTGAAACCAAAAACACTCTCATCACCTTTGTATGGACACTGAATAAAGTCAAGAAAACCAATCTAAAACGAATGCTTATTGAGACGGATAGAGAGAGGATCAAGGGAATCTGTCAGCTCGACTTGATGATATATATATATATATATATATATATATATGTATGAAGAGTTGTGATATAACAAAACAGTCTGTCTGTGGATGACAATTTATACGCTCCCCCATGGGGGTTGAGCATTCTGGCGAAGGAATTTTCGGCTGCCGCTCGCATAATACAAAGCTCTTCGAACGAATTGAGCACTCAGGTTTCCGGTAAGGTATAAAATATAAACAAACGAACGCTGCTGCTGCTGTTGCTATATAATACCTTATAATTCCTTAGCCAACGTGGTAAGCTTGTAGGCCGATACTAAGTCTAACGTAAAGTTGGGCAGGTTTCGATCCCAGCTTCAAGCGTTCTACGGGTCTAGCCACACTGAAGAGTTGTGATACAACGAAAGAGTCTGTCTGTGGATGACAGTATACATATATGTATATATATGGGGGGTGTATTCAAACTCATAAAGATTGTTGAATTTAACATCATTTCTTATTACAATACTATTAAACAAAGAGCTGTTTTCTTCAACTTATCTCCTTACTTGGAGAAATGAATGCTAAAAAGTTACAAAATTTCGTATTTAGAATAATTAGTTTTCATCATTATTTTTTTTTTTTTTTATTGATACGCACTTTTAATTTTTTTGTGCAAGATTACCAATCATAGTCCTTCGTAAATTGCTAACACTGACATAATAAAGAAGAAAAAGATGAAGAAAGTGAAGAAAAAGAAATCGAGCGAAAAATAGAGTAAAAACTTATATATATATATATATATATATATATATATATATATATATAATTTTTGTACAAACGCATGAAGGTTTGCTAGTCTAGTCTAACTTCCCGACCATTACACCATCCGAGGCTACCAACTAACGGAAATAGCATGTTTAAAAAACCTCCTCGTTTTTTCTTTTCATTTTAGAAAATACGATTGAATATATTTCAGAAGATAAAACAATACATATTAATAGCCCTGGTGATGATTTCATGTAAAATCCAGAATTTTATATACAAATAGCAATGGATTAAGAGAAACAACCTGTTATGAGAAAGAATTTTCTCACAAAATACTTAACTGCATAAATACAGGAGCTTATATTTTAATAATATTCTAAAAAAAAAAAGACAAAGTCATTGTAGCTTGAAGTATATATGTAACATCATTTTTTTTACCCAGTTCTGCCATTTTTGGCATAGAAAAAAACTTTTTAAAACAAGTTGTTCGCTTAATGTGTGGAGGAGCAGCTTGTATACATTTCTATCTCTCTCTCTCTTTCTCCTAATCTCTCTATCTCTCTCTTTCTATATATATATATACATATATATATGTATACTGACTACTTTGTAAAAAAAGTTCTCTCTCCCTATCTCTCTCTGCCTCTCTTTCTCTCTACCCTCTCTCTCTCTCTCTATATATATATATATATATATATATTGTTCCTCTAAGATTAGTGTTGGGCGTAGCAACTCGCTTGCAGCTATTCTATTATTTTAAAAATACAATCTCTAATATTTATGTATACTGAGTACTTTGTAAAAAAAATTCTAAGGGGTTGTTTCTTTTAACTCATTACAGGCGAGACCAGCTTGCCCATATATAAGTGACTGTATATGTATGGTGCACCTGTGTATATGTATTCGTGAGTGTGTGTTGTGGTCTGCTGCTTCAAGAATTTGTTCAAATCAGCACGTTGTTTTTTCTCTATGCATTTTGTCAGCGCATTAGTACTGCCATAGCCACAGTTCAGAAGAAATCCCAATTTATTTTATCTAAGTGATCGGAGACAAACAAGACATACTTATGAAGTACGGACGAACTTACAAGCGGCATTCTCCCAATGATTGCAACACACGGACGCACCAGTGAAAGTTAACCAGCAATGACTTACATACATTAGTTCGGTGCAGACACCGGATGCAGTCTACAAGACCTACCAAAAATATGAATGAGAGGAACAGATAGAGAGAGAGAGAGTCAGGCTACTCCCTGCTATCAGCTTGACTATTTGATGATATATATATATATATATATATATATATATATTGTCATCTACAGACAGATTGTTTCGTTGTATCACAACTCTTTAGTGTGGTTGGAGATGCCCGACGCTTTAAGCTGGGAATGAAATCCGCCTAAGTTTTCGTTAGACCGGTAATTTACTGCTCACCATTTCGGTGACGTAACGTCAGCTTGGGAATTTGACGCCTTTTGTATTATCATTCGTTTGTTTACAGTTTACACCATCGGATACTGGAGTGCGCAATTCGTTATCAGAGCTTTGCATTACGCGGGTGGCAGGCGTTAATTCCTTCGATAGACTGAGCAACCCCGGGAGGAGAGCGTATGTATTGTCATCCACAGACAGACTGTTTCGCTGTATCAGAACTCTTGGTGTAGCTAGACACACACACACACACACACACACACACACACACACACACACACACACATATATATATATATATATATAAATATATATATACTATTGCAACTAACAATCTCACTCTAATAATAATTTGCAGGGAGCAAAGATATGAACAAAAACACGCTTTCAACCACGAAAATTTAGGCTGCTATTTCTTTTAATAAGATTCATTTGATAAGTCATGAATCAAAAGAATCAATCAGTCATTTCAAAAAGAACATCTGATTTTAGGCCAATTAATTTATTAAATTGAAACTTTTTCTGCACAATCGCCTATGTCATCTTGACGAAGCCCAGGTTAAAAATTTTGAAACATTTGAAGTGTCAGAGGTTTTATTCATATGATGGCTATTCATAAATCTGCCTTGATGGGACGATGGATAAATCTAAGCTGCTTATTTATCAACCCTCTTTCCAACTAAATGTAATTCTTTCAAGAATAAATACCATTGCCCTACAGGTAAGAACTCCAGTCTGATTTCAAATCAAAGAAACCTTCAGTGAATTCATCCGTTTTATAAATTCTTCAGAAAAGGATAGGATGGCTTGCTGGGAAGTTTGAATTGATTTATAGAAAACGAAAGGAAATTTTGATTCAATGCTTAATATTTTCTGTGTTTTTTAAAACATATTTGAATAAATCAACAATATATGAAAAATCTAATTCATGTACATAAGTTTCGGATTCTTCAGTGTAAAACTAACTAAAGGGGAATTATCTTCTAAGCAACTCAATTCATACTGAATTCAGTGTTTTCCTTCAAGAATGCTTATTCTACGAAAATTCGAGATTTCTGTTTGCCCTGTTACTTATCCATACTAAGGTTGGCGTCCATTACCAAAGTGCAACGTGAAGCGTAAACACCCTTTCCTGGAGTTTGAATAAAGCTTGCCGATTTCACTGTCCAATATGTCTGTCTGTCTGTCTGTCTGTGTCTCTCTCTCTCTCTCTATATATATATATATATATGTATGCGCAAAATCAACTGATTTCTATTCTAAAAAAGGGTTCAATTTGGGGAAAAAAGGAGGCTTGAGAAGCTGTAATTTTTGTGTCTGTATTTTTGCATCTGTTGACTAATTGGTTAAAAATGTATTTTCATCAATCTTGGAGGGAAAATGTTTCCTTAATTGTTTCGGGTTTTGATCCTTGAAATTTTTCGCGGCAAGTCAAATATTGTCATTTGCGAATCTTTAATGAATTTTAAACCGAGCGCTTAAGTGCCTTGCGCGCTCATTTTAAAATTAAAATAACATTTGACTTGCCGCGAAAAATGTCAAGGATCAAAACCCAAAATAATTTTAGAAATCTTTTCCCTCCAAAATTCTTAGAAATACATTTTTAACCCATTAGAATCAAAAATAAATCATCAACCTTTGTATCCAATTTCGACCCTAACTTAATGTTATACATCAGCGATAAAATAACTATATTTTAAGTAGATTTACGGTCATTAACTTACCCCATACATGGATTAGATTCCTCAAAACAATGTGGTTGATTTATTCAAATAATTTGAAAAAATTACCACCGAAAATGGTAAGCATTGAATCAAAATTTCTTTTCGTTTTTTATAAATAAATTCAAATTTGCCAGCAAGCCATCCTAAAAAGTCATCGGCTGTATTTTTTGAGTAAAAATCTTACATTCTTTTCCTTTAAGTTTTGTATTAGATTTTAATATCATGTAATTATCTTAAATTGAATGAAAATATGGTTTACATAGATTTATTCGTACTGCAATCACACTGGTTCTCCGACCGATGAAAAAATTTTGCAACATACGCGTACGTATTAACACATAAATATACTTTGTCTCTTACATAAAGAAATACTCAAAGATCTTTTACACACGCTAAATATAGCAACTATAGAATAAGAAAATCGCATACTACGACATTTCTTGCATGATCTTTGCTTTCTCTTTTAAGATATTTGCACTCTGACTAATGTCAACTTTTTTTTAAAGGAAAAGCCTTTGTCACTCAGGTTAAAGAAATAAAATATGTCTAATTTGCAAATCGTTGTTTTATTCAGTCATTGACACTCTTATCAACAACAACAACAACAACAACACACACACACACACACACACACACACATATATATATATATATATATAAGTGTGTACGTGTGTGGGTTTCGCTATATTTAAAAAGATTAAGTGTTCAATGGCTGTGATAAGCATTTTTAGAATAAAGTTTGAATTGTGTTATCACCAACTCATCGGCTTTTGTGATTCTCAATTTTACATCTCATTAACTAATAATCACATAGTCGAGAAACTGACAATCACCAGTCATTAGGGAATCAGTGTATACCTAATTCAAAGTTATATATATATATATATATATATATATATATATATATATAATATATATATGTGCGCGTGCACGCGCGTGTGTGTGTGTGTGCGCGTTTTTGTGCTTGAATGTGTGAGTAAATGTGTGTTTGAGTGTGTGTGTGTGTGTGTGTGTGTGTGTGTGTGTGTGTGTGTGTGTGTGTGTGTGTATACCCAAAGAAACCTAATACAGAAACCTAGATTAACATGCTTTGCTATAGGGATAGATTAAATAAAAATGAGATTTTTTTTCCAAAAAATGAAGACTGCGTTAAGTTCCCGTATCGCAATGACAAATGTGCTGGACTGCCACATCGTAGCCATCGAGTTCGTATTCCAGTCGCGCTATTACATTCACTTTCTGACGGACTAATGTCCACCGGACAGGTATGAACCCACTTATCACCCGACTATGTGTTAAATTGTATAACCGCTGTTCTTCTACAAGGATGGTTTTGACATTAAATAACCCACGAATTTTGATATGCCATTAAACAAAAAAAAAAAAAAAATCAAACGAAAACGTCACGTGACGAGGAAAAGAGAAGCCATTTTTTTTTTATTAATTGATATTCGTTATTGATTAATTTGTAGAATGTCTATGACTTGTTTATTTCATTTATTGTTGTCAATGTTATACGCATTCCAAATTACCATTATCTTTAGGGATGTATTTTTTTTTACATCCTGCCGATTCACCATTCATTCTATCAAAACGTTATCATTTTGTTACTGCAACTTGACCATTTTTTTCTGATAGGATCAGCCTTTGTGCAATCATCCAAATATTCTGTTCAGAGAGGATCGGCCGCGGCTTATCTATTCTAATATTTTTTCAGATAAAATCAGACTTAGTGCATTTACTCCATTTTTTTTTCAGATAGGATCAGCCTTTGCGCATTCATTCTAATATTTTTCCGATAAGATCGGACTTGGTGCATTTATTTTTGAATATAAGATCCACCTTACTACATTTATTCTAATAGATAAGATCGACCTTGGAGCATTTATCCTAATATTTTTCAAGATAAGATCCACCTCACTACACTTATTCTAATAGATAAGATCGACCTTGGAGCATTTATCCTAATATCTTTCAAGATAAGATCCACCTCACTACATTTATTCTAATAGATAAGATCGACCTTGGAGCATTTATCCTAATATTTTTCAAGATAAGATCCACCTTACTACATTTATTCTAATAGATAAGATCGACCTTGGAGCATTTATCCTAATATTTTTCAAGATAAGATCCACCTTACTACATTTATTCTAATAGATAAGATCGACCTTGGAGCATTTATCCTAATATTTTTCAAGATAAGATCCACCTTACTACACTTATTCTAATAGATAAGATCGACCTTGGAGCATTTATCCTAATATTTTTCAAGATAAGATCCACCTCACTACACTTATTCTAATAGATAAGATCGACCTTGGAGCATTTATCCTAATATTTTTCAAGATAAGATCCACCTTACTACATTTATTCTAATAGATAAGATCGACCTTGGAGCATTTATCCTAATATTTTTCAAGATAAGATCCACCTCACTACACTTATTCTAATAGATAAGATCGACCTTGGAGCATTTATCCTAATATTTTTCAAGATAAGATCCACCTCACTACACTTATTCTAATAGATAAGATCGACCTTGGAGCATTTATCCTAATATTTTTCAAGATAAGATCCACCTCACTACATTTATTCTAATAGATAAGATCGACCTTGGAGCATTTATCCTAATATTTTTCAAGATAAGATCCACCTCACTACATTTATTCTAATAGATAAGATCGACCTTGGAGCATTTATCCTAATATTTTTCAAGATAAGATCCACCTTACTACACTTATTCTAATAGATAAGATCGACCTTGGAGCATTTATCCTAATATTTTTCAAGATAAGATCCACCTCACTACACTTATTCTAATAGATAAGATCGACCTTGGAGCATTTATCCTAATATTTTTCAAGATAAGATCCACCTCACTACATTTATTCTAATAGATAAGATCGACCTTGGAGCATTTATCCTAATATTTTTCAAGATAAGATCCACCTCACTACATTTATTCTAATAGATAAGATCGACCTTGGAGCATTTATCCTAATATTTTTCAAGATAAGATCCACCTTACTACACTTATTCTAATAGATAAGATCGACCTTGGAGCATTTATCCTAATATTTTTCAAGATAAGATCCACCTCACTACACTTATTCTAATAGATAAGATCGACCTTGGAGCATTTATCCTAATATTTTTCAAGATAAGATCCACCTCACTACATTTATTCTAATAGATAAGATCGACCTTGGAGCATTTATCCTAATATTTTTCAAGATAAGATCCACCTTACTACACTTATTCTAATAGATAAGATCGACCTTGGAGCATTTATCCTAATATTTTTCAAGATAAGATCCACCTCACTACACTTATTCTAATAGATAAGATCGACCTTGGAGCATTTATCCTAATATTTTTCAAGATAAGATCCACCTCACTACATTTATTCTAATAGATAAGATCGACCTTGGAGCATTTATCCTAATATTTTTCAAGATAAGATCCACCTTACTACACTTATTCTAATAGATAAGATCGACCTTGGAGCATTTATCCTAATATTTTTCAAGATAAGATCCACCTCACTACACTTATTCTAATAGATAAGATCGACCTTGGAGCATTTATCCTAATATTTTTCAAGATAAGATCCACCTCACTACATTTATTCTAATAGATAAGATCGACCTTGGAGCATTTATCCTAATATTTTTCAAGATAAGATCCACCTCACTACATTTATTCTAATAGATAAGATCGACCTTGGAGCATTTATCCTAATATTTTTCAAGATAAGATCCACCTTACTACACTTATTCTAATAGATAAGATCGACCTTGGAGCATTTATCCTAATATTTTTCAAGATAAGATCCACCTCACTACACTTATTCTAATAGATAAGATCGACCTTGGAGCATTTATCCTAATATTTTTCAAGATAAGATCCACCTTACTACACTTATTCTAATAGATAAGATCGACCTTGGAGCATTTATCCTAATATTTTTCAAGATAAGATCCACCTCACTACACTTATTCTAATAGATAAGATCGACATTGGAGCATTTATCCTAATATTTTTCAAGATAAGATCCACCTCACTACACTTATTCTAATAGATAAGATCGACCTTGGAGCATTTATCCTAATATTTTTCAAGATAAGATCCACCTTACTACACTTATTCTAATAGATAAGATCGACCTTGGAGCATTTATCCTAATATTTTTCAAGATAAGATCCACCTCACTACACTTATTCTAATAGATAAGATCGACCTTGGAGCATTTATCCTAATATTTTTCAAGATAAGATCCACCTCACTACACTTATTCTAATAGATAAGATCGACCTTGGAGCATTTATCCTAATATTTTTCAAGATAAGATCCACCTCACTACACTTATTCTAATAGATAAGATCGACCTTGGAGCATTTATCCTAATATTTTTCAAGATAAGATCCACCTCACTACACTTATTCTAATAGATAAGATCGACCTTGGAGCATTTATCCTAATATTTTTCAAGATAAGATCCACCTCACTACATTTATTCTAATAGATAAGATCGACCTTGGAGCATTTATCCTAATATTTTTCAAGATAAGATCCACCTCACTACACTTATTCTAATAGATAAGATCGACCTTGGAGCATTTATCCTAATATTTTTCAAGATAAGATCCACCTCACTACACTTATTCTAATAGATAAGATCGACCTTGGAGCATTTATCCTAATATTTTTCAAGATAAGATCCACCTCACTACATTTATTCTAATAGATAAGATCGACATTGGAGCATTTATCCTAATATTTTTCAAGATAAGATCCACCTCACTACATTTATTCTAATAGATAAGATCGACCTTGGAGCATTTATCCTAATATTTTTCAAGATAAGATCCACCTTACTACACTTATTCTAATAGATAAGATCGACCTTGGAGCATTTATCCTAATATTTTTCAAGATAAGATCCACCTCACTACACTTATTCTAATAGATAAGATCGACCTTGGAGCATTTATCCTAATATTTTTCAAGATAAGATCCACCTTACTACACTTATTCTAATAGATAAGATCGACCTTGGAGCATTTATCCTAATATTTTTCAAGATAAGATCCACCTCACTACACTTATTCTAATAGATAAGATCGACCTTGGAGCATTTATCCTAATATTTTTCAAGATAAGATCCACCTCACTACACTTATTCTAATAGATAAGATCGACCTTGGAGCATTTATCCTAATATTTTTCAAGATAAGATCCACCTTACTACATTTATTCTAATAGATAAGATCGACCTTGGAGCATTTATCCTAATATTTTTCAAGATAAGATCCACCTCACTACACTTATTCTAATAGATAAGATCGACCTTGGAGCATTTATCCTAATATTTTTCAAGATAAGATCCACCTTACTACATTTATTCTAATAGATAAGATCGACCTTGGAGCATTTATCCTAATATTTTTCAAGATAAGATCCACCTCACTACATTTATTCTAATAGATAAGATCGACCTTGGAGCATTTATCCTAATATTTTTCAAGATAAGATCCACCTCACTACACTTATTCTAATAGATAAGATCGACCTTGGAGCATTTATCCTAATATTTTTCAAGATAAGATCCACCTTACTACATTTATTCTAATAGATAAGATCGACCTTGGAGCATTTATCCTAATATTTTTCAAGATAAGATCCACCTCACTACACTTATTCTAATAGATAAGATCGACCTTGGAGCATTTATCCTAATATTTTTCAAGATAAGATCCACCTTACTACATTTATTCTAATAGATAAGATCGACCTTGGAGCATTTATCCTAATATTTTTCAAGATAAGATCCACCTTACTACATTTATTCTAATAGATAAGATCGACCTTGGAGCATTTATCCTAATATTTTTCAAGATAAGATCCACCTTACTACATTTATTCTAATAGATAAGATCGACCTTGGAGCATTTATCCTAATATTTTTCAAGATAAGATCCACCTCACTACATTTATTCTAATAGATAAGATCGACCTTGGAGCATTTATCCTAATATTTTTCAAGATAAGATCCACCTCACTCACTTATTCTAATAGATAAGATCGAACCTCTGCGTGCATTATCCTAATATTTTTCAAGATAGCTCCAACCTTCACTACACTTATTCTAATAGATAAGATCGACCTTGGAGCATTTATCCTAGAAGATCGACCTGGGAATCATTTTCTCCTAATATTTTTCAAGATAAGATCCCCCTCACTACACATATTCTAATAGATAAGATCGATAAGATCCACCTTACTACATTTATTCTAATAGATAAGATCGACCTTGGAGCATTTATCCTAATATTTTTCAAGATAAGATCCACCTCACTACACTTATTCTAATAGATAAGATCGACCTTGGAGCATTTATCCTAATATTTTTCAAGATAAGATCCACCTCACTACACTTATTCTAATAGATAAGATCGACATTGGAGCATTTATCCTAATATTTTTCAAGATAAGATCCACCTCACTACACTTATTCTAATAGATAAGATCGACCTTGGAGCATTTATCCTAATATTTTTCAAGGTAAGATCCACCTCACTACATTTATTCTAATAGATAAGATCGACCTTGGAGCATTTATCCTAATATTTTTCAAGATAAGATCCACCTCACTACACTTATTCTAATAGATAAGATCGACCTTGGAGCATTTATCCTAATATTTTTCAAGATAAGATCCACCTCACTACACTTATTCTAATAGATAAGATCGACCTTGGAGCATTTATCCTAATATTTTTCAAGATAAGATCCACCTTACTACACTTATTCTAATAGATAAGATCGACCTTGGAGCATTTATCCTAATATTTTTCAAGATAAGATCCACCTCACTACACTTATTCTAATAGATAAGATCGACATTGGAGCATTTATCCTAATATTTTTCAAGATAAGATCCACCTCACTACACTTATTCTAATAGATAAGATCGACCTTGGAGCATTTATCCTAATATTTTTCAAGGTAAGATCCACCTCACTACATTTATTCTTATAGATAAGATCGACCTTGGAGCATTTATCCTAATATTTTTCAAGATAAGATCCACCTCACTACACTTATTCTAATAGATAAGATCGACCTTGGAGCATTTATCCTAATATTTTTCAAGATAAGATCCACCTTACTACACTTATTCTAATAGATAAGATCGACCTTGGAGCATTTATCCTAATATTTTTCAAGATAAGATCCACCTTACTACATTTATTCTAATAGATAAGATCGACCTTGGAGCATTTATCCTAATATTTTTCAAGATAAGATCCACCTCACTACACTTATTCTAATAGATAAGATCGACCTTGGAGCATTTATCCTAATATTTTTCAAGATAAGATCCACCTTACTACACTTATTCTAATAGATAAGATCGACCTTGGAGCATTTATCCTAATATTTTTCAAGATAAGATCCACCTCACTACACTTATTCTTTTAGATAAGATCGACCTTGGAGCATTTATCCTAATATTTTTCAAGATAAGATCCACCTCACTACACTTATTCTAATAGATAAGATCGACATTGGAGCATTTATCCTAATATTTTTCAAGATAAGATCCACCTCACTACACTTATTCTAATAGATAAGATCGACCTTGGAGCATTTATCCTAATATTTTTCAAGATAAGATCCACCTCACTACACTTATTCTTTTAGATAAGATCGGCCTATATGCATTTAATCTCATATTTTCTCCAGATGGCATTGGCTCTTTATTCTAATTATTTTTTCAGATAATATCGGTTTTTGTGCGTGAATTCTAATATTTTTCAGATATTAGCTTTTGTACATTTATTTCAATATTCTTCTTATATAAGATCGGACTTTGTGCATTTATTCTAATATTTTTTCAGATAGGATTGGCCTTGGTGCATTCATTTATTTAAATAGGACCATCCCTTGAGCATTTCTTCTATAATTTCTATAATAAAAGTTCCTGAATTTATGGAATTTAGCACTTGTAAGCATATTTTCATAACGGCCTCTCTCTCTTAACTCATTGTTGGGTGGACCATCTTATATATATATATATATATATATATATATATATATATATATATATGTATTGTCCATAGTTGCACTTTCTGTACTTTCTGCCCGACTTTGGGCCATCATCAGGGGAGGATCTACTACAAACATAATAGACATCTTATGTCTACATATTTTCTTTTGGATCCGTTCGAATTCCCGTATTACTTTTATTGTATTCTGGGGGAATTGATTTATGTATTGTCCATAGTTGCATGTATCCCTAGTACTTTATGTATATATATATATAGTATATATATATGTATATATATGTGTGTGTGTGTGTGTTTGTGTGTGCGTGTATTATTGGGTGTTGCTTTCAGGATTAGCTCAGAAGAGTTCGTATCATTCAGATGTATTGTCCTGTCGGCTGGGGCTATAGAATACACCGACTTTTTCCTCTGCAGAGCTGTAAGACTCTACCTCCAACGAGTGTCCTGATGTGACACTAAACAATCTGATGGTAAGGTTCCAGTAATGCCGGAACTTTAGAGAATGCAGAGTACCCCTTCATTGCCATCGCTCGCAGGTCCAATCTGACCCAGAGTCGTTGCACCTGATAGGGTCCTATATATGGGTCAAATTGAACTAAACTGCGTACTTATGCTAAACTGAATAGCTTGAAATAGAACTGTTTATGGGTTATTTAACGTTGAAATTTGCATTTATGAATGTTTGATTGCTATCTTAGTTGGATTCTTGTATTAAAAAAATATGCTTAATCTGCTTAAAAGCATTTTTTCACACATTTATACGGTTTGGTTTGCTTTGTCTGTATTTCATAACGTATCAACCCATGTGAATTATTTAAAGGTAAACTTTTTCATATATATATATATATATATATATATATATATATAGTGCAATTAGAAGGAAACACAAACCTGGTTAAATTGTCATTATATACTTATTTCGCCGGAGAAAAACAACCACAAGTCAAACATGTAGAGAGTGGAACGATAAAACTGCAGCCCTAGAAAAGATGACATGATTCCATTTCTGTTAAATGAAAACCGTTTTTTTTTTTTTTTTTTTTTTGCAGACCATCTACTAGTTGGCCAGTTGTGTACTAATCCCAAGAGCGATAGGAGCATTCTATCATGTCTGAAAGTGATATAATGTTCAACGAGTGAGATCGGAGATGCGCCGCTGTACAACTCATGCTCTCTACAGATACAAGTTATGACAACAGGACCATTGCCAGCACCCTCAAAATGCAAATCTGGATTGCCATGAATAACAGGGACGTACCCAGAGTGATGAAAACAAAGTTTCCGGCTACGGTTATGGTCTTTGGTGTGGTTTCAAGTGAGGGCTACATCATGCCACCTCATATCTTCGAAATCGGCTTGAAAGTAAACACCAAAGTGTACCTGGAAGTACTGAAGGCTGTGATGATCCCCTGGTGCAATCATATAGCCGGTGACAGACCCTGGGTGTGGCAGCAGGACTCGGCGCCGGCCCACAAGTCCAAAGAGACCCAGGCTTGGCTTCAGAAGGAGTGCTACGACTTTGTACCCTTCTCTCACTGGCCGCCCCCCCCTGACCTGAACCTGCATACGTCGAGAACATCACCAAACATGACCTCCCACAATACCAAAGCCAGCCTGATCTCCGCTATCTGCGAGCTCTCGCCAGCGCTCGTGGAAAAGGCATGCCCTCAGTTCCGGATCCATTATCGAGACGGTGATTGAGGCTGAAGGCGGCTACATTGAATAGATGTCAGTTCAACTATATAATCATGTTACCTGAATTGATTTTTTCAATAAAAGTTTTAAAATAAAGCTGTAGTGTTGTTTTCTTTAGGACGACAATTCTATCGTTCCACCCTGTATTGTCATCTGAGGAGACGGAGAGTAAAATGATATTTTCCGGCGAAATAAATTAATAATGACTATTTAACCAGGTGTGAGTTTCCTTCTAAGTGCACTGTATATGCTCTGTATGTTAGTTTTGTTATATAAACCTGGAAGGAAAAAGATATGTAGCAATAGCTATACATCGAGCACTCACATAGATTTATATGATATTCCGCATATATTCTATACAAGAATAATCCACACCCACTGTCTTTGGACTCTGACTGGATATTACTGCACTCTGGTGAAGGTGTAACGTAATGGCCAAGGGATTTCGGTCCATGCCTTTGAGTTTAGTTAGGCTGAGAACCTTTCGGCTCAGTACATGGGTTAGTGAGGTGCAAACCTGGATGTAGGTGGTAACGCGCGCGTCGGGCGGACGTGCCACTCAGAGATGTTTCAATAGCCTGAGATGACGGAACGGGGTGACAGGGTACGGGTGACGTCATGCACCGGAAGCGCGCGGAGGTTTATCGGAGAATTGAAGAAAGTTGTGGGAGTTGAAACTAGACACTGGACGAAGACGGTCGACTTTTAGGGCTCGCAGAGGCGGGACGAATTTGCGCGCCATGGGTGCCGCACGAGATAGGGGTCAGATGATAAAGACAGCATTACGAGATTGTGTCTCTCCTCCTTACGTCGAAACCTTTAACTCAAAGTTAATAAAAAGGTTTCGTACCTGAACAAGAAGTCGTTACTTATTTTCGAATTTCGAGATTCCTATGTTGTTTATGTGTTCTACGTTATGTATATATGTTACCAACATTATATGTCCATTTCGCACATGGCCATATTCGTGTATATGGCTATGTAACAAAGGAATTAACGGCTGCCACTCGCATAATGCAAAGCTCTTCGAATGAATTGAGCACTTTGGTATCCGGTAAGGTATAAATGTAAACAAACAAAAGTTACTACTTAATGCCTTATAATTCCCAAGCTAACGTGATTAACTTGGTAACTGAGCGGTATGATACTAAGTCTAACGTAAAGATCGGGGGGTTTCGAATGCAGCTTCAAACGTCCTACGTGTCTAGCCACACTGAAGAGTTGTGATACTACGAAACAGTGTGTCCGTCGATGACTATATATATATATATATAATTTGTAAGTGTATAGTTTGAGGGTAACATTTCAAAATGAACCAGAGTTCATTTCTTTGCACCCAAATAAATAGTTTAAAGTACTTTTATCCGGCAATAAATAATCTATTAAATTTTAAGTATTTATTTTTTGACAGTTAATTGATTTCAAGTATTGCTTATCTAGGGAATCTCGTGCTGTAATGGCTAAATTGTTGGACTGAGATCTTTTAGAAATCAGTTGCTATGTCATTCCAATTGCCATCATATTGTGGTAATTTACAAATGATATAGCACTAGATCATATAAATGAGGCGCTCAGTTAGATTCGAAATCACTCGTGTAGTTTTACTAGTCGAGCTTGCTTACAATTACACCACCAAAAGCATCCTTACCATCATATTGTGGGATTATGGATATCGAGCGGTTTTTTCCAGAATGCACTCAACAAATCTGCTCCCTTTTGGTTAATTCATCTGAAGATACCTGATGACTCGAGTTTCAAAACGTTGGTCGTTGATAATTGACCAAAGGAAAGATATTAATCATCTTAAAATTTGAATACTAAAGGCGAGTGCTGTACAACTTCAGGGTAAAATTTCAGGTGTTTATAGCTGTGTAGGGCAAACATTTGGATGTTATAATAATCAAAACACAGTGAAGATAACAACAATTCATTATAGGAAATATGTATCTTTCTCATAGTAAAAGTAAATTTTCAGTAGGATGTATCCTCTAGATCTTGTAGCGTAACAGTTATCGTTGTAGGAAATGAATACAGACACCCGAGTTCAAATCCTGGACAAATGTGTTTGTTTTTCACATAGTGCTAATACTCATAGTATGTATGAATCTGACTCTTCTCCCTCCCATATTTACTAACCCCTCCACTCTGGCAGGATATGACACAAGGTCAATTTTTTAAAAGTGAAGTTTAACAGGTTTTAATTCAGAGTTTACCTTCTCCTAGACTAGTTGCCTAACCAGGGCTGAAGAACCTAGTCTGCCCTACTATTTACCCAAAGTTGGAGGGAGAATAATTCGATTCACACCTTTCCCAAGGGTATTAGTGCTATGTGAAATGCAATCAATCTCGTCCAGGTTTTGAATTCGAGTCGCCGTGTCCATTTCCTCCCACGATAACCACGGGCATCTCTTCTCCCTCTAGTTATGGGTAAATTGTAGGAAAGGCTGGGTTCTTTAACTTAGGAATGCATTTACCCCCCCCCACACACACACCGCACAAACAAAATGCAACAAAAGGTCCATTTTTAAGCGGAGTTTTACCGTTATGAATTCAGAGATTTCCTTTTAAAAGACCGGTTGCCATAATAAGACTATAGAGTCTAGTCTGCCCCAACTATTTTGCCCATAGCTGGAGGGAGAATTGTTGGATTCCTACCTTTCTCAGGGGTATAAGCGCAAGTTTATTAATCTAAGTATGGCAACCGATCTCGGAAAAGGAAAACTATGTATGGAAACATATTGCACTCCGTTTAAGAACTGACCTCGTGTCACGTCCTGCTCACGAGGAGAGGTTGTATTTGTGTATGTGTGTATGCATGTGTGTGTGTGTGTATTGATAAATGACAGTTGTTCATGTGTTGTCGTGGTCGATAAATCTTATGATGAGAAAGACCATTAACATTATTTTTGCCATTTCGATTCGTCAGATATCTGTTGAAAGGACAATAATATTTAGTGTGGTAATTGGAAATCCTTAAAAAAAGAAATATTCGAAATACACAATTCCTGAAGTACGGAGATCAAATGTGTAATAGTACTAGTTGAATATTATGGATATTATGTTTGGAAATGATAATTATGTCTTCTAAATAGAATATTTAAAACTCTTGCCGACTTCCATTTAGAAAATTACTCTCGAATGGAACGAGTTGTTTCATTTAAATAATAAAATCTCATGCTGCTACAGAAAGTAAAAAAAATTGCAGTGTATATCATCTTAATATTCAGTGACATCCCGTAGCTAGCTTTCATAATATATTAATCGTGAAATCACGGCAATACCTGGGGCAATGACTAGGTAAGTGTTGAAGAACTTCTCAGGGAGGCTTCAGGAATCCGAAGCGTTTGAGAGCGAATATTTGAACATATAAATCCTAAGAAAAATTGATGACAATGATAAAAAAAAACATTTCGTATAATGTGGCGAGGCACATGGCACAAGAGATATAGGCGTTGGTTGAAAAGTCCTTCATAGAAAAAATCTACTGTAGGTTGCTGGTTCAATCCTGACTACAGATAAATAACAAATAATGCTTATTATAGCTTTACATTTGTGCTCGGCCATGATTAACAGAATTTAAAAAAATCTACACCCGTGGATTTAGTAAAGCGTTCAGTTCGAAGTTCTGCGTAATCCCTTGAGTGTGAAATGAAACACGTGAAGAAAGCCGAAAGTCTCATCGGTCGAAATGTTGAAAGTATAACAAATATGAAGACAAAAGTTCGAATATTCTAAGTGATAAAAACTATCAAGCTTCATATAAGGAAAAAAAATGCAAATATTGTTCTTTCTTACCGAAAATTTAAAACTCCAGTGGTTGGTTGAGTTTTACAGCATATCAACCTATCCTAACACACACACACACACACACACACACACACATATATATATATATATATATATTCGGTGTAATTCGACATATATAGGTCGTACAAGCCAGCGTTTGGAAGTTCGAATAAGACAGCATGAACCCAGAGGCATTTTAAATAGTGTCCGATCAATATCCGGGCACTCTCAGGCTATGGACTCGGCTATCTGGGAACATCTTTCAACTACAAATAGTTGCAGGACCGACTACCGGGATGATTGGTTATCTGTTTTACATTTCTACATAAAGCCAGGAATAAGATCGATTTGAATATCTTAGAGACGATCTATATTTCTTTAGATTGCTCCTCTCTATGTAGACAGTGAACCAATCATAGTTTATGCATATTGGGAGACTTACTAAATATTGGTGTGACATAGTTTCTTAAAAGAATTTTTTTTTTTGTCGCATATTTTCTTCCCATATTAAATTCCCGTTTTTAATCGTTTCTCCGGTGGTATTGCATGAATAGACCCGGACGAAAGGGCCCTCGCTTTCTTTTATTTTTTAAAGATAATACTGGAGAACTTCTTCTGAGTGCGGAACAGACCGAATAGCAGAGGGAATATTCGGATACGTAATCTTATGTCGGTTTTTCTTCCAAACACCCGTTGTGTTTACCATGTAGAAATAACAGCCAGTTACATGGTTGTCGGGTTCGCGTAAAATCTTTGGAACTCCAAAAGGCAGAATTTTGCGCTTTCTTTTGGTCCAGTCTCGAAGCATTTCCTCACAATTGTGGCACACAACATGAGGAGCCAATTGCTTGTCTTGATGACCAAGACGGACTTCAGAATACGCCTTGTAGGCACGCTTGACGAACAAGGATATGTTACGTCTCTGATAATTGGGTGTGTAGCATTCACATATGTAGCAGAAGGCATCACGCTTGTTTCTGCATTGTCTCATTCTGGAAGCAGTGTTTGAACTGAAACAAAAGAAGCATTATCAAAATATTAGAAGCTATCTATGTATATGGACGTTAAAATGCTTAGGCATGGTTTACGCAAGTTCACATATGTACAATTTCATTCACCTCAAATTGCATATAAACTAGAGCTTGTAGATAAAAAAATAATTTCAGATTTGAAAGCAGAGCAAAAATGTTCCTTCAGAAATAGTTAAAATATTCAATGCAACTCAAATCTACTAAAAAATTGTTCCCCTGTGTAAATTGTCTCCCTTATACAGATGATGCCCCTATTTCTCTGTCTGTTTGTCTGTCTATATATATATATATATATATATATACTCTATCACAGATATCAAGCAATTTCTTTCATATTGGTTTTTTAGTTGGTTTATTATGCTTGATGTTGTATGAATATTTGAAGGTTATTTAATGCAAAATCCTGCTTATATATATATATATATATATATATATATATATATATATATATATATATATATATAGATAGGGTTTGTAAATGAACAGTTTGTTGGTAACTATTTTTAAATGAGCCAGGACTTGTATGATTGCGCACAGTTAAATGGTCTCAAGTATTGCTTAGTCCTGTCGGCTAGAGCATCAGAATACACTGACTGCATCTCTGCAGAGGGGTATGACCCCTACCAGTAATAGTGGGGCTTTGGGGAATGCAAAGAACTCCATTATTGTCATTGTTTCCAGGTCCACTCTAGTACGGTGTGGTAGCACCTGATATGGTCCTATCGATTGGTTGAATAAAACCACACAGTATTCTTATGCTAAACTGAATTGCTTGAAATAGAACCGTTTTTATATTTAACTGTAAACGAAAGCTGTGCTTATGCTAAACTGAATTGTTTTACATTGAACTGTTTTGACATTTAAACTGTGAATTTATGTTAAAATGAATTGTTTGAAATAGAACTTCTTATATGTATAAAAATGGATTTGGCATTAAATAACCTACAATGGTTTGTATGCTTTAAACCCAAACCAAACTAATTAAGTATTGATATCATATATCTATTATCTTATTTGCAAACAATCACATGGTTTCAAGTTGTAATATCGTATGAAATTTTGAGGCACCCATAAAGGCAGTAACCCAATATCAACTGGTCGAGTTAATCCTTTGAACCAGTCAAAATCTACCTTGCGAGCAATGCACATCATTACAATGGCATCGATGATAAAAGCCTTAAACACGCTGGACAAACCAAGACATATGTGTTGTTTCGCAGCGATGGTAACTGTTCAAAAATTAAAAGAGAAAAAAGCTAGCATAGAAGAGAAAAAAATCCCAGACTAATATCTGGCTTCGACGGCCCGCGAAGCTGTGAAGAAAATACCGGAAGTGGCTTAAGCAAGAGAATTGAAATAATTAACTTATGAAGAGATTTTTTCAATAATTCCAAAGAAAAATATTTGTCCAAAAAATAAAAAAAAAAACAAAACGAAAGACTCGTTGTCGCTGAAGGAAACAAATATACGGAAATAAAACAGGATCCAAACGAGCCTATAATACTGAACCGTCACTGATCAAAGACAGCATGTAAATACTGCTAATTTGAAAACCTTGAAACCTAAAATATGACAACTGTGAATAAATTAATCCTGCTCAGATTAACAGAAGGCATGCTGGACGCATCGTTAAAGCAGAATATACTTGAGAGATTAGCGATGAATAACAGGAATTTTGGAGGTGCCTGCGGTGTAATTGTTATCGTCGTAGGAAATGGACATGGCGACACGAGTTCAAATCCTGGACGTGACTGACTGCATTTCACATAGCACTAATGCCCATGGGAAAGGTATGAATCCAATTATTCTCCCTCCAGCTATGGGTAAAGAGTAGGGCAGACTTGATGAGGCAACTAGTCTAGGAGAAGGACAACTCTGAATTCAGACCTGTTAAACTCCGCTTAAAAATTGACCTTGTGCCATATCCTGCCCGAGCAGAGGGGTTGGTAAATAGGATCAAGCGTTCCTCTCAAATACGAATAATTCTTAAACAAATCTATTCCCCTCTCCCTGTATAAGACTATAACAGGTACTATCTTTCTTGCTAAGAGTCGACTTGGAAGTAATGGCCATGAAGAAGTACTCTACACTTCCCAGATATCTAAAACAGGTGCCTCACTATCAGATACAGTTTAGTGTGATACTCAAGATTTTGTGTTGGGTTTGGGTCTTGACTGTCTGCAGAGGATACTGTTAGCGCATCGTAAGTCCCGCTGATAAGTCGGGCAGGTAGGCGAACGAATGTGAATTTTATATCGACTTAAAAATTGGCTTTATGTCTTATACTTCCCGATCGGAGGGGCTGGTAAATATGAATAACAGGAATTTTGAAGGGAAGGAATAATTTTACAACAGCTATATAAAGACTATTAAGAGATCTTCAACGCTGCACAGTTTGTGATTAAATTATTGTTGGGATACTGACGAAAGAAAGACACGGAGTACACAAAAGGTTTAATAGAAAAACATATATATTCAAGTAATAGAAACAAGATACAAGTGAACTTGGTTAAACTGTAGTTAGTTGATAGGAAGCTGAGAGTCTAGTGTGGTAGTGACTATAAGTCCCCTACGCAAGTGGTATCAAACCTGATTATGTCACGCTGATTGGTGTACAGATATTTGACGTACGTGTGTGGCACAAGGCCATTTTTAAGGTGAGTCCAGTCGCAGGACCGTAGCGCCGACGCATCCGGCAATCCCCAAAATGCCTCAGCACCAGGCGTTGAACATAACCACCCTAAGACCAGAGGTATCTCCAGTGATGAGGCACACCCAACCAGAACAGTGCAGTGCACAACACGGCCGGCCGAAGTGTGACCCAACAATTGGAGAAGTGCACTAATCATGCTGACTGGTGCACACACGTCTGATACTCTCGTTGACGTGTATTAATGGAGGAGGGCGTGTCCATTATGTAGGGAGTACAACAATGAAAAATTGTGACAAGAAACGTGATAGAAATAAGAATAAATAACCATCGCTGGGGAAATATATTTAAACTGCAAAAAGAAAGAACATTTTTCGATGGAATGAAAGTATAAAAGAAGAATAGAAAGGGTAGAAGGCAAAGACCCTCCAACAGAACATGTCAAAATATATGAAAGAAATACGGCGAAAAATAAAGTTTAATGGCATATTCTTTTCACATGCAAGTTGATACGGGCTGTGATGTCACTTTAATACCGAGAAACTTCTGGGAGAAAATGAATAAACCGAAATTGAGAGAGGGAGAGAGAGGGAGAGAGAGAGAGGAATCTTCAATTGAAGCAATTCGACGGAACTGTAATTAAAGTAATGGGCACATTTGAAAGGAAATTCGAAACAAAAAAAAGTGCTTCGAAATTATTTCTATCACGGTAGTAGAATGTAATAAAGATCGTGGACTATTAGGAATTGACGTGTTGAAAATGGATATCACAAAACTCATTAATTCTATGAAAACAGGAGAAAATAACATTGGATTGTTAAGAGGTTACACAGTTAACCATTCGCTAAAATAAAAACCATCACCCAAGCTTTGTGAAATCTAGAGAATTACCAATTTATCCTATCGATGGTTCGATTTAGTTTTATGGCATATCAACCATTGTTGGTTATTTAATGCCAAGTCCATTTTATACTATTTAGAAATATAAAAGGTTCCTGTTTATACTATATAAAAATATAAAAGATTCGGTTTGTGGTTTTTGTTAAATCAACCATTGGAGGTTAGTTAATGCCAAATCTGGTTTATACATATATATTACATATATATATATATAATTCTTAAACCATGGGTAAATAGTAGGGCAGAGTAGGTTCTTCAGCATTGGTTTAACAACTAGTCTAAAAGGAAAACTCTGAATTCAAACCTGTTAAACTCCGCTTAAAAATTGACTATGTGTCATATCCTGCCCGAGCGGAGGGGTTGATAAATATGGATAACATTTGTAAACATAGGTCAACAAAGTTCCAAGTATTGCCGTGTATCGCAAACAATTCAATTAAATATCAAACTCCAGTAATGGAGGAGATTTCGGTTATGAAGAGTTACTCCTCATAACCGTAAACGGCAGCATTGCTGGAGTCTGCCCATCAGATTGTTTAGTATCATTACCAGGACAGCTGGGGCTGTATAATACACCGACTGGATCTCTGTCCTCGATATGACTCTAAAGAATATTATGGTGAGGTTCCAGGAATGCTGGATTTTGGGCAATGTGGAGTACCCCTTCATTGCAATTGCTCCCAGGTCCACTCTAGCCCGGAGTGGTAGCACCTGATAGGGTCCTATCTATGGATCAAATAGAACTAAACTGCATACTAATGCTAAGCTGAATTGTTTGAAATAGAACTGTTTTGACATTTAAACTATGTACTTATGCTGAAGTGAATGGCTTGAAATGGAATTGTTTTTATGCTAAACGGGATTGTTTGAAATAGAACTGTTTTGACTTTTAATTGTGAGTAAACCAAAACTATACTGATTCTAAACTGAATTCTTTGAATTAGAACTATTTGACTAAACTGAATAGCTTGAAATAGAAATGTTTTTAGACAATTAAACTGTGTACTTATGCTAAACTGAATTATTTGAAATAAAAGTAGTTTTTTGTATAAAAATTGATTTGGCAGAGAGTAACCTTCAATGATTGATATGCCAGAAAACCCAAACAAACAAACAAACAAACAAACAGGACATTCGTTGGTGGGGGGATTCTTATCTATCTACTGAGATACAGTCGATATATTCAACAGCCCCGGCCAACTAGGTCTAAATAAAATGTGGGAGCGCCAAAGCAACCAAAGGCGTACGACTTCCCAGGTTCAGGGAGGTGTGGTAGCGTATGTAAATTAGATGCCCCCATAAAAACAGTGACACAATGTCATGCCTATCCCTCCCCAAACCGAGCAAATCTTATCAACTCATCAACTCGGCGAGATACGCACGTTAAAACATAAGTATTGATATGTAACACAATTCAATTCAGTATCAGTCAATATCGGCGCACAGAGAAATAGTCAATCACCATCACCATGTCGTGCCGCTAGCACAGATATCCCTGACCCTCTCTCGCCACTTCTCCCTTTCGTTCATCGCCTCTGGCAGGTCTTCCGGGCTACCTCCCCGTATCCTCACATAGCTGCTGTATGTATGTTCGAGCTGGTCGTCCTGCTTTTGCTTGGCCATATATGGGGGTCCATAGGAGTACATCACTTATGCGCTCATCCTTGCTTCTCCAGCAGTGTCCTGCATGTCTGGTTCGTCCAAATTGTATAGTTTTCGTGACGGGAGGCAGGTGACCGTATAGTTGGTGCCTTGTTGGGTGTTGCCGCCAGGACTTGTTCAGTATTGCTCGTAACATTCTTGCAGACCTGACCGATAAAATGAAACGCAGTTTCTTCCAGGCAGCGGTCATGTCGATACTGCTGTATAGATGCACTACTTGGACGCTAAAAAAACGGCTGGAGAAGAAGTTGGAGAGAAATAGTTAAACAGATGTATTTTACCCAAAGATGGGACCCTAGTAAGTACCACCGCATCGGGGTAGTGTGGACGTAGGAATAATGGCAATAAAGGGGAACTCTACATTCCGCTAAAGCTCCAGCCTCACTATCATAGAGCTTAGTATCATATCCATGGCCTTGTGCCACATCTAAGCAAAAAGCTTAGTAAATTTCCATATCCAGGACACTCGTTGAGGAGCTGGTCTTACCTTTCTACCGAGATCGAATTGTATTCTACAGAAGCAGCCGACTGGCCTGTTGAATTATGAATTGGATCTATGTTGTCTTGTTTACATTTCAAACACGAGATATCGTTCTTTCAGTCCCTGTATAGATATAAGACTTCTGTGCCAGGAAAATGTTTGTAAGTAAGTAGTCATTATTTGATTACTATAAAAGCAATGCACTCGATTTTTGTCCGTGTTTTGATGCTTGTTGATGTTATATTTTAAGCAAAAGACGAACTTTTTTTTTTCTTTTTCGATTTCTTTCAAAAATACTACCCGCAAAACTGCGGCTGCATTTACAATGAGTATGTAAATTTTTCATTTTTATTTTGTTTTAACTTCCTGATGCTGAATTTTTGCTAGCTCGAATTGTAGGCTTTCAAAATATTCTTCCTAAAAGAATAAAAATATGCGTATAATTTCGGGTATCATCGAATTGAATTTCGAAAATAAGACGATTTCTATATTTCAGAAAAAAAAAAAAAACAAACGATTTTCTTGAACAGGAAGGAATGGAACAACGGTAAACATTAAATGAAAATGTAAACACACACTTTATCTACCGATATGCCGATACCACATGTGTATCTTCATCTGCACAGAGACACACACATACAAACACATATATACTATAGATACATAAAAAATGATAGAAAAACATTGTCTCTCTGTAAACTACACACACACAGACACTTACAAAAATCACCTATCAGCTACATACAAACCTTTACACATTCAAACATTCACGTACATATGTTTACACAATCTTGATATCTATACCTTATTATCTCAATATCTAAACACACACACACACACACACACACACACACACACACACACACACACACACACACAGAGGTGTGCGCGCACGTGCATTATAAATAGGAATATGTAAACATATATAAATATATTTATATATGTAAATATAAATATATTTATATATGTAAACATATATAAATAAGTAAACATATATGAATATGTAAACATATATAGATATATTTATAAATGTAAATATAAATATATTTATATATGTAGACATATATAAATAGGAATATGTAAACATGGATTATTATCTGCGCTTACACACACACACACACACACACACACAAATACATACATATATTAGCGATTAGCTGGACACATTCTTACTAAGTCAATCTATTTATTTGTTTGTGTTTTATATTATATCAACCTTTTTTGGTTATTTAACGCCAAATCCATTTTTATACACATAGTTCTATTTCAAATAATTCAGTTGAGCATAAGTACACAGTTTAATTGTCAAAGACATTTCTATTTCAAGCTATTTACTTTAGTCAAACAGTTCTAATTCAAACAATTCAGTTTAGTGTAAGTATAGTTTTGTTTACACACAGTTAAATGCCAAAAAGTTCTATTTCGAATAATTCAGTTTAGCGTAAGTACAGTTTCAATGTAAAAAAAAGTTCTTTTTCAAGTCATTTAGTTTAACATAAGTAAGCATTTTAGTTCTATTCGATCCATAGATAGGACCAATTCCCGTGCTACGACTCCAGGCTAGAGTGGCCCCGGGAGCTATGGCAAGGAATGGGTGCTACGCATTTCCCAAAACTCCAGCGTTACTGGAGCCTCATCATCAGGTTTTTGGTGTCATATCGAGGACACTCGTTGGAGGTGGAGGGTCTTATTCCTCTGCAGAGATGCAGTCACTGTATTCTACTCAACCAGTGAAGCAGATACATGCATATATATATATATATATATATATATATATATATATAAGGATATGACACAAGGTCAATTTTTTAAGCGGAGTTTAACAGGTTTGAGTTCAGAGTTTTCCTTCTCCTAGACTAGTTGCCTCACCAAGGCTGAAGAACTCAGTCTGCCCTACAATTTATCCATAGCTGGAGGGAGAGTAATTGGATTCATACTTTCCCCATGGATATTAGTGCTATATGAAATGCAATCAGTCTCGTCCAGGATTTGAACTCGTATCGCCGTGTTCATTTCCTACAACAATAACCATTACACCACGGGTACCTCTACACACACACACACACACACACACACACACATATATATATATATATATATATATATATATTTATGATTAGAAATGTTAACCAACAAAATAAACACTGTACTAATCCATCCACTCAACAAACATATATCAAACTTTTTTATCGTAAACAAATGCACTACAATTATAAATCAGATGAAAAAATATTGAAAACATTGATTCACAGAAACGTACTCCCCACTGATCCTAATAAAAAGATAAAACTTATTATATATTATAATAAGTTTAAAACCTCCAACTTAGTTATTAGAAATAATTCCTCTACAACGATTGGAGTTTTCCAAAAAAACAACGTTATATATCAATTTAAATGTCCTTTAGGAGATTGTATCTCTGATAATAATAATATATATATTGGTTCAACCTCAACTACCCTGTCGAGGAGACTTACAATGTACCTTTCTGATACAAATTCAATAGCTCAGCATTTAAAAAAACATTCATGTCCAACAACAGAATTACGGAAAATTCTCACTGATAACACAACAATGTAAGAACATCAAAATAATAAACAAAAACTACAGATTCTCGAAGCACTACATATTAGAAAAATGCAACCGACACTTAATAGAATTAATTTTCAAACCAGAGCTAATGTACTTAAATGTCATTAACTACTGACACTATTTATAGAAACCTATTTAAAATCAAACGCTATACTCTTCAACGATAAAGACGCTCTTACATAGTAGTAATAGCCAAAAACAAAAGTTACATCACTTTTATAATAGATCCTCCCCTGATGATGGCCCAAAGTCGGGGGCTACATACAACTATGGACAATACATAAATCAATTCCCGCCGAATACGATAAAAGCAATACGGCAATACAAATGGATCCAGAAGAAAATATGTAGATAGAAAATGTCTATTGTGTTCAATGAAATTTGTATTAACGAAGAAATGCGGCCAAAAAAAAAAAAAGAATATATATATATATATATATATATATATGTGTCTCAAAATAGATGCAACAAATAGATATGATCATGATTTATTACCGAGACAAGTGCAATGGCGCTCATTCGGAACACGTCCAGTAAAAAATGCATCCTCTGAGCTGGAGACATCAGATCAATGTTTTTTTTAATTGTTATTATATCTGCTTCCCGGACATGCAATATTTTTTTGAATTTCTTGTCTCAGTAATAAATCATTATCATATTAATGGGTTGCATCTATTTTGATGGAGTTTTGAATGATTTTGTTTTCAAATAATTAGTGACGCAAAATATTTTTCGTCTTCTGTCTAAGCCATTGTGATCGAGGATTAGTAGTTGTTTAAGAATACTATTTTCAAATCTGAAACAAAAAAATTGTTGTACCTTATTTTTGGTAGAGTTAGTAGCTGCCCCACGGGTACCATGTATATATACACCATATATATATATATATATATATATATATATGTAAACACTCAGAAGCTTTACTTACGTATTAGTCTAAATCACATTTTTTAATTGCCAATATAGTCGTATACACGAATCTATCTATCTATGTCTGTATGCAGTCGCCTATCCTCTCAGCAATGATTATAATGTGACACAAGTTTAAGTTTTAAGTGGAGTAAAGTTAGTTTGAAATTAGACTTTTCATTCTTCTAGACTGATGACTTAGCATAAACTAAGGAAACGTGTTTGCACTTCTACTCAACTGGAACTATGAGGAGAAATAACTTGTTGATAACTTTACGAAGGGCATTAGTGCTAAGTGAAACACTGACAGCTTCACTTTGAATTTAAATTCGGGTTACCGAGTCCTTTTCCTTTGAAAATAACCATAATCACCTCCCATATATATATATATATATAGTCTTTTTTCTTTAAGCAGTTCTATTAAATTGGACTGACACGTCGTGTCTGCCTATTTTGCACTCAATCTGTTTAAGTCGTCGAATGAATCCTTTGATTTGGGGATATAATGTGTCTTGAAAGGCGATGCAGGTTTCCCAAGTAATTTCATTCCAATCCAGAAACATCTTCAATTATGAAATTACAAACACGGTGACAAAAAAACACCTTCACATGACGCAAAGAAAAAACAAACAAGAGAAAAAAACTTCAAATTCTTGAAGCACTATATACAAACATCAACAAACCTTGCCTAAAGAAGATCAACTTCGAATATAGTAGCCACATTCTAAAATGTCCATAGCACATTTCCCGTCTTTTCTCCTCTCCTTCTTAGTACTCATACCTCCGGAGAATTTCTAATCTCATGTAAATTCCTTTTCCAAATATATAGATATGGCTCGTCGTTCTATACGTCCTTTGATCATCCGCTTCACCGAAGATGGCTCGAGATAGGGCTGGAATTAATTGGGAAACCAGCAGCACCTTCCTGAACCTATTCCATCCGAGAGTCATCCAGCGACTTAAACAGATCGAAAACAGAATAGGCAGATAGGAAGTGTCTGTCCTATTTAAACATAGGTATCCCTGTGTGCCTCTCTCTCTCTCTGTGTATGTGTGTGTGCTTACAGAGATAGATACAAATAAAAACAACCTCTTTATCTACCTTGCTTTCTATTGCATGATCGATTTCGAGTCTAGGGAAGTAACTAGTACTGTGTCGCTAGGAATACGGTGCACAGGATACTTAGCTGTTGGTCGTTAGACAGAATGGAATAAAAGACTGATCAAATTCCAAGACTTCGTCCACTGTCCAGGAGACCGATAGTGTCAGACACTTCACTCCACTAACAGGTCTACTCGAAATGATGCTAATTTTACTTAATTGCTATTTTTATGGTTGGTCGATATAAAATTCACATTCGTTCGCCCACCTGCCTGGCCTATCAGCGGGACTTACGATGCCCTAACAGTATCCTCTGCAGACAGTCAAGACCCAACCCCAACACAAAATCTTGAGTATCACACTAAACTGCATCTGATAGTGAGGCACCTGTTTTAGATATCTGGGAAGTGTAGAGTACTTCTTCATGGCCATTACTTCCAAATCGACTCTTAGCAAGAAAGATAGTACCTGTTATAGTCTTATATAGGGAGAGGGGAATAGATTTGTTTAAAAATTATTAGTATTTGAGAGGAACGCTTGATCCTATTTACCAACCCCTCCGCTCGGGCAGCATATGACACAAGGTCAATTTTAAGCGGAGTTTAACAGGTTTGAATTCAGAGTTTTCCTTCTCCTCGACTAGTTGCCTCACCAAGGCTGAAGAACAGTCCGTCCTACTATTTACCCATAGCTGGAGGGAGAATAATTGGATTCATACCTTTCCCAAGGGTATTAGTGCTATGTGAAATGCAATCATTCTCGTCCTTGATTTGAACTCGAGTCGCCGTGTCCATCTCCTACGACGATAACCATTACACCACGAGGAACACTTGATGCCATATAATTGTAAATTTTTTGTATTGTTACTTGAAGATATTCTGTCCTGGCATGCCAGTAAGCTGCATCTTAAGCCGAGGCTACAGTCCTTTAGCTGTGGAGAATGTGAAGTACCCAATCCTAGCTATTACACCCCGGGTAACTCTGACCCGAAGTGGTTGTAGACTATCGTTTCCCATCTCTGGGTCAAATAGAACTATTTAACAATTCAGCAGTGAGAAAAAAATGACTAATGTTAAAGTAAATTGTTAGTCATCCTTTTTTTTTTAAACAAAGGAATTATATTATAAATTGAATAATTTATACTATAAATTGAAAATCCGACAAACAGTGCTTGCCGGATTTTCTAGTCATGGTAATTCAATTTATAATATAATTCCTCTATTTAATATATATATATATATATATATATATATATATATATATATATATATTTCCTTGTTCATGAGGTTATTATTATATGAATACGTATCTCCATTCCTCTTGGGAAGACGAAGCTCAGAAGGTGACTGAGTCTTCTGTAAGAGTACGGATGTAACTACAAGACACACCAGGTTAATTGGCTGCGCTTTTAACATGACTTGTTAATTTGGCGTCTCTTGCACGTGATGTGGACCAGTAGTTCAGTAGTTCAGTTGTGGCTCTACATTCTATGGTCGCTGGTTCGATCTCCAGGGGAAGAGATCTCAATAAACTCTGATGATGAGACCTAATAAGGTCGAAACAGATGTGTAGTTGTTCCGTATGTCATGTCACGCGCAGAGCTTGCCGACTTTTCTGCTTATGGTTATTCAATTGATAATAAACTGTTGACGTTATACATCAATACTTGGAAATATTCAACTGTGTACAAACGAAAAAGTAATGGCGAATATAATTATCCTATTTACCAACCCCTCCGCTCGGGCAGGATATGACGCAAGGTCAATTTTTAAGCGGAGTTTAACAGGTTTGAATTCAGAGTTTTCCTTCTAGACTAGTCGCCTCACCAAGGCTGAAGAACCTAGTCTGCCCTACTATGTACCCATAGCTGGAGGGCGAATATAATTATTGGTAGTGAATAGCAATACTTGAAACTATTTAAGTGTATGCCTAAATCAAATTAATGGTATTCCATAGCAATACTTGATTGCGTGGAAATGAATGAATAGAGTTAGCAGTGTTAAAAATCAATATTTGTAACCACTTTACTCAGTGCAAACAAATTATATACTTTCATTAAAATGTAGTTCATGTACGTACATACTTGTAAATGTAGACGTTTACAATTAGGCGATTCTTTACTTTACATCGTGGATTTTTTATTTGTGAACTTGATTTGCTCTGAGATTATAAAACAAAATAATTTTGTAAGGTTAAATAACAAATACAGTAATTAAAATTATTACACGATAGTTGAAAATGAACTATTTTTTGTTAAATTTACGAATATTCACATTCAATTTCTTTACTTACATCGCAGAAGCAATGGCTCTGGATCGTCAGCTCCAGCCGCTGATGCTGGTCGTTGGTGTTGTTCGATACGCTTTTTAATAAGAAAGTGGTCGAGAATTCTTTGAACTGGATTCTTCTCTATTTCTTCAAGGATGACATTATAAGGAGGAAAAGTTTCTTATTCTTATTTATTGGGCAGTAATATGATTTTATGTACTTTTAACATTTGTCTAGCGATATCACAACTTCAATATTTCTGGCAGACTGACTAAAAGTCGAATAAAATCACTTTATTCTTATTTTTCCAAACGACGTATAATAGAGAACGACCTCACTCGAAACGACGTAACCCAAGATATACCTGTAGTGTTCTTCTGCAAGGATATTTTGGTTTGGTTTGATTTCTTTGTTTAATGGTATTTCAACCTTTTTAGGTTATTTAATGCCAAAGATATTTTCCTTGAAGAACATTAGTGATACTCTTTAACCCGTAGCTGGGAGGATAAGGGAGTTCATACCTTTCCCAAGGGATGAGATTGATTGCATTTCACATAGCACTGGGAAAGGTATGAATCCAATTATCCTCCCTCCAGCTATGGGTAAATAGTAGGGCAGACTATGTTCTTCAGTCTTGGTGAGGCGACTAGTCTAGAAGAAGGAAAACTCTGAATTCAAACCTGTTAAACTCTGCTTAAAAATTGACCTTGTGTCACATCCTGCATGAGCGGAGGGGTTGGTAAATATGATTAGCCCGAAAGTGAACGCCACTGGAGTTCGAACTCACTTACAACGATTCCGCAGTCCATCGCTTGAACCATTACACCAAGGGCATTGGACATTACATGAACCATATACATTCATAAATATAAGCAATGTTACCAAGAAAACAAAGTAAACAATAATTTCTTGAATTATCAGCATTATATATGAATACTTGATGCAATATAACAATTACTTTTATTTGATAAGAGTATTTGATATATCAAAAGAACCGAAATCTGTTGTCATTGTATTCCAAGCTTTTATTTGTATTGTAAACATGTAAAAAAAAAGGACTTTTGAAAAAATATGTAGAATTGTGTTGCGTCGTTGTGTTGTTTTGATGGCACACGATTGACATGCAATTTACTTGCTCCAAGGCTTTTGTCTACGAAAAATTCATTTCGATAATTCTTATTTTAAGGAAGGGATGACACAAGAGAATAAGGAAAGGAGATGGATATTACCAAGTAATTATTATTATGCATGTTTAATTGAAACTACAGTTATATATTTAAGCTTAATATTATCACCTACTCGAAACCTTGTAATATTATGCAATTAAGTGACGATTAATAAATAGAAATAATTACTTATAACACAAAATCATTTGTATTAGAGAAGAATACTTGAAACCATATAACTGTAAATAATTTCTTAATGCACAAAACAAAAATGTTCAAAGAACGCAATTCCCTCACCTCTCGGCATAACAAGCCCCCGATAGGTTTACATGCCGTTAAAATGAATCAATCATATTTATATGCTTTTTAGGTTTAAATACTTAAAACTGAATCAAAATCATTAGAAAAATTTTATTGATTTCTTTTTAGCTCCACAGAAACATTAGAAATTAACAAGGTTCCTGAATTATCTTGGATAGAAATCGATCATATGATAAAACAGTGTAAAAATAAAAAAAATAAAAAAATAAAAACATGGCATGTATTTATACGTAGCAGACTATTTCTTGTTCGGTTAAAACAGTATTCATGAGTATAAGTTGATGCATATTTGACTTAGATCAATAAACAGTATGTTATTACGCTATTTGTCCGAGTAGTAAGAACAAGATATACATATAATCTATGGATATATGTAACAGAGTCATTCAATAAATTAATGCAGGCTAAATAATAGATGTAATACATGTAAGCTCAGTCGTTTTTGTATTTGTTTTGAAACAATTCAAAAGGTCAGCAAATCAAACAGAGTGTTCCAGGTTTGAACAGAAATCTGTCATACAATATTTTGTGGTTGAGAAATGCAAACAGTGTGATATTTATAGAAGAAATATGTGATATTTTGGAAAAGCATGTTTTTGTAAATAGAATTTAAAAAAATAAAATATTTACAATTTGGGCTTTAAATGGATTTGCCTCTATGACCCAGAAGCTAAAAACAGTCCATGGAGTGGAAACACGTTGACTATTCGGTAAAGAAGACGTTCCGGGCGCAGCGGTAAGTAAAGCAGGTTTTGCTTATAATTTTCTGTGACATGAAAAGATATATCAATATTGATTCTCTTAAACAAGTGTATTTATAAACAGTGCTTCCTATTGCCAACATCTTAGAAAATATCCACCTTATTTATTAAATGACTTTCATATACAAACCCATTTGATAACTTTGAGGAGATTTTCACACTATGTTAAATTATCTGGATTCTGATGATAAACACATCCTTGCGAATAAGTCCCAAGGAATGCTGTAAATCGCACCTCACCCCCTTTTTTTTCAGTTGGCGTCTTTCTTGAAGTTTCTTATGTTTTTGTGTGATGTCTCACCATAACATTGTGTCAAAACCTACATAAATACAAGCAAACTTCAAAATTGGAGAAAATAAATCTTTGAAAACAAACAAACAAAAAAAAAAAACACAAAGCTAAAAAGAACCGAAAGCTGTTCTCATTGTATTCCAAGCTTTTATTTTTATTGTAAACATATACAAAAAAGAAGACCTTTGAAAAAATAAGAATTGTGTTGCGTAGTTGTGTTGTTTTGATGGCACACGATTGATATGCAATTTACTTGCTCCAAGCCTTTTGTCTACGAAAAAGTCATTTCGATATTTCTTATTCTAAGGAAGGGATGACACAAAAGAATAAGGAAAGGAGATGGACACTACCAAGTAATCCAGTTTTATCTACATACCCTCATTTTCTCTCAATAAGCAACTGATATTTCTCTTAAAAATCAAGTTTAAACATAATATCTTATGACATAAGTATTCTTTGATTTTTTTGGCTTCCTGAAGAAAGTTAAGGAAAGGAAATGACAATAATAAAAAAATCCCACTCATGTTTATTTCAGATGTTATACACATTCGTCAAACCAATAAGGATATAAAAAAGTGGTCTTCCGTTATCAGTGGGAAGAAACACGTCCTTTCTCCTATTGATATTTGCCCAGTCGGCTGGGGCTGTAGAATACACCGATTGCTTCTCTGCAGAGGGGTAAGACCCCCCCCACAACGAGTGTCCTGGATATGACACTAAAGAATCTGATGGTGATGTTGCAGCAGTGCTGGAGCTTTGGGGAATTGCCATCGCTCCCAGGTCCACTCTGACCAGGAGTGGTAGCACCTGATAAGGGTCCTATCTATGGGTTAAATAGAACTAACAGTATATTTATGCTAAACTGAATTGTTTAAGTAAACTGAATAGCTTGAAAGAGAAATGTTTTTGACAATTAAACCGTACTTACATTTAAACTGCGTGCTTATGCTTAACTGAATTATTTAAAATAGAACTGTTTTTCGACATTAGAATTGTATTTACACTTAACTTAATTATTACATATAACTTCTTGAATAGTTTGAAATAAATGTTTTTGACAATTAAACTGTGTACTTATGCTAACCTGAATTGTTTTAAATAGAACAGATTATTTACATCAAAATGGATTTGGCGTTAAATAACCTACAAAGGTTGATATGCCATAAAACCCACCAAACCAAACCAATCCAATTGATATGTTTTCTTACAAGATTTTCGCGCTTACGTTGCGTCTGTTGGAATTATAAGTCTACATTGAGCGTCTGATTGTGGTTTAAAAACTCAAAAGAAATAATACTGCTATGATCCCATACGACGTAACTTTTCTTCCATTAGGCTCCAAATTTGGTGGGGGTGTCCTCGTGGTGTAATGGTTAAAGCGATGGACTGCGGAATCGTAGTACGCGAGTTCGTACTCCAATCGCGCTATTACGTTCACTTTCGGGCAAATACCCTTGTCCTCCCAGCTATGGGTTAAATAGTCATCATCATCATCATATCGCACTGGTAGCACGGATATCCCTGACCCTCTCTCGCCACTCCTCCCTATCGTTCATCGCCCTAGGTAGGTCTTCAGGACAACATCCCGCATCCTCACATAGCTGCTGAATGTATGTTCGTGCTGGTCGTCCTGCTTTTGCACGGCCATGTGTGGGGGTCCATAAGAGTACATCTCTTATGAGTTCATTTCTGCTTCTCCAGCAGTGTCCTGCATGTCTGGTTCGTCTAACTTGAATAGTTTTCGTGATAGGGGGCAGGTGGCCGTACAGTTGGTGTCTTGTGGGGTGTTGCTGCCAGGACTTGTTCAGGATTGCACGCAGCATTCTTGTGTAATTGCCATCTAGTTTCTTCTCCAGCCATTTTGTTAGCGTCCATGTAGTGCATCCATATAGCAGTATCGATGTGACCGCTGCCTGGAAGAAACTGCGTTTCATTTTATCGGTTAGGTCTGATTTCCATATAATCGATAGCCTATTGATAGCTGTCCATGCTTTCGTTAACCTCGTTTCGATGTCCTTTTCGGTTGATTCGACGCTGTTTCCTAGGTAAGTGAATTTGTCTACTAGTTTAAGAGGGGTTCCTTTTAGAGTGGAGATGTCCCCCGTTTGGTTATAGCACATATATTCCGTTTTGTGTGAATTAACATAGAGGCCTATGCTGGCTGCTGCTCGTTCCAAACTATGCAGAAGTGTTTCGGCTTGGTCAGGTGTATTTGCCAGTATCGCTATGTCATCGGCGTAGTCGGCGTCGGTAATTGTTTTTGCGGGGTACCTTCTGCTTCTTTTCTTCGTCAGTTCGAAGCCATTCTCTTTGATTTTGTCAATCGATGTTTTAAGTACGTTGTCTAGACAAATGATAAAGAGGTACGGGGCCAGCGTGTCCCCTTGTAGTACTCCTGCTACAATGTCAAAGTATTCTGTGTCTCCATCCGGTGATCGTACTTTTACTTTAGTGTTTCTATAGAGAATCGTTATTGCCGCAACGGTTTCTTTAGGTATGCCGTACGCTAGTAGGATTTGTTCCATCTTTCCTCTGTGAATGGAATCGAAAGCCTTGGTAAAGTCCACAAATATTAATATCGCTTGTAGGTTCTTTGCCCGTACACCTTCAAGGATTCTACGGATGGTTAATATTTGTGAGGTCGTGGATCTATTTCTTCGGAAGCCATTTTGGTTTTTTCTAAGTATATAGTCGATTTTGGGTTCTATGCGGTTTCGTAGTAGGGCATTGTAGATTTTGGCTGCTATGGATGTAAGTGTTATGCCTCGGTAGTTTTTGGCTAATCCAAGGTCCCCCTTTTTAGGGAAGGGGAGTATGAATCCCTTCATCTATCTATCTATCGGATTTTGATTGTATACTGCGTTGCAGTGTCGGAGCAGTATGTCGTCGAATTGTCTGGTCTTCCATACTTCCAGGGGAATTTCGTCCAACCCTGCAGCTTTCCTATTTTTAATTTTTCTGAGAACCGAGTCGAATTCTTCTTGTGCGAACGGTCCTAGTTTAATATCTAATTGTTTGCTAATTATTTTGGTGATTGGTTCATGTGTTATTTTTGGTGGGTTTCCAAGTAAGTTTTCGAAGTGCTCTTTCCACAGTTTTATTCTTTCTTGTTGGTTTGCTGCTTTCAGTTTTGCTTTGGCTGTGTTCTTTCTTCTGCTAACTTCGTTTATTGTTTGCCAGGCTATTCTAGATTGTCTATCTTCCACCGAGTCTCTAATTTTATCTATCTGATTTTGAATGTATTCTGTCTGTTCCTTTATATATATGCCTGCTAATTGATATTGTGCCGTTTTTAGTTTTAAGGCATTTGTGTTTGTTGGGTTTTTTCGATAGTTTTTGGATGCTGTTTTCACTAGTGCACGTTTTTCTCTCACCGCTAAAGTTTCCCATGGGACTCTATATTTAGTTTTAAGTTTTGTTGGAATGTATTTTGCTGCTGCCTCGAGGTGTACATTGACGAAATTTTCATATTCGTCGTTTGGTGTACTTTTTTCCGTCTTTTCTTGTAGTGTTTCGAATCTGTTTCTTAATTCTAATACGTATTTATCTCTTATATCTTTGTTGTTCAATAGGGCCCAGTCATAGTGTTTGGTGGTCGCTGTTCGTTTGGCGTTTTTTCGTAGGCTTAACCGTATTTTCGCCGTGACTATTCGGTGATCGATGGACACACCCTCAAAAGAGGAGTATGCCTCGCAATTCAATGCACTATTTTTCCATTTCTTGTTTATAAGGACGTAGTCTATCTGAGCTTTAGTATTGTTTGCGTACGTGTATGTCCATAGTTTGCCCTCCCTTTTTTGGTAGTTTGTATTGAGGCATGCTAATCTATTTTCTATCATGAAATCTGTTAGATGTTGCCCATTCCTATTTGACGTGTTGTGGAGGCTGTATTTGTTGTTTCCGTTTTTTCCGATTTGGGCATTCATATCTCCGCCAATGACTAACATGTTGTGTTTCAGGATGCTACGCACTAATGAGGATAACTCATCGTAGAAGGTGACTAGTTCAGTTTCTTCACTAACATTGGTGGGGCTGTAGCATGAGATGATTGTTGCTCTGGGGTTGCCGTTAAAAGTAGCTGCCATCATTCTAGGTTGTATTTTCTTAACTCTATTAAGCGTTTTTAATGCTCTAGGTCCTATAAGTAATCCTACCCCTCCTACTGCGGCGTTGACAGAATTTTTCCATGCGGATACAGTGACGAGCGACCACCCATTGCCAGTTTCGTGATATTTGATATCTTCGGTGTGCGTGTATCTGTGTTTTTGTATGCATATTATGTCTATCTTATGTTCTTCGGCCGATGCGATTAGCTCTATTAGTTGTCCTATTCTATTTAAGGTTCTTACGTTAAATGTGGCTATTTGTAGTGTTTGCTTGCATTTTAGTAGTTTTGATTGTTTGAGCTCTGTAGCTGATTTTTCGAACACTGGGGCCAGGGCTCAAACCTCAGCAGGACGCGCCCCTTTTTTACCCGCGCGAAGAGCAATGCGGTTTGTGTATGTGGTTTGAGTGTGGATCATGGTTATCTTTCGATGGCTGTTTTATTCTCTTCTATAGAAGCCACTCTTATAGAGGAGCAGCAGTAGTTCCCCGATCGAACTAACGATCCTGAGCGTAAAGTCGTCAAACTCACGTCCAGGACGCGTTTAGGTATTGAGTTTGGTCGTCCATGGGTTTATTCAAATACCTTTACGTACTTCATGCTGCTTCCCATGTGTACGCAAAAAAAAAAAGGGGGGAGGGGGTAATTTTGATTTAAGTTTTAAGTTTTAACTTACTTAAAGTCCAAGATTAAGGGACTTTCGTCAGACTTTCACTGGTACTGATTTTTGCTTTTTTTTGGTGGTATTGGGACTTTTCCTAGGATTCTTAGTTTTAATTTCTTTTTTTTTCTATACTATAGTTGGGAACCTAGTAGGCTTCAGGAATTATAGAGCTTTAAATTTTTTTTTCCTTTCTCTTGGGGGGGTTGTGGTAGCATTAGGTGTTTTAGGCTTTTACTTTTTCTTCTAAACTATTGTTAGGGCTTTCTTTACGAATTTTTAAATTATATTATAGAAGAGATTCCAAAACATTCTGCCTTGTTCGCTGACATTTGGAAAGAGTCTTAACATCAATTTGGCTTTATAGTAGAGTAAGCGTGTCTTTACATTTAAAACGCATAGTTTAAGCATTATTTCACAAACAAAATACAGCATAACATTTTGTAAAATAATGTGAAAATTTTGTGAAATAATGCTTAAACTATGCGTTTTAAATGTAAAGACATGCTTACTCTACTATAAAGCCAAATTGATGTTAAGACTCTTTCCATATGTCAGCGAACAAGGCAGAATGTTTTTGAATCTCTTCTATAATATAATTTAAAAATTCGTAAAGAAAGCCCTAACAGTAGTTTAGAAGAAAAAGTAAAAGCCTAAAACACCTAATGCTACCCCCCACAAGAGAAAGGTTAAATAGTACCACTACTGTTCTTCTAGGAGAATGGCTTTGGCATTAAATAACCTAAAACGAGTTGATATGCCATTAAACAAAGAAACCAAAGAAACCAAATTTGGTGTAGGCAGCGAAGATTTATCTTTGCGTTGAACATTATCATAAAAGACCCATTTTTATCACCTAAAATGATATTCTCCAAAACGGGTCATTTCTCTGCCTTGAAAGAAGACTTGTCGTCATAGATAGGTAATCTTTCTGATTCTTTTAAGAATAAGAGGGAATCAAACGCTCAGCTTCCTCACTTTTCCTATTTTTTTCAAGTAGCAGCAGATTATGGATTGGAATATCTTGAAATGGAGTGCTTATTCCTGTGTATTTTTGCGTGGATTGTATTCCCCTAATTCTCGATCGACACCTGATGAGCTTCCTTGTCTTGTATCATCTCTCAGTGGTGTATCACCAGAACAAAACTTTGAAAATCATTTTCAGACATGGAGGACATAAATGATACATTCTCCTTAAACAATTTCATAAATGATACATTCTCCATAAACAATTTTTGTTGCTCTTCTCCTCTCACATTACATGTCGAATAAGCACTTTCAGCTCCTCAATTTTATGGTTTGTGAGATCATAGATTAAATTGAATTTCACTTACATTTATTCCCGAAATAAAAATGACCGATAAAGACTACGCTTAAATCAATTAATTTTCGGTTGCGTTTAAAACATTGGAAGTTTCAAAAATTGTTTTTAAAACAAAACATATTTATGATTCAACCCAATATTTAACCCACTGCTGGAGATAAGGAGGTACATACTTTTTCCAAGGGAATCAGTCTGAAAGTGAAAGTATTTGTATGACAAGAGTTCGAACTCACTTACGATGTCCAACACTTTAGCCGCTACGCAACACGGACTATCCGCTTAGAATTTAATTTTTTATTTATTTAGGGATATTTCTTTCCTTACTACGCTTTTATCGAAAGGTTATTAACTTCATTTTTTCTCCCTTCCTTTTCAATTAAATGATCATTATTCCAAAATTTATTTCCTTTTATTCAGTGAAATTCTCAAACTCAACATTATGAATTCAAATGCGAGCCTCGTTCTGAAATAATCTGCCATTTTTCTCCTGGTTCGATATTTTGTTGATCAAACTAATCTCATTTTTAGTTGCATCCTTTAATTAATATTCATTTGAGCGATGATTATTTTTTTATTAATTAATTATTCATTTGTGCTGCATTTAAGCGATTCGTATAAAACAGAGGAATTTAGAGTAAAGATAAATGAAAAACACAAAAAGAAAATAAATGTTGAATAAATAACAAAATATCTCTCATTAAAAAAGATAATTTTCATTTTCAGGATTCGGTCCACATTAGTTAATTCCACAGTCTTTTTCATATATATATATATATATATATATATGGTTGTCGTTATCTCACTTGGTAGGCGAGTGGTAGACGAAATGCGGTATAATTTGGAGAGTTCTCAATATCTATGATAGAGCTATTATAAGATATGATAATAGATGAAGATATATCAGTTTTTTTCTTATATTTAATAGAATGGAAGCTCATCTGCGACTGCGGGTTTCATGCCATCTTTACACAGCTGTTATCAAGCAGATTGTCGTGTAAAGACGACATGAAATCAGTGGTCATAGATAAGCACAACGCTATTGAATATATTCAAAAACTCATATGATCCACAGAGGAAATCCAAGGGGTAGAAGTATCAAATAAGCTGCGTTGTGCCATATTCAGTGCCGCTCTTCACACTTTTTTTTTACTTCTCAGCCGGGAGGGGAATACTGCCCCCTCTGGGCACTCGCTAGCCGCTCTCCGTCACAGACTCTATCAACCGTGAATACTCGCGTATATATGATTTTACAACGCCAAGGAATTTCCAGTTGTTAACCCACGTGACCGGCTTCCGCCTGTCAACCTGCATGAGCTGCTTACACCCGCGCATTGCTGTCTTCCTATTTACTCAGCTGGATCGAGATGGCTCTATCAAAAGCCAGTATGCAGCACAGTTCCTAATGTTAAATAACAATATTTGAAATCCTTTAACTGTGTGCAAACAAATGATTGAGATAAAAAAGAATTGTTAGTATTAGATAGCAATATTTAGAAACATTTAACTGGGTGCAAACAAATACTTAATAAGAAATTGAATTATTAATGTTGGATAAGATTACCCTATACAATTTAACTGTGTGCAAACAAATATACTCTGGTCTGTTTAAAAATAATTCTACCAAGAAATTAATCGCTTATAATATATATATATATATATATGTGTGTGTGTGTGTGTGTGTGTGTATGTGTGCAGAACAATATTGAAAAATAAAGTAATCCAAAGTGATAACTTTACTATGAAATATAGTCGGTGTTGTAGCATTTTGGTTTCGATAAACCATCATTGTTAATCTTGTTAACCCAAACACGGCAGTTCAGAATCCTTTTTTTGTGGAAGGATTGTATTTGCCGAAGACCTTGTATTTGAGAGGGAAAGCTAACTAGTTAGCTGATCTCAGTCTCTGTCTCTCTCTGTCTCTCTCTTCTCTAATTCCCACTCTGTCTGTCTATATATATATATCTACATATATATAAATAGGTGTGTATATGTATATACGTATGTGAGTGTATATATATGTGTACGAGTATGTATATGGGTGTATATATGTACTTCCGTGACGGGTTTCGATCCCGGCTTTGAGCGTCCTGCGGGTCTAGCCACACTGAAGAGTTCTGATAGAACGAAACAGTCTGTCTGTGGATGACAATATATATATATATATATATATATATATATATATATATATATATATATATGTATATTTACTAATCTAATATCTACCAGCATTCACTGTACCAGAAAAAAAAAAACAACGAAAAAACCCCCGTCAGGAACAAGAGCTAAAATGTATCTCGAATCACTGCCCGGGGGAAAAAGAAAAAATTATAGGTCAAAAAGAAAGAAAAGGCCAACCTCGTCTGACCCCTTGAAAAAAATCAAGGGATATGCTGTCAGTTGGTCAAAAGAAAACTAAAAACCTTCCGCGAATCCTGCAATGCTACAATTACAAAAGTGTTCAACACAAGTGGAGCCAATTATAAAATTAACTTAAATCGCGAGTTGGAAAACTTCTACTAAAGTTTCGTCTTATCGGATCATCAGGAAGCCTAAGTTCAACTAAGTTGGACTTAGGCTTCCTGATTATCCGATACGGTGAAACTTTAGTAGAAGTTTTCCAACTCACGATCTAAGTTAATTTTATATATATATATATATATATATATATATATAAATGCTGGCGTACATATACGTATATATGTATATAACTTTACAATGAAATAAATTCGGCGTTATAGCATTTCGGTTTCGATAAACCATCATTGAGACTTGAAGTATCGTTAGATCACCGATGGATACTTAATAAAAATTCCCCAATCGGTGGGGCTGTAAAATACACTGAGTGCGCCTCTGCACAGGGTTAAGACCCCGCCACAAGGAGTTTCCTGCATATGAATCTAAACAATCTGATGGTGAGGTACCAGTAATGCTGGAGTTTTGGGAAATTCGGCGCACCCATTTATTGCCGTGGCTCCCAGATCCACTCTAGCCCGGGGTAGTAGCACCTGATAGGGCCCTATCTTTGGGTTAAATAGAACTAAACTGCGTACATAAACTAAACTGAATTGTTTGAAATAGAACGGTTTTTGACAAGGAAACTGTACATACGCTAAACTGAATTGTTTGAACTATTTGACTATATTAAATAGCTTGAAATAGAAATGTTTTTGACAATTAAACAGTGTACTCATGCTAAACTGATGTGTTTGAAGTAGAACTGATTATTTGTATAAATGGATTTGACATTAAATGACCAACAAATATTGATATGCCATAGTACTCAAACAACCAACCAATCTTAAGGGAAAACAAAACTAAGGAAAGGGGGAGGTTATATAAACGGAGAAAGTGGGAGCGTTAATTTCTTCCTTTGTTTTGTTTTGTATTTCATTATTATTGCATATTAGATTCTTTAGTTTGGTTTATATTGCTTTTCCATATTCGTCTTCACATTGTCAGATTATTTTTCATAATTTACAATATATATATATATATATATATATATATATATATATATATATATATTTATATATATATATATCATGGCGTACTGTCAGCATGAATTTCCCTGACCCTGTATCTCCACTTGTCTCTATCGTCCATCACTCTCGACAGGTTTTCCATGCTGCATCCTGTATCAGTACAGAGCTGTTGTACATAGGTTCTAACTGGTTGACCTACCCTAGCTCGTCTTTGTGAGGGGGCCCCATATGAGAACATTACTGATTAGTTCGTCCTTACTTCACCAGCAGTGCCCTACATGTCGTATTCCTCTACACAGGAGTTAGTATGCCGTAAAACAAACCAAACAAACCAAACCAATGAGTAATATTTATTAGAGTTATAATATTTAAAAATGTAGAAGGGAAATCATTTAACTGTGGGCCAACAAATGAGCTCCTGCAACTTTAAAAATAAAGTTCTGTTGTAGAGTCTCCTAGACCCTACCAAGAACGTAATCAAAGATAAGGAACGAACGAAACACACTTCTTTATAAAAATATATCTCTCATCTTATTCTCGAAAGGGGACCACATTTTGTTGTTAGTTTGAGGGATAGATGGAGAGACATATACTCAGAGAGGGGACTTCTTTTTATCCCATATATTCTTCCGAGAGCCAGGGGGTGCCAACGCTTGCACCCTCTTTGCAAGCCGTGTCGTCAGAGACTGTCCCTCGCTCTTGCCCATTTTCTATCTGGGGTTTATTATGACAATGGTGATTGTCATATCCTTTGTGCGCGAGCGTAAAACTATGCCCAATGACTGTGCTCCTGAACTAAGAGCCGAAGTGTTCAAAGCCCAACCAAACTGAATGATAAAATATAATTAACGAAAAATGATTCAAATAAAAAAAGTCATTCCTTAATTATATAACAGTTACCCACAAATTATTCACTTACATAAATATATATACATAAACTGGATTTGGTATTAAATAACCCACAAAGACTGAGATGCCATAATACACAACCAACCAACTATTTGACAAATTCGCCTTTCACTTTGCTTCTATTCTTACTCTTGTTTGACTAATATTTCTTTCTGCCTTTTTATTTTTTCTATGTTTTTTATCAGACTGTCCAATCATTTATCATCATTATTATCATAGTGGTCTTCTTCTTCTTCTTCTTCTTCTTCTTCTTCTTCTTCTTCTTCTTCTTCTTCTTCTTCTTCTTCTTCTTCTTCAGACTGATTCACCATTTTTAAATATCTATAAATAGAAAAATCAGTCGATCGAAAGTCAGAATAATAACTGGCCATTTTTCTTACAACGTGATTATTAAAATTTTAGGACATTATAAAAGAAAAAAAATATCCATTTGAATATTCTTTAACCCAATAATAAGCACACTCCATATATATATATATATATATATATATATATATATATATATATATATATGTGTGTGTGTGTGTGTGTGTGTGTGTGTGTGTGTGTGTGTGTGTGTAAAAAAAGAATATAGAAACTTTATACACACTCGAGAATTGACATCAGCATGTGTATAGCCTTACGGATTAAAAATAATTCAAAATCATACATATACACACACACATACTTATATATATATATATATAGAGAGAGAGAGTGAGAGACAGACACACAGACAGAAAGAAGAGAGAGAGAGAGAGAGAGAGAGAGAGAGCCCATGCATCGGTGCCCCAACAAACGTACATCCATATACTGAAATATACACTCACATTTATGCATAATAATTCTTGAATTTCTCTCGCTGTCTAATTCTTTGTATCAAGTTTTTACACACACACACACACACACACACACACTCTCTCTCTCTCTCTCTCTCTCTCTCTCTCTCTCTCTCAAATTTATCTATCAAATCATCTATCTATCTATGTGTTCCGGTCATATTTTAAAGATAGATTATTTTTCAAGGACCATTAATCTTAAGACAAGATCGTCATCGTTTGCTATAGCATAACTGTCATTGTCATCGATATTAGAAAATATCTATCTATCTATCTATCTATCTGTACACATGCACACATGCATACATGTACGCAAGTTTCTATTCAGCACCCCCTATATATATATGTGTGTGTGTGTGAGTGTGTGTGCGTCGGGGGGCATACAGACATATGCACATGCATATACTCTCTCTCTCTCACACACACACACACACACACATATATATATATATATATATATATATAACTCTTTCTCTCTCTCTCTCTCTCTCTGTATATATATATATATATATAAACGCCCACTCATATATACATAGGCACACACTTCTATATGGACATGTACATATATATCAACACACACAAACACACACACACTCAAATATATATATATATATATATATATATATATATATATATATATATATATATATATAATGTTCCATCAACTAGACAATGGTCTGGATGCTTTTTGGTACCTAATTAAGTTACATTTACAAATTAAAAAGAATGTAAACTTGCCTTTGTCACGCCCCTTGCTAATTGCTGAAACTTTTCTAATCATTATTTTATTTTATTTCCATTTTTTTTAACCCAGTCTAATTAAGGAAACATCTTAAAGGCATTAACAGATTAGCGTTTGACGCGAAACTCATTTCCCCATTTCTTCCCTGCTGTCTTTTTGTGCAGCCATCTTACATAACAATAAGTCTTACTTAATTCATAAGTAACAAACTGATGAGACGTTCTCTGCCGGTCGAGAACAAATGGAATCCCCAGCCGTCGAAATCTTGCTTTAGTCTATTCTTCGTCCATTTGTCTTGCTGTTATCATGATCACAACGTATTCGCTGTTGTACTCTCCAGTATTATGTAAGGTGTCGTGGTCGGTAGCATTCGGGGAAGTACCAACTGCGCCCCTTATATCATTTATTTATATTATTTATTTTGCAAGAATACGATGTCGTAAGTGACACTCTGAAAGTAACAGTTATTGCCATATGAAATGAATTCGACAGTTTGAGTTCAAATCCTAGATTTGAATTTTGGGTTGCGCTAACACACTTAGGAAAGTCATAAATCCCCCTGTAGTCTTCCATAACGTTATGGGTAAATTGTTGGGAAGACAAGGTTCTTTAGCTTTGACTAGGCAATTAGTCTCGGAGACGGGAAACTCTAAATTCAAACCAGCTTTTCTTTGCTTAGCACTGGTCCAGTCGACTTGGATTGCAAAAAAAAAACCCAAAAAACAACTGTGTCTCTGCTGAGTCAGTCTATCTCTCTCAGCACACACACACACACACACACACACATACACACACACATGCAGACATAATCTCTCACTCTTTCTCTTTTTCTGTCTGTCTCTCTCTTTCACTATATTTCTCTCTCTCTCTCAGCATACATTCACACTTAAACTCACTATCTCTGGCCCTGTCTAAGTGTCTCTATCTCTCAAAAATTATATCTCTCTCAGCACACACACACACACACACACGCACACGTTCGCACGCACATACACATACATATAATCTCTTTCTATAATCTCTTTTTCTTTAAACATTCACACTTACACCCATTCTATCTGGCCCTGCTTCTATGTCTCTATCTCACAATCATTATATCTCTTTTGCAAAAAACAAAACACAAAAAAAAAAAAAAATTGATCAGTAAGTGTGGATAAATTTCCATGACTAATTCCATAACGTATTTTCCTATATTTTAACGCCACAGATTTCTAAAAATATGCTAATCGTTTTTATTTATTCACATATCTAGTTTTATTTTTTCGTATGAATGTTACCTGAAAAACATATAGTCATGTGACAAATACCTCACACTATAGATATGGATGATTGGCCCCTTTTTCTCCTTTTTTCGTCTGATGATTTAGTGACCCACACGGAAATGTAAGTAACGGACTTTAAGAGTACATACTTTGGATATTTTTCGTGTTATGCGTATATATATATATATATATATATATATCTTCATATGGATACCCCAATAAATTTTCCCCTTTACTTTTCAATTCTCTCCTCACCTCTCTCTCTCTCTCTCCTGTGAATATTTATCTCTGTACTTTATTCTTCTTTCCTTTGATATTCAACTTTACCTTTTTTCCCACATCTACCGTTTATTCTCCTTTTAACTTTCAATTTTTATATAACATCAGTTCACTTCATTTCATTTCTGTCACTTGAATTACTTTGTTAATCTTGTCGTATAGCCGCATATATATACATGTACAATTATAAATATAATCAAACATAATGACGAACTTCAATGAACGAACGAACACACTTCTTTATAAAACTATATCTCTCACACTTTATTCTCGAAAGGGTTGATGTTGGTTGTTTGTGAGAAGTGAGTTGGAGACGGAGACAGGCTGCTACATATTGAACCAAGTTCTTCTGATCATAGCAACACTTCTCATCTTGGCAGGGGTTGCTCAACCGTGAGTCACTAAGGGCCCAAAGCCCTCTGTCTGCCGCTGGTTCTCACTTCGGCATCATGTCTCCAACTGAATCCAACTGGCTCGAACCGCCTCGGGCACCTGGTTATATTATTGTCTTACGACCACCTGCTTCCGATGTTCTTGCGCTTATTTACACAGGTGCATCTCTTGATTGACCGCTTGGTCGAGGGTCAATATGTTACAATCATCCCATTCTTATTTTTCAAAATTCCACATGTGGAATTTTTGTTCACGTCCGTCTCCATCCCCCTCAGACACACATTTTACAAATAATGTTATATGCTCATATGCAAATTCATGCAGAAAGAATCACAACGACACAACGACATAGGACGAGCGAAGACTTTAACAAAATATGTACCTCTCACTTTATTGTAAGGGTTCGAAAAGGTTATACAAGGTTTTACTGTGAGAGGGAGTTGGAGACCGAACAGGAACTGCAATATATTGACCTCCACTCTTATGGCCGTCAACATTGTGTCTATCTCGTTCTCCAGGGCTGCTCAAGCGGAGGCCCAGGGGCCCAGCTCTCTGATGGATGATGGCTTTCTTTACTGCATCTTATCACCAACTTCTCTGGACCCCAACTCATCAGGGGGCCCCGAGGGCCCCTTCGGCCTGCTGTGGCTTTCCCTTCCACATCTTATCAGCAACTCTAACTCCAACTCTAACTATCTGACTTCTGTCTTGACTGAGTAATATAATAGTTCAATCGCCCACTCAACCCTTGAAATGGCATGTTTGATCGTCATCAAGCAGAAATAACTGTCATGCAGTTCAGAGGTCTCTCTCTTCCGATGCATAAGTCTATGAGTGTATCATGGGCTTTACCTTGTCCCATTTCATCTGCCAAATCCACCCACGCGATCTCTTTCGATTACTGGCCATTGGAATGTGTCATTTCCTTCCGGTGCATCACTTTGTAATGGCATGTTTGCCCGGGCCGAAGGTCAAAATACAACAATAATGCTCAAGGACAACAAAAATTAAAAAAAAATTACTTGAACCACAGCAAAATACAAAAGGAAATTAGAAGGCAACCTACTCACTATGTAACATTTGCCAAGGCTAATTATCATCTAAATTTATTTCATACTATCCTTTGCGCGGTAGGCTATCCTGACATGCGTGCATCACAGTACAATACGGATGCATCTTTCATCCTCCCAAACACAATAGGGCCCTCTGCAATTCCTTGAAGAATCTCAAAACCATAAAAGAACCATACTATTGTCCAAGATCCTTGTCACAAACCTAGTGACCCTGGTCATTTCAGCAATACATTTCGCTTGGATTCCTTATGGCCGCGCTTTGGTCCTTCGCTTCACAGGTTCCTACCTGGAGTAACTAGAGAATTCCACACTAAAAAAAAATCTTCAAGGCCCAAATCGTTCCTCATAAATCCACAAAAATCATGGCCCAAGACAATGCATCACAATTCTATAAAATAATACATCCAAATGTATCACAATCTGACACACATGCAGTAAACCACCTCAAATAGACCACGTAAAAATATTTATTAGCAATGTGTTACTCATTTTTTTTCATTAAGTTCATCTTACCGTGCCTATTGGTTTGTAAACCCTTTAGGAACATGCTTTACCTGATCACACCCTCGCCGGGTTGCTTTTCAATTTTATCAGGAACCCTCTTGGCAACTAAAATATAGGCACCTCGCCTTTTCTAGATTCATTTCACTTCGCCAAACCACACACGAATCCAAAACATCATCTGGAGTGAAAGATTCCGACACCATCCACAAAATATTGGAGCAAGTCAATCCTTTCTTACCTTTATTCCATTAACTTGGAACTCCAATCTGAAAATACTAGCCACCACAGGCCTTTAACAAATCCATGGGACGGTGAATTCCTCTATAGAATTACTTCTTACCGTATGCTCAAAACAATCTGTAACACAACTTGGAGGAATCTCTGTCCTAATATCGCTCAAAAACAAAAACCTGAAAAAAGTATTTCCTATTCCACGAAAACCCAAAATCAGAAAAAAATAAATTTCTAATGTCGCCTTTAAACTCAAACAAACTCTGTTTTTCTTTTTCACAAATTTTTCTACTATTCTCAACAAGTCAAAACAATATGAACAATATGTCCACAATTAAAGTTCACAAAGTTCAAATGAATGTTCAGTTTTTCTTTTGTTACAATCTATGCACTGTTTATCTTTCATAAAAATGTTTTTTTATGCAATGTTCAACATTGTTCAAGCTTCTTTTCTTTTTTTCTGTCTTTTCCATTGTCCTGTCGTCCTTTTTTTTTTTTTTAGTTTTTATTAATAAATTGCTAATTCACTATTTTTTTTAACCTTATATCTGCTTCTCTCTGTCTTTATCTTAATATAATTACTATAGGTTCGTTAATCAAACTTTTTTCTGTAATATTCTCTCTTTTTTTCAGCAAGTCTCTCTACAAAAGCATGGCTCGTATCCAGCCATCATTTCTTCATTTTTACTTGTTCCGAGCACGGCAACACAATACTTTTTTCTTTCTTACTTCAAAAGAAGAGTTAAAATATCTCGGGCACCTGGTTATGTAATTGTCATACTTCCACCTGCTTCCACTGTTCTTCCGCTTATTTACACAGGTGCATCTCTTGATTGACGGCTCGGTCGAAGGTCAATACGTTACAATCTTCTATTCCTGTTTGTTTCGCTTGTTTAATCCTCTCCCTTTCTTTCTCCATCTCGTCGTCTTTCTTCTATCCTATTACTTCTCATTTTTTCTGTTTTCCACATCTCACTTCCTTCCTACTTCATTTCTTTCTTTCTTTTTCTTTCTTTTTTTCTTTTTATTCCTCCTTTTTATTCGAAGTTTTTCTCGTTGAATAAACGGAACACATGTCTATTTATTATTCCCAAGAAATGATATGCCGTAATTGTAAAAACAAACGCTGATTCACTGATTAAACGTAAAATTTTTTTAAGTTTCTGTATAAATTTTCTAAACACCCATCATTGATTTAACATCACTAGTATCATCCCTCCCAGTTCTAATGATGGATTATTTGAATCGAAACGCTATAGTGTCGACATTGTTTCTCAATATATCTCTCCTTCTGCTTGGATTGCCTTGTTATCAATTTCACACTATATATTTCTATCCCTATATATTTCTATCCCTCTCTCACTCTCCCTCTCTCTATATATATATAAATGTGTGTGCGCGCGTGCGTGAGTGTGTGTGTGTGTGTATGTGTGTACGAGTTGTAGTAGTCGTAGTAAATTTATAGACATTAGGAATGGAATCCATTACTTTCATCCGATTGTCAACGTAACGAATAGCTATCATTTTAAAATTCATAAGTTTCGAACATGTCCACTCATAATAGCATCAAGCAATCTTATGCAAAATGAACAGCTGGTCGGCCACTTGCCTACCATATCACAAACCATTGAAAACAGTCTGTGGCTGAAAATATATATATATATACGTTTTATATATATATATATATATATATATATATGTGTGTGTGTGTGTGTGTGTGTGTGTGTGTGTACATATATATATATAGAGAGAGAGAGAGTTTGACAGAGAGAAAAAGAAAGAGAGTGAATAAGGGCGGATAATTAAGAAACGGATTTAGATTATATAATGGCGTTATTTTAGGAGATAAGACCTTCTCTACCATAGTAGGATCAATCACTATTTTATGATTGTTTTATAAATGCATTTTATCTGCTTTTAATATATATATATATATATATATATATATATATATATATATGTGTGTGTGTGTGTGTGTGTGTGTGAATGGAGAGAGAGAGAGAGATTGAGAGAGAGAATAATGTCTAAACGGATCATAGTTTTTTTGTATGCTTATGTCATTAATTTTATTAAGAAAGTCTCTGGAGTTTTTAACGTATGAGGACTGATTGTGCCGAGTAGAGGGGGTACCCAAAAATAGCTCGCACCATTGCTAAAATATTAATACCTCCCTGCTCAGCACAATCAGTCCTCACACGTCAAAAACTTTTGAGATTTACTTAATAAAATCAAGGACATAAACATACAAATCAAAACTATGAACAGTTTAGATACACACACACACACATACACACACACACACACACACACATATATATATATATATATATATGTGTGTGTGTGTGTGTGTGTCTAAACTGTTCATAGTTTCGATTTGTATGTTTATGTCCTTGATTATATATATATATAGATAGATAGATAGGTAAGAGAAAGAGAGTGAGTAGGGGTGGAGGATTAAGAAACGGATTTTAGATTATAAAATTTGGATATTTTAGGAGATAGACCATCTCTACCTCTGTAGGATCAAGCACTATTTTATGATTATCTTTTTATGCATTTTATCTGCTTTCACTAACTAGACTTTTAAACTTGATTTTTCTTGAAAAGGAAAAATTCCCTAAGTAGAAATGATGGCTCTATCTTTTATCTATAGAGTATTCACCAATGGTCCGAGACATCGGGGTTCAATCCTTGGTCGAGTCATACCAAAGACTAAAAAAAAAGGGTACTTGATTCCGCCTAACTTAACACTCAGCAATATAAGGTAAGGATCAAGGACAAAGTGGAGAAATTCAGGGAATGGAGTAGCGCCGTCCACTACACTTGGTTGTAGTATTTATTGATAAAGGAGTCCTCAAGTTACCCTCTGCTAAAATCAGGAACTTTACTTACTTATATTCTGAACATTTTCTTTTTTATGTATTTCATTTTCCTACCTACACGCACGCACGCACGCAAGCTCATACTTATTTAATGGCATATTAATGTTTTGGGTAATTTAATACCAAAGTCAATCTCGTAGAACTATTGTGGTACTATTTAACCCATAACTGGTGGGATAAGGTGTGGTTCATATCCTTTCGAAGTGTGTAAGCCCGAAAGGGTACGGAACAACGTTTTATATATATATATATATATATATATATACATATATATATATATATATATATCATCATCATCATGTCGTGCTGGTAGCATGGACCCTCTCTCGCCACTTCTCCCTATCGTTCATCGCCTCAGGCAGGTCTTCTGGACAACATCCCGTATCCTCACATAGTTGCTGATTGTATGTTCGTGCTGGTCATCCTGCTTTTGCACGGCCATGTGTGGGGATCCACAAGAGTACATCACTTATGAGTTCGTCCCTGCTTCTCCAGCAGTGTCCTGCATGTCTGGTTCGTCTAACTTGAATAGTTTTCGTGATAGGAGGCAGGTGGCCGTACAGTTGGTGTCATGTGGGGTGTTACCGCCAGGACTTGTTCAAGATTGCTCGCAGCATTCTTGTGTAATTGCTGTCTAGCTTCTTCTCCAGCCGTTTTGTTAGAGTCCATGTAGTGCATCCATATAGCAGTATCGATGCGACCGCTGCCTGGAAGAAACTGCCGTTCATTTTATCGGTTAGGTCTGATTTCCATATAATCGATAGCCTATTGATAGCTGTCCATGGTTTCGTTAACCTCGTGTCGATGTCCTTTTCGATTGATGCGTCGCTGCTTCCTAGGTAAGTGAATTTGTCTACTAGTTTAAGAGGGGTTCCGTCTAGAGTGGAGATGTCACCCGTTTGATTATAGCACATATGTTCCGTTTTGTGTGCATTGAAATAGGGGCCTATTTCATTTTAATCTTAAATATTGTTTTCTACATTTTAGATCTAGAAAATACAATGTGTGTTAGGTGTAAAAGAAATGTTAGATTCTAACTAGATATAATTTATGAACCGAAGTGACCATCTTAAAACGAATGCGTATTTCGGGCATGGACTGCCATTCATTATATATAAAAAAAAAACACAGTTCGGATAATGACGTCAATTCTCTTTGAATGGCAATCCTCTAATTGCAAAACATTAGAAAAAGATCTGACAAAAGAATATCAGTCAAATTATTAGATTCAGCTTAACCTTATATATATATATATATATATATATATATATGAAACTCCTTAATATGCACAATTTAGACATCGAAGTAAGCTAATTCGAAATCCAGTCACGTTATCACTTTCACTTTCAGATTAAGACACCTGGAAAATATTTGCACCTTTTTATCCCTCTTCCCTTATACAACCACCTGATACCCTCAGTTATGCGTTTAAAAGTACGACTACTGTTCTTCTACAAGGATGTCTTTGCTGTTAAATAACCCAGAACGGTTGTTGCCCGTCGCCCGCGGCTGTAGAATACACCGACTTCTTCCCTGCAGATGGATGACCCCGCCACGAGTGTCCAGGATATGACACTATACCATCTCATAGTGAGGTTTTAGTAATGATGAAGCTTTGTGGAATTCAGAATACCCCTTCATTACCATCGTTCTTACGTCCACTCTGGCTCGACGTATTGACACCTGGTGGGGTCCAGTCTATGGGCCAAATTGAATTAAATTGTGTACTTACGCTAAACTGAATTTCTTGAAATAGAACTGTTTTGACAAAAAATGCGTACTTCTGCAAAACGGAATTGTTTGAAATAGAATTGTTTTTGACACTGAAACTGTACCTACGCTAAACTGAATTGTTCGAAATAGAACTGTTTTGACATTTAACTGTATGTAAACAAAAACTATTGTTATGCTAATCTGAACTTGTACTTATGCTTAAGTGAATTGTTTGAAATAGAACTGTATATTTGTATAAAATGGATTTGGCATTAAGTAACCTACAAAGTTTGATATGCCACAAAACTCAACCAACCAACCAACCAACCAACTAAACAGAACGGTTGATATACCGTCAAACAAATAGTGTGTGTGTGTGTGTGTGAAGAAAAATTAGATAGGTAAAAATGAAATATTCGGAGGAATGCATTCTCTTTTTGATAAATCTTATAATATTTAATGGATGTTCATGTCCGTTTGATAGTGAAGCTCCACTAACACAGGAGATTTGGGGAGTGCGGAGTACATTTTCATTGCCATTGCTCCCAGGTTCACTCGGCCAGGAAAGGTAGCGACTTACCGAGTCCTATCTATTGGTCAAATAGAACTGTTTGACATTTAAACTCTGTAAAAACAAATGACTTACGCTAAATTGAATTGTTTGAAATAGGACTATTTAGTCATTTAACTGTGTGTAAGAAAAAACTAATATTTAATTAAATTGTTTGCGATACATTGCAATACTTGGAACAATTTAACTTTGTTGACTAATACTAAACCGAATCGATAGAAATATAACCATTTGACTATTCAGCTGTGTGTAAACAAATGACTGATTGAATTCTTAGTGATACATAGCATGGTTTGGTTTGGTTTCTTTGTTTAATGGCATATCAACTCTTTTAGGTTATTTAATGCCAAAGCCATTCTCCTTGAAGAACAGTAGTGGTACTATTTAACCTATAGCTGGGAGGAGAAGGGGGGTTCATACCTTTCCCAAGGGTATTTGCCCAAAAGTGAACGTAATAGCGCGACTGGAGTACGAACGCGCGTACTACGATTCCGCAGTCCATTGCTTTAACCATCACACCACGAGGACACCCCAGATACATAGTATTATTGGATAGATAATATAAATCTAATATACAAGTATAAAAAGGATTTGGTATTAAATAACTTAAAATCATTGATATGCTATAAAACCCTAGCAAACCTTATACATTTCATATATATGTAAAAAAAAGAATTTAGCATTAAATAACCAGTGATGGTTGATATTCCAAAAACCCCAACGAAAACAAATGATATAAATATAATATACATAAAAGAGGATTTGGCATTAAATAGCTAACAACGGTTGATATGCCATAAAAGCAAACCAAACCTTATATATTTAATATATATGTAAAAAGGATTTGGCATCAGATGACCTTCAATTGTTGATCTGCTATGAAACTCAACTAAACCAAATAATATACGTGGTGCATTCAATAAGTTTCCAGTTTTTTTTGTACAGGCATTTAAAATTGTCAGTATGTTATTGCTATACATCTTATGAGATGACTGCCCAATTTTTATGATTTCAGGTTCAAATGAACAGCTACATCAGCAATTGGAGTACACCCTACTAAAGCCCGATTGTCATATCTGCTGAATTTCAAACATGCAATCTGTCACTTTAAAAGAATGATATGCAATATATTTCTGTTTTAAACTTGGAAAAAAATGCCACAGAAACGTATGGAATGCTTCAGACTGCTTTTGGAACATCTTCCATGAATCAAGCATCAGCTTTTGAGTGACATAAGAGATTCAAGGAAAGCAGGGAGTCTGTGAGGGATGATGAGAGGTGTGAGAGGAGTAAGGAAGAGTTGATTGGCCAAAGCGTTAGGGTTAGGGCTAATATGTTGAGGTTTTAAGGGAGTTCAGGAAGAGATTTCTTTCGAAAGAGGCAAGCACTCTTCAAATCGGGTCTGGAGCATTTCCACCAGGACAATGCACCAGTCCACAACTCCATCCTTCTCACGGACTATATGACCAAGATAGGCATCAAGACAGTTCTTCACTCTCCCTATAGTCCAGACCTTGCTCTCTCTGATTTTTGGTTACTCCCTAAGCTCAGAGGCTGTCTTTATGAGAGAATTGAGGAGATAAAAGAGGCTGTGACGAAGTTCATTGATACGCTCACAAAAGAGGATTTCCATGGGGCCTTCCAGAATTAGTTTGAACGGTACAACAAGTTCATTGCACCGGAGGAGATTATTTCGAAGGGGATTAGAGTTTCGTGTGTGTACTATCCATAATGTTTGTGCCCATACGAAAAAAGTCTTATTTAAGATTATTAATTTATCCTGAGTACTCAGTTTACATATCAAAAAGTTTCTATTTCAAGCAAATCAGTTTAGCATGCGTACGCAGTTTAGTAGTATTTGACACAAAGATAGGACCCTATCAGGTGCTACCACTTCGGGTCAGAATGGACCTGGGAGCGACGGCAATCAAGGGGTGCTTGGTATTCTCCAAAACTGCAATATTGCTGAAACCTCACCATCAGATTTTTTAATGTCATAAACTGGTTATTTATTGTGGAGAATACACACACTGCTTCTACAGACTTATTCTACAGTTCCAGCTGTCAAGCAATATAAATATACATATATAAATGTGCGCCGTCTTTGTATATATATATATATATATATATATTTGTTAGAGCAATATGTAATTCGAGCATTCTCACACACACACACACACACACACACAAGCAAACACACACACACACACACACACACACACACACACACACACACACACACACGCACGCACTCACGCATATATATATATATATATATATATATACGCACAAACAGACACATGCACAAATATATATGGGCACATATATATATTTATATATAAAATCATATGTATAGATGTATATATTTTAAGGAGACAGTTGTGGTGTAACTGCTTTCGTCAGAGGAAAATGATATGTTTAACTGAGTTCATATCCTGGACGTTCCTTTTGTGGAAATACTCTCGGAAAAGGAATGCATCCGTTTTTTCTACTATACGCTTTGAGTAAATAGAATATCGGTCTAATAAGTGGAAGTATGCAGGTCTTATTCTTCACTTTACATTAACTGCACTTAATTTTCATACATCTCCCATAGAGGCATCTATATATTTATCTGTGTGTATATATATATATATATACGGAGTATTCCTCAAGATGTATTCACCATTTGACCTGTGATCGTGTTTTAGAAAATAAACTGATAACTTGTATTACTCTAATATCATCATCATCATATCGTGCTGGCAGCACGGATATCCCTGACCCTCTCTCGCCACTCCTCCCTATCGTTCATCGCCCTAGGTAGGTCTTCAGGACAGCAACCTGTATCCTCACATAGCTGCTGAATGTACGTTCGTGCTGGTCGTCCTGCTTTTGCGCGGCCATGTGTGGGGATCCATAAGAGTACATCTCTTATGAGTTCATCTCTGCTTCTCCAGCAATGTCCTGCATGTCTGGTTAACCTAACTTGAATAGTTTTCGTGATAGGGGGCAGGTGGCCGTACAGTTGATGTGACCGCTGCCTGGAAGAAACTGCGTTTCATTTTATCGGTTAGGTCTGATTTCCATATAGTCGATAGTCTATTGCTAGCTGTCCATGCTTTCGTTAACGAACTAGTAGACAAATTCACGTACCTAGGAAGCAGCGTCGAATCAACCGAAAAGGACATCGAAACTCTAATATATATATATATATATATATATATATATATATATATATATATATATATATATGTATATTGCTGAGTACTTGGTATTCCCCAAAACTGCAATAAAACTAAAGGTGGACATTACATTGAACGAACGTACAATGTAATGTCAGCTTTTAGTTGATCTTGTGTACAAGATATATATAGATATATATTTCTTTTAAATACCCTATCCGGTGGCAAAAGCTGCTTGGTAGCGCCAGGAGTGGCAGTACCACCTAGAGCTACCGAAACTGTGTTATCACCCTGGTTGGTGATTTCACACGTTGTATGATAAAAATATATATATATATATATATTGCTGAGGTTTTCAATTACTCACTTGGTGAATTAATGCTGGAACAGCATTATTAAAGGAGCCTGAATACATATAGAAGCATCTACATATTTTACATGTATATATATATATATATATATATGTTATAGAAATATATATTATATATTTTGATATATATTCTATAAAATTTGTATACTATATATATATATATATATATGAGCTCTCAGGCGAAGGAATTGCCGGCCGCCGCTCGCGTAATGCGAAGCTCTTTGAAAGAATTGAGCACTCTGGCAGCCGATAGGGTATAAAAAATGTAAATAAAGGCTGCTGCTGCTGTTTCTAAACATAAAAATACCTTAAATTCACTAAGCCAACGTAGTCCGCTTGGTGGACGAGTGGTCTGAATCACAGTCTAGCGTAAAGTTGGACTGGTTTCGGCTCTGAGCGTCCTGCGTGTCTAGCCACACTGAAGAGTTCTGGTAGAACGAAACAGTTTGTCTGTGGATGACTATATATATATATATATATATTAGACATATATAGATATATTTTAGACATATATATATATATACATATATATATATATATATATATAATTACGCTCCTTATACAAACAAAAAGATACGACCTAGGCACTTTTCGAGCTCACCATATGTGACCATCATCATAAACAAGTTTGAAAACACGTAAATCTACCCTGGAATTAAGAATCACTGTCTTCTTTACAAACGATAAATTGATAACATTTTCATCACAAACGCTGCCAGAGAAGCAAATTGAACATTTTTCTTAACCAACTTAAATAAGTTGCAAGACTATCAAATATGACCAAGAAAAGTTATACGAATCAATCGCACTTTTAGATATTCTATTATATATTGACAAAAAAACAAAAAAATCAAACAACTACAAACATTACATACAACCCCCCTGTCACATAATAGTCTCCATTACAGATCTTCTCAACCCAAACATATCAAAGATAACCTTTTCTATTCAGAAGCAATTAGGTTGAGAATCTTCTCAGGCAATAGCAAACTGAAAAATAAAGCGATAAACTAAAAGAGTAGTCTTCAACACGGGAATATTCCCATACTTTAATTTGAAATCAGATAACCAAAGCCATTTTTTACCCCAAGGCCGGATATCTTTACACAAAAGTAAAAGTTGAGAGGAATTGCATTCTCCTAGCAAAAAACATTTAACAACACACTCTCATTCAAATGTTCAAGAACCGGTAAGACATTTTGAAAGTAAACCCGAACATAAAAGATACTTTCTAAAAACCAAGTAGAGTAACCTATCGTCGACCAAACAACATCAGAGAAGGTATTTGTCTCTGCTTCCCACTAGACAGGACTTGACACAAGGTCAATGACCCAATCGGGTTAAAGTGGATGTTAGGGAAGCAAAAGTTCGGGCACGAGCCGAGGCTCAAACCCTGCTTGAGTTTGGTGGTCATCGGCACACTTAGTGCTGAAGGGCCTAGCTGGACATGGGCCCGAACATGGGTGCAGGCAAAGATGTCTGATCGAAGCTTAAACTGGACAGCAAGGTCCAGTGCTACCCAAAGGTGTTAATGGTGTCAATATTGCTGCTCATCCATTTGAAGGTGGCCCAGCATAAGCCAAGGGCCTTTCGATCTCAAGTCTGCCATTCAGCATTGACCGTCTGGCATGGATGCCAGACAAGTACACTGAAAAATCCTGCGCGCAGCAGAGGCTTATCAGGCTTCCGATATTTGACCCGTAGGTTGAATTATAGTGAGACTGAGGGGAGGGGAAGCTCGGGCACGAGCCGAGGCTCGAGCACTGCCGCACTATACTGGCCATCGGCCCACTTAGTGTAATAACTTCAGAGAAATAGTTGGTTGCAACAATACTAAGTAATAAAATAATCAATAAGAAGCCCACAATAAAATGCGTCAAATTTTACCAACCATGTAAAATAAAAACAATTTATGCTGCCAACACTTCAAATCAAACAACTCATTCACTAACTTCACAACGAAAAAAATATTCCATGAATCAAATTGCGAAAGCAGAAACTTAAGTTATTTACCTGACGGCACAGGGTGACGGAATGTTCGAAAGTCATTTCATTTTTGAGTAAATCACTATGAACACAGAATCAAATATATTGATGACAGCGAATTAATATTTCTAAACCAACAATCCTGCTCAAAAGCTCAAGATTTTAAAACAGATGAAAAATTCACCATCATAGCAAGAACTGAACAATATAGAAATATATTATGAATACTGGAAAAACCAGATAATCAAACAAACAAACAAAGAAGACATGGATAAAAAGTCTCAAACATATGTACCGTTTGGATTTTATATAAATCTTAATCAACCTGTTTAGAAATGAAAATTTATCTGTCACAAACATCTGTATAAACATATAAAACCTCTGGACATTCTCTACATGTTCGAAAGACGTTCCTCCAAAACCTAATGAAAAACTCATCATTTATGCATAGATAAATATATATATATATATGTAAGAAAGCTCAATTTAGACATATTACTATAACAAGTAAGGTACCCCGCAAAAACAATCACAGACGCCGACTACGCCGATGACTTAGCGTTACTGGCGAATACGCCTAATCAAGCAGAAACACTACTGCATAGTTTGGAACGAGCTTCAGTAGGCATTGGCCTCCATGTCAATGCGCACAAAACTGAATATATATGTTACAACCAAACGGGCAACATTACCACTCTAGACGGAGCCTCTCTGAGGCTAGTGGACAAATTCACCTACCTAGGAAGTAGCGTCTCATCAACAGAAAAAGACATCGACACACGGCTGACGAAAGCATGGACAGCTATAGATAGGCTCTCAATAATATGGAAATCAGACCTGACAGATGAAATGAAGCGCAGTTTCTTCAAGGCAGCGGTTGTATCGATACTGCTATATGGATGCACTACATGGACGCTAACCAAACGGCTGGAGAAGAAACTTGACGGCAACTACACAAGAATGTTGAGAGCAATATTGAACAAGTCCTGGCGACAACATCCCACGAGACGCCAACTGTACGGCCCCCTGCCTCCCATCACGAAAACTATACAGGTCAGACGAGCCAGAGACGCCGGACACTGCTGGAGAAGCAAAGGCAAGCTCGTAAGTGACGTACTACTATGGACCCCCACATATGGCCAAGCAAAAGCAGGATGACCAGCCCGAACTTACATACAGCAGCTATGTGAGGACACAGCATGTAACTCAGAAGACCTGCCGGAGGCGATGAACGATAGGGAAAAGTGGCGAGAGATGGTCAAGGATATCCGTGCTAGCGGCACGACATGATGATGATGATGATGATATATATATTTCTTTAAGAAAAAAGAAAACGGGTCTCATTATGATTCTAAATTCATTTCCATCTTGTTATGTGTTTTTGATATAAATCCAAAACACGAAAAGAATTAACAGGACTTCTTCAGATCTTTACCAGGAAAATGTAAATGTTCACTTTTGAATGGTTTTCTTGTCCTGATGGAATTACCCCCAACTTGGTTTAACTGGACCGAATAATACTATATACATATATATATATATATATAAAATTAATTGGCTCCACTTGTGTTGAGCATTTTAGTAATTGTAGCGTTGCAGGATTCGCGGAGGGTTTTTGGTTTTCTTTTGACCACTGACTGCGTATCCCTTGATTTTTTTCAAGGGGTCGGACGAAGTTGGCCTTTTCTTTCTTTTTGACCCATGATTTTTTTTTTTTCCCCTGGGTGGTGATTCGAGATACTTTTATCTCTTGTTCCTGGCAGGGTTTTTTTTTGTTTTTTTCTGGTACCGTGAATATTGGTAGTTATTAGATTAGTATATATATATATATATGTTATAGTCTTAATTTACTAAGGTTTTCTTTAGATGTGACACAAGGTCTAATGAATGGAACTCATTCATTAAGGTTTGCTAGTCTAGCTTGCTTGTCAGGTTTTATTTAATAAAATGGAATTCTTGTTATTTTACAGTTTTTAAATTTTGTTTTCTTTGAAGGGTCTTTATGTTTTTTATGTCACAATCTTGAAATTTGTTTATTGTTTCTCCAAAAGATCCATTTGTAGTATACGGTCTTTTGTTTTTTTTTTCCTGAACCATTATCAAGGTAATAAGTATGTTTATTTCTAAATTAAACTTGTTTAGTATTCAAACAAAATTATATATATATATATATATATAATAAATCAATTAAAGACATTTTGAACCAGATGTTTTCATTTTCTATAAACAATTTTATCAATTTCAATGGCATTTTGTTAAAACATAGTCGAGAATGATAAAAGTTAAATCATAGAAAAGAAATATAACTATTTGTTGACGATATATCTGGGGTAAGATATCTGACTGAAGTAAAGTCAGCTATGTTTCGATCCCAGCTTGTCGGCTCCCCTACACGCGTTAATACAAAGCTCTTCTCATGAAGCCCAAAGCGTATATGTAAAAATATATTCGTAAGAAATTCCTTTGCTTACGCTGAGAATTACGATAGATCTGGGGTAAGATATCCAACTGACGTAAAATCAGCCTTGTTTCGATATCAGCTTGCAGCATTTCACGTGCCTAGTTACACTGAAAAGTTGTTATACAATGGAACAGTTTGTCTATGGTTGACAATATATATATATATATATATATATATATATATATATATATATATGTGTGTGTGTGTGTAGGAAAATTGGAAATAAATCCTGCAGTAGGAAAATATTAAGAGATAAACCCCTACTAGGTCTTCAAATGATGATTTTATTTGTATAATTAATGGCCAATAAAAAACTTTTCCATTTTCAACGTTCATCAGGGCGTGTGATTCAATAAATAACACGCCCTGATGAAGGACTAAAAACCGATACGTTTAACGTTGGCAGATATTTCAACAAACAAATTCATCCTCTGAAGATCTTGCGTTTTTTCATCTCTGTACATTTTCCTTATATATATATATATATATATAAATATACTGTAGGTGTGTGCGGGTGAGAGAGAGAGAAAGGGGGAGAGAGATAGAGAGATCTCTTAAAAACGCATATATCTGAAATGGGGATAATAAAACAACTTGGCTAACGACCTGCTTTCTAACTTGATCACGTTTCCCTGGAAGAATTTAATTAGAATCACGAATAAAGAATCTGAAGTTCACCGACCAAAAAATAAAAAATAAAAAAAGGAGAAATAAATTTAGTTTCCAGGACATCAGCAGTCATCCCAACTTAAAAAGAAAAAAAAAACTCTTCCAAAAAATACAAAACAAAAATGGTTAAAAAAAACGTATTTTTTTTATAAAAATTTTTAATTACTCGACTTTAGAACTTTATTTGGCCATTCCATATCCTAATACGTTTGTTTTGAAATGTCGAAAGCATTTTTAAAACTATTTTTTCGTTAGATTTTCTTCATTGTTACTCGTCTACCCTGAATAGAAATATACATTTCAGTTTTATAGAGAAAAATTGGATAACAAGGTCATCCAAATAGAAGGACAGATTTATTGAGAAGCAAAGTCGACACTATAGCGTTTCGGTTCTAATGAACCATCATCAGGACAGTGAGGAACGATAGTAGAGATGTTAAATCAACGATGGACGTTTTAAAATACAAAATACAAAAACCTGGGGAAAATTTTGTTTAACAAGAGAAAGTTTGCTGTTCAGTTAGTGAATCAACATTTTTTTTAATTATGTCATTTCAGTTATATAATTGTATAATATTACAATTATAATATATTAATTAAAATTAATTAAGATAAATCTAATTAATGTAAAATTATACGTTAATAAGAACTACATCTTGAGAGAGTAAAAGAAAAGATGGCTTGTGTATGTGTATGTAATTGTGTCTGTGCGAGTACATCTATCTATATACCCTATTCATCTACCATGAAATGCAAAAAGGCTTGTACAGGATTTGAACTCGGGGCTTGATTCTGTTTCCAATGACGATAACTGTTATATCATGTCTATGTATGTGTGTGTGTGTGTTCATAAACATTAATAAAAAGAGAAAAACACAAGCATTCACTCTCGCTCTCTCTCACACACACACACACACACACACACACACATATATATATATATATAATATATACAAGGTTCATTCGAAAAGTTCTGAGTCCTACCTAGTAATAAGCATAAGTGAACATATATTGTGGCAACACACCAGCACTTTTTTTTAAACTAGAAAATCTGAATTAGTTTTTCCTAGTCTTATTTGGAGATAGTACAATATCGAATAATCTTTGACAAACATAGTTTAAACTCTTACCCGTGATCTTGCCAGAGATCCTATTTACCCAACCCCTCCGCTCGGGCAGGATATGACACAAGGTCAATTTTCTTTTTTTTTAAGCGGAGTTTAGCAGGTTTGAATTCAGAGTTTTCCTTCTCCTAGACTAGTTGCCTCGCCAAGGCTGAAGAACCTAGTCTGCCCTACTATTTATCCATAGCTGGAGGGAGAATAATTGGATTCATACCTTTCCCAAGGGTATTAGTGCTATGTGAAATGCAATCAGTCTTGTCCAGGAATTGAACTCGTATCGCCGTGTCCATATCCTGTGACGATAACCATTACACCACGGGTGTCCTCGTGGTGTAATGGTTAAAGCGATGAACTGCGGAATCGTAGTACGCGAGTTCGTACTCCAGTCGCGCTATTATGTTCACTTTCGGGCAAATACCCTTGGGAAAGGTATGAACCCCCTTGCGTCATATCCTGCCCGAGCGGAGGGGTTGGTAAATAGTACCATTACACCACGGGCACTAGAGATCTTACTGTAGGATATTGACTGAAAAATCCATTTTGACATGCTGCATACATTGCAGAAAGTCGTGTTGGAACAAGAAATAAACGTGAAATAGACTTGTTTCCTAAAGTAAACAGGACGCAGGTTCTTCCCCATCGTTCTTTCACTCTAAAATCTAACCAGGGATGACTTAAAATTCCTAAAAGGTTGATTGAACTTTGTGAAATAAAAGGATAATATATATGGTACTGACGTATATATGGCAAAGTATCAGGTTGTAGATTGACGGGAACCCAACACTGAATGGACTGGTCAGAGGACTATATTAAAGCGGTGCTTGCTCTAGTCTGAGAGGAGGTAAAGAATATGTCTGCTTGACTCTCTTTCCGACAACAAACTACTTAGATTGATAACACCGACGATAAACAGTATTTCTCTCTGTAACCTAATATCTCTTATCTTCAAATGTGTGATGACTTTTACAACTCACGACACAACAAATTTTTCACACCAGTTTTGAAAAGCGTTTTTCTTTGGTATTTGAGGGGGAAAACTATCCAGTTAGCTGCGTTCACTTTTAATAATTCACCTATAACTCGCCTAGTGGCTTTAAAATGTGGTTCAGCTAGGGAGTTGGTGATATCTGAGACATTGAATAGCGTTTGGCAAACCTCAGCCAATGTCGGCGCCCTGCGTTAAATGGTAGACTTGCCGGGAACGAATAGTATCCTGCAAACCCGCTGGCCACATGGTGGCATTACACGAGGAGTAAAGAAAAGTACCAACAAACTGTGGCGTATTACATGGGTAAATTCCTCGCTTATAATAAAGAATTAATGAATGTTCTATCATATTAACTCACCGAATCGGGGTCATTATTAACAACTTAATCTCTTAACGTATTTCTTGGAATTTGAAAACCTTAGTTGTTCGTTTATTTAAAGCAACAGTGCCAGCAATCCCAGGTCGCTTCATACCAATGACTTTAAAAATGGTACTGTATGCTTCCTTGCTTAACACTCAGCAATATAAGGTACTTATCATGGGTAAAGTGGGAGCAATTTTTTTACTGATATTTGAGTGACATTTTCTTCTGATCTCGAGGTCTCTTCGAAGTATTCTTACTTATTTTAACATTACTGCTGTCTGAATGATATCAATTCTTTCTATGATCTCCTTTTCATATTTGCTATGGGTAAATAATACGATAGGATGCATTCTTTAACCTTGGGACGGCAACAAGTGTAGGAAAAAAAAAATCTGAATTTAAACCACGTGTCATCATCATCATTATCATCATTCCGTGCTGCAAGCACGGATTTCCCTAACGCTCTCTCTCACCACCCTTCTCTATCATCCATCGCTTCCGGCAGATCTTCCAGGCAATAACCTGTGTCCATATAGAGCTGTAGTAGGTAAGTGCTAGCTAGTCGTCTTACACTTGCAGGTCCGTGTGAAGGGGTCCATTGGAGAAAGTCGCTTGTGAGTTTGTCTTTGTTCCTCCATAAGTGCCCCGCATAATACAATGGTGTAGAGGATAAAAGCTATGGGTTAAAAGTATTTAGTTACTTAGTGGTCATGGGTTCAAGTAGTGTATAAAAAATCCTATATTCTGGTTTGGTGTATCAAGTTCAAATCCTAGATTAGGTTTTTAAACCAAATGTATTTAACTTAAAAATTGACTATGTGTTGAATCCGGCTCGTGACAAAGATGTTGGTTTAAATAGATCATCAACATCACTATCATGTCGTGCCACCCGCACGGATATCCCTGACCCTCTCTCGCTACTTCTCCCTATCATTCATCGCCTCTGGCAGGTCTTCAGGGCTACATCCCGTATCCTCACAGAGCTGCTGTATGTATGTTCGAGCTGGTCGTCCTGATTTTGCTCGGCCATATGTGGGAGTTCATAGGAGTACATCATTTATGAGCTCGTCCCTGCTTCGGCAGCAGTGTCCTGCATGTCTGGTTCGTCTAAGTGGGATAGTTTTCTTGATGGGAGAGAGGTGGCCGTATAGTTGGTGCATTGTGTGGTGCTGCCTCCAGGACTTGTTCAATATTGTCCGCAGCATTCTTGTGTAATTGCCGTCTAGCTTTTTCTCCAGCCGTTTTGTTAGCGTCCAAGTAGCAGTATCGATACGACCGCTTCTTGGAAGAAACTGCATTTCAGACCTGACCGATTAAATGAAACGCATTTTCTTCCAAGCAGCGGTCGTATCGATTTAAATGGATACGTAAACATTATTTGCATAAATTCCATATAAATCAATGTGGGAGTCTCCGTGGTGTAGAGGCCGACGTGCTGGATTTGTGATATTGTAGCAAGCAAGTTCGAACTTATACCCAAACGAAAAGTATGAATTCGTTTATCTTCTTCCTTGTGATGGGCTGAAAAGTATCACCACTGATCAACAAGGATGGATTTGGTATTAACTAATCCACGGACGTTGATATGCCATTAAAAAAGAAGTCTAACAAAACATTATAACCTTTGGAAATATACGAACCTATTAATACAGCGCAATTCAGGATTAATCAGTATCACTTTTGTTGATGGCTTTAACAGAAAATAACCCACGAAGATTGATATGCCATTAAACAAAGTAATCAAACCATATCAATCTGATATGATGAAGGAAGTTTGGAGTAGAAGAATCTACAGTTGTGGTGAAATATCTTTTGATAAGATCATCACCGAAACCAAGCACCTTCAAGAGAGGATTTTTATCTTACAGAGTGAGATGTTAGGTGTCTCGAAGGAATCTCGAGTGTAACAAGGAAATATGACAACCTAGTACATTCTTCGAGTATTGGGGGGGGGGGAGGCCGGCGGCCGACCATGGTAGCAAGCAAGAATCAGCGGACAATAGTTGTTAGCAAGAGTTACAGGATAGTGGAAATGGGAGAGACCGTCTCTCTCTACCACCCTCTCTATCGTTACAATGTGAGATAGGTATGGGAGAACCTCACTCTCTATTAGCCATGTGTGAGTCGGCGGAGAGGCAGGCCTTCGACCATGATTAGTACCAAGGAAGAGCCCGCGAAAAAAATCAACACATGGTAAATTTTCAAACTACGGAAACTAAGTTAGTTGTCATTCATTCATCACAGGGTAGACTCATAAGAGTTGCCGTTTATTCTTTAAGGGATGAAGACGCATAAGGAGTTGCCTTTGTTCGATGAAAAACCAACATAATTTAGGATATGAAAGAAACCCAAATTCCAAAATAATGCCGCTCCGAGAACGCACAGAAAAGAAGAAGCTTATCCTTTGAATGAACTCAGCATTTCGAGGTATGGTAAGCCTCGTTAAACGAATACCCAAAGAAAAGACTTGTCCACGAGAAGAGGAACAATTATTAATCTCGGTCTTATCTGAAATAAGACGTGTATCCTTCTGCCAACGTGGTATGGAAACCCAATAACAAGAGGAAAAAGAGAAGAGTATAAATTCCACAGCATCTCAAGTAAGTGAAGATACAATTTAAGTATATTCAACTTTATCCTGCAGCATTCATTTTGAAATGATAACCTTGAGATTTGGAGCATGAGCTCAGCCATTAAATCCCATAGTCTGCAGGAAAGCGGACCGTGTCAATCGTTCTCGAACTACCTTATAACCTTCGGCCATTAACAGATATTTTATGGAGGACCCGCCTAGGGATAAAGATATTTTATGTGGGCGTAGTCAGAAATACGGATATTTTAGAGCAGGCTACTCCGAGATACAGAAAGACGTTCTCGCTCCTGACTTTTACCTGAATAGTTTTTCTTTTCGTTGTTTCTTTCTTTTATTCAATAAAATAATATTGTTATTGATCTTATTAACCCAAACACAGCAGTTCAGAGTCCCTTTGATAGTATGAAGAATTATATTCGTCGAAGACTTTGTATTTGAGGGGGAAAACTATCCAGTTAGCTGCGTTCACTTTTAATAATTCACCTATAACTCGCCTAGTGGCTTTAAAATGTGGTTCAGCTAGGGAGTTGGTGATATCTGAGACATTAAAAAGCGTTTGGCAAACCTCAGCCAATGTCGGTGCCCTGCGTTAAATGGTAGACTTGCCGGGAACGAACAGTACCCTGCAAGCCCGCTGGCCACATGGTGGCATTACACGAGGAGTAAAGAAAAGTACCAACAAACTGAGGCGTATTACATGGGTAAATTCCTCGCTTATAATAAAGAATTAATGAATGTTCTATCATATTAACTCACCGAATCGGGGTCATTATCAACAAATTAATCTCTTAACATATTTCTTGGAATTTGAAAACCTTAGTTGTTCGTTTATTTAAGGCAACACTGCCAGCAATGCCAGGCCGCTTCATACCAATGACTTTAAAAATGGTTCTGTATGCTTCCTTGCTTAACACTCAGCAATATAAAGTACTTATCATGGGTAAAGTGGGAACAATCCAGGGAGAGGAGTGACGCCCTCCCCTAAACCTCGGTGTAGTAACTATTGAAAAAGGAGCCTTCTGGTCGCCATCGACTACGGTCGCCAACTTTACTTTTATATATATATATATATATATATATGTGTGTGTGTGTATGTGTGTGTGTGTGTGTGTGTGTGTGTGTATTGATAGCAGTTTTTATATCATAAATACTGTTATTAGTGCTTTTTTTTAAATTTCAGGACTGTCGGTGTCTTTGATTTGCGCTTAAGTTATCAAAGGAAGACGAGATAATGTTATTTTATCGATTACCATAATCCTTGATTTAAATCTCGAAAATTGAAATCCGGTGTTTGATGATTAGGCATTGATTTATAGAAGCTTCTAGAGGTTGTATAATGGTCTGTCAAACATTAACCTTTGATTCTGGTTTTTAGTGTTGATCAAAAAAATAAAAATGGACAGCAAAAAAAAAAAAAAAAAAAAAAAAAAAAAGAATGAAATAAACGGAATGAAATAAATAGGTCAAATTTTCTTCGAAGGTGTCGATGGTGTAGGAAAAGAAACGTGTTAAGATGATTTTAAGTCCTGGGCATGTCGGTTTGCTCTTTAGTTGGCTCGGGCAGTAGAATACACCAACTGCATCTTTGTAGAGGAGTAGGACCCCCTCCCCTACAACATATCCCAACTAATATCCTAGATATGAAAATAGACTGCATCTGATGATATTGCTCTAGTCCAGGATCTTTGGGAAATTTGGACTACCGTTTCATTGCCATTGCTCCAAGGTCCACACAAGCCTTGAGTGGCAGCACCTGATAGGGTCCTATCTATGGGTCAAATAGAACAGTTTAACATTTAAACTTTTTGTAAACAAATGACTGATGCGAAATTGAATTGGTAGAAATAGAACTGTTTTACCATTGAACTCTGTGTAAACAAAAGACAGTTTAATTGAATTGTTAGTTATACATAGCAATACTTGCAACCATTTAATTTCGTGAAAATGAATGGGAAATGTTGGATAGAATTAATAATGTTTAGAAGTAATAGTTGAAACTCTTTAACTGTGTGCCTTAATTGAAATATGTTTAAAAATCATAAATATTTGATATATATTTATATAGAGGATTTGGCATTAAATAACCGACAATGGTTGATATACTATAAAACCCAACCAAAGCAAGAGAAAAATATTAAACCATCTTTTCTTTTACCCTTGAAATTGAGTGAGTGATTGTAAAGTTACCCTGTCAGCAGTTGAATACACCGACTGCAAATACACATATCCGTAAAATATATCCTCATACAGTAAATGAATATAAGAATTTTATTCCGGCTATGTTTGAAAGATAAAAAACAAAATCTTTTGTATGTACGAATATCTATTTCCCCCCACTGTACATGTTTATGGTCTATTTCTATATATCTATCTATTTCATCAACATATATGTATATACATATATATATATATGGCGAAATGGTAGATTTTGGTAAATTTGACGAGATGATAAAATTAGTTGAAAAGTGAATAAATCAAACACTTACAACCTGTTTAGTGGTAATGTTTCGTTTTTTTTTCAAGGAAGAACTTCGGACAAGAAATTCTCCCTTGAATAAAGAACGAAATATTACAACTAAACCCGTTATAAGTGTTTGATTTATTCACTTTTCAACTCGTCTCATGCATATATATATATATATATATATATATATATATATGGTGTTTGGCAATAAATAATTCCCAAGAGTTGACCATAACACAACAACTAAACCACCTGCGAATCGACTAAGGCTAAAGATCCCAGTCTGCTTTACAGTTTACCCCTAGTAGAGGAGAGAAAATTTGGATTCATGCCTTTCAGATTGTATTAGCATCAAAGGAAGCGCAAAGAACCACATTCAGCATTTGTACTTGCGTTGCCGAATTAATTTTCTCAAGCGATAACCATTACGCTCATTGCGTCACAGTAGGAAATAAAATTTTCAAAATAGTAATTCAATAGATAATTCGGCTGGTGCAGAGGTGTTGGGTATATACATATTTAAAATCATAAAATATCTTGTCGTTACAAATTTAGATCAATATGGCATAAAGCAACAACAACGGAGCACACGGGAAATTGGTCTACAAGATTAGAATGTCAAACCATTATAATGGAAGAAATACATAAAATTATGTATTCAGCAGTAAAACTAAAAGGTCCTAATAATATTCATTCATTACAGAATTTTACAACTTTACCTTAAACTGTCTGGTTAGTCTTTTCCAAGGTCTTCTTGTAATAATATTCAATAGACAGTAATAACTTACATTGTACGATTTTGATTTGTGCAGACAAAATTTTAGAACAAATTATCTGCGCTATTCAAGTTGTAATTTATTCAAAAAGAAAAAAAATTAAATGACAAAAAAAAAAAAAAAAAAAAAAAAGAAAATCTTATTCTTCCGAATTGAAAAATCCAAGTAACAACCATTTATAATCTATGGAAATCAGCTGAGGCAGTAGAATATGCCAACTGAATCGTTGCCCAGTCAGCTGGGGCTGTATACAACGACTGCTTCTCAGCAGAGGGGTAATACCCCCCACCCAACGAGTGTCCTGGTTATGACACTAAACAATATCATGGTGAGGTTCCAGTGATGCTAGAATTTTGGGGAATGCGGAGCACCCGTTCATTGCCATTACTCCCAGGTCCACTCTGGCCCGCAATGGTAGCACCTGATAGGGCCCTATCTTTGGGTTGAATAGAACTAATTTGTATACTTATGCTAAACTCAATTGTTTGAATTATAACTGGTTGACTAAACTGAAATATTTTTGACAATTAAACTGCACTTACATTTAAACAGCGTGCTTATGCTAAACTGAATTGTTTGAAATGGAACTGTTTTTGACATTGAGACTGTACTTACACTAAATTAAATTGTTTAACATAGAACTGTTTTGACATTTAACTCTGTGTAAACAAAATCTGTACTTATACTAAACTGAATTAGCTGACTTAAAACTGTTTTGACAATTAAACTGTGTACTCATGCTAAACTGAATTGTTTGAAATAGAGCTATTTGCATAAAAATGGATTTTGTATTAAATAACCTACAATGGTTGATATGCCATGAAAACCCAATCAACCAACCAACCAACAGAATCCATGCATTGGGGTAAGCCTCCACCCCAATGAAGAGTCATGAATATGACATTAAGTCATTTGATGGCGTGGATGAAGTCGAGGAGATTTGGGGAATATGGAGTACCCCTTTATTGCCATTGCTCCCAGCTCCAGTCTGACCCACAGCGGTAGCACCCGATAGGGTCCTATTTATGAGTCAAATCAAACTGTTAGACATTTAAACTCTGTGCAAACAAAAGACATACGTTAAATCGAATTGTTAGAAATAGAACTGTCTTACCATTTAACTGTGTGTAAAAAAGATATTGAATTGAAATGTTAGTGATACATAGCAATGCTTGGGATAATTTAACTGCGTGCAAGTAAATGTAATGTTGAACAGAACTATTAGTGTTGATTTGCAATGCTTGAAACACTTTAACGGTGAGCCTAAATTGAATTTTTAGAGTTACATAGCGATGCTTGAAACCATTTGACAGTGCAAATAAAACTGTTTATGACAGCAATATTTGAAACTCTCCAAGTGAGTGTAAGAAAAGGATTGATATCAAATATAATAATTCATGAGAGAAAATATTTGTTTGCCAATATGAGGATTACTTGTGCGTAAACAAGTTAAATATAACATATTTAAAAAAATGATTCTTTACAAACTGCTGACTCACAAAAAATATGTATAACCATTTAGAAAGTAAAGTTGGCGACCGTAGTCGAGGGCGACCCGAAGGCTCCCTTTTCAATAGCTACTACACCAAGGTGTAAGGAGGGCGCTACTCTTTTCCCTGGATACTCCACTTTACCCTTGATACATACCTTATATTGCAAGGAAGTATCAAGTACCATTTTAAAAGTCTTTGGTATGACGCGACCTGGGATTGAACTAAGGTCTCCCAGACCATTTGCTATCACTCTACCCAGTTGGTTTCGTTTTCAGGCGTTATCTACAAATTATGCGTTTAAAAATTATATTTCATGTGTGTAAAGAGTATCTGGCTTTGAATAACCAACAACGGTTGATATGCCATAAAGCTAAACAAAATCAAATCAGTTGTAATACGCAGTCTGCCAGGACTTTAGTATATGTCGATAGGATGACTTCAGTGAGGTAAAAACCAACCACGCCCAAAGAGTGTTCTAGGTATGACACTAAACTATTCGATAGTGAGATTCCAAACTTGAAGATTTCAGGAATATGACGTATCTTTTCATTGCTATTACTCCTAGGTCAATTCAGCCCTGAAATGATAGTGCGAGTTAGGGTCCCATTTTTATTTCAAATAGAAGCGTTTAATTATTAATTCAATTTGAAATCATTTTATGCCAATAAAAGATAAATATTAAATTGAATTATCAGTATTTGATAGCAATTCTGAAACCATTTAAATGTTTGCAAAGAAATCATTGATATTAAACTGAATTATCAGTATCAGATATTGACGCTTAAAATCATTTAACTGTGTGCAAACAAAGGATCAATATTAAATTGAATTATCTAAGTTAGATTGCAAATAATTATGTGCAAACGAATGATTAATATTAAATTGAATTATCAGTTGTAGATAGTCACGCTTAAAATCATCCGACTGTTCACAAACAAATGATTAATATTAAATTGGTTTACTAGTATTAGAGTGAAATTATTGAAATCATAAAACTGTGTGCAAACAAATAAATAAGGTGGAACAGAATTATCAATGTTTGATTGCTATACTTGAAATCATTTAACTGTGTGCAAACAAGGGATTAAAATTTAACTGAATTATTATACGTGGTGAATTCAATAAGTTTCCATACTTTTTTTGTACAGGCATTTAAAATTGTCATAGACTCTTGAAAATTCAGTATATTATTGCTATACATGTTATGAGATGAATGAGCATTTTTTATGATTTCAGGTCCAAATGTACAGCTACAGCAGAAATTGGAAAACACCCTACTAAAACCTGATTGTAACAGCTGATGAATTTCAAAACTGCAATCTGGACGTGAGGACACTTTCGAAGAACGATATGCAATAGAAATCTGTTTTAAATTCTGTTTTGGTCATCTTATAGTTGATTAGAGGGAAAATATTCTTCGATGTCCTGGCATTCTTCAATCTGACCCAATTGTATAAAAAATGCAGACTCGTTCTTCCAAATGCCTCGCATATTGCTGGCCTCCCGCTTATTGCCAATAGCCATTTTATTAATCGAATTGATCGATTAGCAATAACATTGAAGTCCATGTTCAGTTTCTCTTCTATTCGATTTTATCTAATTACAATTCGCTAAAAAGTAATTAACTTTTTTTAATTAATATTTGCTATTAATTGTATTTCTCGTAATGATAAGTCAAAAAACTTAAAATACATTTCTAATATTATGAAATCTCCAGAAGACATATGAATGAATAGACGTTTGGGAGTTCAATTCTAACTAGAAATTTAATTATTATAGCTTTATTCCAAATTCATATAATGCGAATAAATTTTTAAACTGGGTAGAATAACAATCTGTATTTACTCAAACTCTCTGCCAGAGAGAGGATATAACACACTTAAAAAAGATTTAAGTGGAGTACAGCTGTTTTTAATTCAAAGTTTTAGACAGTTCTATTTCAAGCAATTCAGTTTAGCATAAGCGTACAGTTTAGTTCTATCTACCCATAGATAGGTCCATGTCAGGCGTTACCACTTCGGGCTCGAGTGGATCTGGGAGCGATGGCTATAAAGAGGTAATCCTTATTCCCTTCCGCATTATGGGAACCTCACTATCAGATTATTTAGTGTTATATGCCGAACACTCGTTACAGGAGTCTTAGTCGGTGTATTCTCCAATCTCAGCCAAATTAACTAAAATGGTTTAGTGTCATATGCAGGATATTCGCTGGGGGAGTTATAACTCTCTGCAGAGATGCAGTCTATGTATTCTACTGCCCAAGCCTCTTGGGATTAGATGGTTTAGTGTCATATGCAGGATATTCACTGAGGGAGTCGTACTCTCTGTTGAGAAGCAGACTGTGTATTCTACAGCCCAATCTCCTGGGCTTCGATGGTTTAGTGTCATATGCAGGAAACTTGTTGATAGAGTCTTACCTCTTGGCAGAGATGCAGTTGGGGAATTCTACAGCCCCAACCTCCTCGGATTAGATGGTTTAGTGTCATATGCAGGACACTTGTTGAGAGAGTCTTAACTCTTCGCAGAGGAGCAGTCTGTGTATACTATAACCCCAGCCTCCTGGGCTTTCATGGTTTAAGGTCATATGCAGGACACTCACTGGCGGAGTCTTACCTCTCAGCAGAAATGCAGTCTGTGTATTCAACAACTCCAGCCCCCTGGGCTTTAATGGTTTAGCGTCATATGCAGGACACTCGCTGGAGGAGTCTTACCTCTCTGCAGAGATGCAGTCGGTGTATTCTACAGCCTCAGCAGATGGGCTAGTTTATTAGTTTACTCATTTAGTAGTTTGGTAATACATTATGACTGATCTGTGGCCTATTACCCCAAAAAACATCACCCAGTCATCTGCGGCCGTAAAATGCGCCCCTATTGAGTAGAATTCCTCTCCCCACGATCGTCCTGGGTATGAAAAAACTATTAGATAGTAAGGTGCCAATTCAGGAGCTTTGGGAAATGTTAAGTGACCTATTCATTGCCATTACTGGCAGGTTCTCTTTAATATTAGTTCTACCTGTTAAGATCCCGTCAATGGGTTGAATGAAAATATGTTGTCATTTTCTAAGCATGAAACCATTTAACTGTATGCCAAAAATCCCTGAAGTTAAAGTGAATAACTAGTATTACATAGAAATAATTGGAACCAATTAACCGTGTGCAAACGATTGAATGATATTGATTGGTTAGTTGTTTGGATTTTATAGCATATACATCGTTATAGGTTATATAATTCCAAAACTATTTTTATAGAAATAGAGAGTTCTATTTCAAACAATTCAGTTTAGCGAGAGTATACATTTTAATTGTCAAAAATATTTTTATTTCTAGCTATTCAGTTTAGTCAAACAGTTCTAATTTAAACAATTCAGTTTCTTTTTGTCCACACATAGTTAAATGTCAAAACAGTCTTATTTAAAACTATTCAGTTTAGCATAAGTAAGTAAAGTTGGTGATCTTAGTTGAGGGTAACCCTTAGGGTCCCTTTTCCCTAGCTACAACACCAAAGTGTCTGGGAGGACACAACTCCTTTCTATGAATTGTTCCACTTTACACTTGATTCTTACCTTATAATTGTGAGTGTTAAGCAAAGCGGCGTCAAGTACCATTTTTTGAGTCTTTGGTATGACTCGACCTAGGATTGAACCCAGGTCTCCAGGGCCATTGGCGAACACTGTAACTATCATGCTAATGTCCGGTAAGTACGCAGTTTAGATATCAAGAGAGTTCTATTTCAAGTAATTCCGTATAGCACAAGTATGCATTTTAGTTCTATTTGACCCATAGATCGGACCCTATCAGGTGCTACCACTCTGAGCCGGAGTGGACCTGGGAGTGAGGGCAATGAAGGAGTGTTCTGCATTCCCCAAAGCTCCAGCATTACTGGAACCTCACCAATAAGATTGTTTAGTTTCGTATCCAGGACACTCGTTACGCGGAGTGGAGTATCCCTCTGCAGAGGTACAGTCGGTGTATTCTACAGTCTCAGCCGACCGAGAAACAGTAATGTTGACTAGAAAATGATAGTTTAAAATAGTAAAACTTTTAATCATTAAATTGTGCTAATAATTGTTTCAAACTATTCATTTACAAATCATACATAATTATGTATCTACTAACTGTATTTGAAATTCAATAACCGACAAAGGTGGATATGGCGTAAAAGCACAACCAACTAGCAAATCAAACAACCTATCTTTTAAACTCTGAGTTGTTCTTACAGGGCGCATTGTTCGCTTTTGTTTATAGGCTTGTTCGAACGTTTACAATTTGATTGGTTTGGTTTGTTTTTTGTTTGTTTGTTTAAATGCGTATCAACCTTCGAAGGTTATTTAATACCAAAGCCATGCTTCGAGAAGAACAGCAATGATGCTATTTAACCCATAGGTGGGCGGATGATGGGGTTCATGTCTTTCCCAAGAGTATTTGCTCGAAAGCGTAATAGCGCGACTGGAGTTCGAACTCGCTTACGACGATTCCGCAGTCCATCGCTCCAACCATTACACCCCTAAGACACCCCCCTTTACAATTTGAGACATAACGATTCACCATTGATTGATTTTAATGGCATGTTAACCTGTCAAGAGTTATTTTATGCCTAGAGGTTAAAGAATATCGTTCGTTGCACGTTTATAAATACATTTTTTTTGTATATTTTTTGGAAGTTTTTTTTTTCTGATCGAATAGAAATAATCTATAAACAGATCTTTTTGACACATAGACGGGGTAATGGCAATTAAGGAATAGCTGTACTCTCTTCAAAATTCCAGAACTAAAGTCTCACTATTAGATACAGTTTAGTATCATAACCAGGATTGCCAGACGGCTTGGGCTGCTGAATACACCGACTGCATCTCTGCAGAGGTGCAAAACTCTCACAACGTGTATCCTGGTTATGACAATAAATCATCTGAGGGTGTAGCTCCAATAATGATTTTCCCAGACGGCTGGGGTTGTAAAATACTCTGACTGTATCTCTGCAGAGGGGTAAGACACTCCCAACGAGTGTCCTGATTATGACGATAAATAATCTGAAGGTGAGGCTCCAATAATGGTTTGCCTAGAGGGCTGGGGTTGTAAAATACACTAACTGTATCTCTGCTGAGAAGTAAGACCCTCCAACGAGTGTCCTGTATATGACTGATGGTGAGATTCTAGTTGTGGTAAAGTTTTTTTTTGGAATGCGGAGTACTCCCTCATTGCCATTGCAGCCAGATTCTCTCTGGCCCGGAGTGGTAGCACCTGACAGGGTCCTATCTATGGGTAAAATAGAACTAAACTGTGAACTTATGCTAAACTGAATTGTTTGAAATAGAAATGTTTTGACTTCTAAACTGCGTACTTATGTTAAACTCTTTTGTTTTGCATAGAACTGTTTTTGACATTGAAACTGTACTTATGCTAAACTGAATTGTTTGATTTAGAACTGTTTGACTAAACTGAATAGCTTGGAATAGATAAAATTTTGCCAATTAAACTGTGTACTTATGCTAAATGGGAGGGTTTAAATAGAACTTTTTATTTGTATGTAAATGAATTTGGCATTAAATAAGCTACAAATGTTGATATGCCATAAAACCCAAACAAACCAAATCCAACATGCAGTCATAGGGGAATGCAGAGTACCTCTTCATTGCCATCGCTCCTTGGTCCACACGAACCTTGAGTGATAGCACCTGATAGGTTCCTCTCTATAGGTCAAATAGAACTGTTTGACATTTAAACTGAATGCATGCAAATGACTTATGCTAAACTGAATTGTTAGAAATAGAACTGTTTGATCATTTAACCATGTATAAACAAATTGCTGACATTTAGTTGAATGGTTGGTGATGCATAGGAATATTTGAAACCGTTTAAAGTTGTTGACCTACGTTATACTGAACTGTTAGAAATAGAACTGTTTGATCATTTAACCGTGTATAAACAAATTGCTGACATTTAGTTGAATGGTTGGTGATGCATATGAATATTTAAAACCGTTTAAAGTTGTTGACCTACGTTATACTGAACTGTTAGAAATAGAACTGTTTGATTATTTAACCGTGTATAAACAAATTGCTGACATTTAGTTGAATGGTTGGTGATGCATAGGAATATTTGAAACTGTTTAAAGTTGTTGACCTACGTTATACTGAATTGTTAGAAATAGAACTGTTTGATCATTTAACAGTGTAATTCTACAAAATGTGTTTACAAATCATACATTTCATATATATGTAAAATTAGGGCTTGGCAATAAATAACCTACAATGGTTGATATGCCATAATACCAAACCAAAACACACGGAGAAACTACTTTTGTACAACTGAGTATTACTGTTTTGCAGAGACGTAAAGCTTCTGAAGGGAATACAATCAATGATATGAATTCTCGCCCACAGTAATTGGTAGGTTAGTTCGTAATTTATGGCATATAAATCCTTGGGTATTATCAAATGCCAAATCTCATTTACATATATAGATAGATAGATAGATAGATAGAGAGAGAGAGAGAGAGAGAGAGAGAGAGAGAGAGAGAGAGAGAGAGAGAGAAATAGATATTTTTAAAAAGACTACGGTCAATAAACCGATAAATAGACATACCACGAAAGAGAGATGTGTTGAAATGGGGAGTACAAGGGTTATCAACAAGAAATACAGGATCGAAAAAGTTCAAAAATTTAAAAGATTATATATATTGTCATCAACAGACAGACTGTTTCGTTCTATCAGAACTCTTCAGTGTGACTAAACACGCAGGACGCTCGAAGCCCGGATCGAAACCCGTCCAACTTTTACGTTAGACTAAGTTTCAAACCTCTCGGCCACCAAGCGGACCACGAATTTTTAAGGTATTTATTTAGCAACAGCAGCAGCAGCCTTTGTTTACATTTTTTATACCTTATCGGCTACCAGAGTACTGAATTCTTTCGAAGAGCTTTGCATTACGCTAGCGGTGGCCGACAATTCCTTCGCCAGAGTGCTCAACCCCTATGGGGGAGCGTATATATTGTCACCCACAGACAGACTGTTTCGTTCTATCAGAACTCTTCTGTGTGGCTGGACATGCAGGACGCGTATATATATATATATATATATATATATATATACGAGGGTCAGCAATAAAGTTCATATCAACAAGAAATACAGGATCGGAAAATTTCAAAAACTGAAAAAATTGTATATATATATATATATATATATACGAGGGTCGGCAATAAAGTTCATAGACTGGTTAAGACACTTTCATGTTTTGTGATGACCAAATGTGGTTTATTTTTCAACATAATCCTTTTTGAGATCCACACACTACTTCCACTGGTGTTGCAACGCTTGGATCCCATTGGTGTGGAAGCGTTTATCTTGCTGGTCAAAAAAGTCACCAATAGTAGACATGCTGTCCTCATCATTGTCATATTGGTCCCAGCCGTGTGTTTTAACATGTTGGGAACAAAGTATTGTCAGATGAGACCAAATCAGAAGTTAAGGGATGGTGATCAACCAGTTTGAATCCAGAGTCGTTCACTTCAGCAATTGAAACTAAAGACTTCTTCAGTTTTCCTGGAAAGTTGATCTTTATAACACCTTGGGTATTATTAAATGCCAAATCTTATATATAGATATATATATGATTTATAATCTCATAGTTTATAGATAACTATTTTTAGACGTTAGATGTTGTTTGAAAACTATATATGGTTTCCTATTAACACTAATATTACTATTTAATTATTTAGAGGGTGTGCCCGTGGTGGAAGAGGTGCCCGTGGTGTAAAGGTTATCGTTGTAGGAAATGGACACGGCGACACGAGTTCAAACCTGGACCTGGATTGTATTTCACATAGCACTAATACCCTAGGGAAAGGTATGAATCCAATTATTCTCCCTCCAGCTATGGGTAAATAGTAGGGCAGACTAGGTTCTTCAGCCTTGGTAGGGCAACTAGTTTAGGAGAAGGAAAACTCTGAATTCAAACCTGTTAAACTTCGCTTAAAAATTGACGTTGTATCATATCCTGCCCGAGCGGGGGGTGGGTGGTAAATATGATAATTCTATTTAATATCAATCATTTGTTTTAAAAAACTGAAATAGTTTCAAACATTGCTATCTAACACTAATAATTCTATTCAACATTAATCATTTTTTGCTCTCACTTGTATGCTTTCATCAATTGCTCTGTAACATTAGTGACTGTATTTATCCAGTATCAATATCTAACCCTTATTCTGTTTAATAATAATTTGTTTTAGAGGTTATATCATATCTTCAAGTGAACACAAATATATCTTCCATGTGCCACTGTTGGTGTAAAAAATACACTGAGCCCACGTAAATAATAATAAAAACATATAAAATCTTCTTTAAAAAGAATTATTAAAAATGATTATTCGGCCTATAGTTTAAATTATAGCCATTTTCCCATCGTTAGGCAAAATGGGTAATTACTGGTAATATTCGTAATTCATAAGTATATTCCATTTTAGGATTTTAGAATTGAGTGTACTGGTTTCATCTCCTTCGTCACCTGGTTTAAACAAAGGAAGAACAATACTTACAAACACGGTTTTTTTTAATAATTTCCCGTCAGCAGTTTCTCTCTAAGTCTGGAAAAATCTTAGAATCCGAGATTTATTCCAAATATCAAACAATTTATTGAGGGTTTCTTAGCGATCTGACATCTCTGAATGAAACCGAAACTGTTTTATGTACGCCACACTTGGCCAAGACAAAACAGTAACCTGTTGTAAATAAGGTTTGGTTTGTTTATATTTAAGGCATGTCAACCCTTGTAGCCTATCTAATTATTCATCCTGTTTATATATATATATATATATATATGTATATATATATATATATATATGTGTGTGTGTGTGTGTGTGTGTGTGTGTGATTCTTTTATCAGCAAAATCTTTAAACGAGCCAGAGCTTGTTTGTTTGCCCACAGTTAAATGGTTTCCAGTACTGCTATCTTGCATCAATAATTATATTCAATATCAATCTTTTGTTTGCATTGTGATAAATGATTTCAAGCATTACTATCTAACACTTAATTCAATTTTATACAAATTATTTGTCTACCAACAAATAAATATTTTCAGATATTGCTATCTGATGTTTTTAATAACGGTGAGGAATAATTATATTAATTATTTTTCATTAATTATATTTTATTATTTAGCTTGGTAAGGCTTTGAACTACTCGATGTCTCTAGTTTAGGTGTCATAGTCACACAGATGCTCGTACTCCCACGTGGAAAGGATATGACAATCATCATCTGTCATAATAAACTCCTAGACAGAAAATGGGGCTGAAGTGAATTGAAGGGGACGGGGTGATCCTGAGAATTTAGTGATTTTAAAAAATAATTGAGTTGAAGTTCGACCGTTGAAGGTAGCGATAGAGTTTTACGGGTCTTATGGGATCAGATCAGTTGGGTCTCGACTTGCAGAAATGAGCTGAGATTTTAGACACAACAAGATACGACGTGCGTGGTGGGTGTCAGCTTAAATTAGTTAGCATAGGCTTTTATGATTTGTACATCTCTCCTCGTGTCGCCAAAGACTGTAGGCAAAAGAAATAAAACCGTTCACATCAGAAACGACTGAGTCAGCCGGTATTAATATTATTATTGAGATTGACATCAGCATACAACACTGACACTACAAATGGTGTTTAGTATAAATCATTTTCCACAGTTGAATGGTTTCAACAATTTCAATCAATCACTAATAATTCTGTTTGAAAATAGCTAGATGGTTTCAAATATTGCTATCTAACGCTAATCATTCTATTAAAAATTAATCATTTATTTTCCTTCTGTTAAATGGTTTCTAGTATAGCTATTTCATGCAAATAATTCTATTTACTATTTAATAATTATTTGTACACATATAAATGGCTTCAAATTTTGCCGTTTAACCCTAACAGTCTAAATAAATCTGTTTAATAATAATATGCGGGGCAAACTATAGGTTTCAAAACTTTTTTCGTATCGGCACTTTTATTGATAGTACACACATGAAACTTTGGACCCCTTCGAAGTAATCTCCTCCGGCAATGCACTTGTCTTACTTAGTTGGTATATATGATTTTATTCTTTTATTATTTGGTCCAGTTGAACCAGAGTTGGGAGTAATTCCATCAGGACCAGAAAACTATTCAAATGTGAACATTTAAATTTTCCTGGTAAAGAGCTCAATGTAACAGACATGAGAGAGCAATAATTTCATTAAGAAAAAACACAAACAGGATGGAAATAAATTTATAATCCTAATATGACCGGTTTGTGTTTTTTCTTAATGAAATATATATATATATATATATATATATATATATATATATATATAATAAAATAAAAAATGAAATTAAAAAGTAAAAAAATAATAAAAGAAATAGAGTAAAAATAAAAAAGGAAACCATATTATTCGTTTTTTTTTTTTTTTGTGGGGTGGGGAAATCTTCATTCTGTTCGACGATTCCTGAATGCATGAAACCTAGGCTCACAGACTGTACCATCTAATATATATATATATATATATATATATATATATATATATATATATATATATATATATATATATATATATATATATATGTGTGTGTGTGTGTGTATATATATATATATATATATATATATATATATATATATATATATATATATATATATATAATGTTGTGATATGAGCCGTTTACAGGAGTATCATTTTCTACTACCTATATATAGGGGTGTGTGTATCTCTGTAATTGTTCAAAAATGTTTTTTTATGGAATATATTATATACTGAAATTTCTTTAATTAAGCTGACTTCCTCTAAAGATTTTCACATTCCATTTTCTTTTTTAGTTGAAATTTTTCTATGGTTTCATTTCATTTTAATCTTTGGATTTTATATTCTTTTCACTTTTATATCCATTGCAGCATGACTCGAATTCATCCGAGGATTTTATAATAACAAGGAAACAAAAATAATCGGTTGAAGAGCTTTCTGCTTTGGCCCCTAAATCAAATTATTATTTTTTTGGGGGGGGGGCTGAATATTCATCATATCGTATTTTTCTATTGCAGTAAAACGTTAATTAAAAATTTCAACACCCTCAAAAAAATTGATGGAGATTGATAGAAATGACAAGATTAACATGAAAACGGTAATTACCTCTTAGAAAAACATAACGTAAATGGCTGTAGATCTGTTGAGCACAAAAAGAGTTTTCCCCAAAGCGATTAGCATTCCACGTAACATTATCAAAATCCAAAGATAATTACATTTTTTTAGATGCCATCACCAGGAGTGTCTTTTTTAATTTGAAATCAGAAATGTTTTCTGATCCTTGAAAATAAATTTTTAAAATTAAAGATGTTTTTTAATGAATCTGAAATAAATCTCTTCAGTATTGCTTTCTAACTGAACGACTCATTTCAACATTGATGAGGTTCATCATCATCATCATCATTTTCTCTGTCCGCGTAACTTCGATCGTGTAGGCACAACTCATAAAGTGTGTCTTAGGCAAGAATTGCCTGACGATACCCATCCCTCCCCTGGACTAAAGCCGGTTTGAATCCTGAGTTTTCCTTCTTAGACCGGATGTCATATCAAGATTAAAGACACAGTCTGTCCAACTAGTAACCATAGACGGAAGTAGAATAGTTGATATCATACCTTTCCCAAGGGTTTAGTGCGATGTGACATGCAAGCTACATCTTTCAGGATTTGAACTCGTATAGTTAAGACCACTTCCTACCTTGATAACCATAAAGCTATGATCGTCTCATGATCAACAATAATTTATTTATTTTTAGTTTTCAGGTTAGGGCTGATCAGCTATTAATTTTTCTTGCAGCATTATACTTATTTCATTAATCTTGTAAGATTGTCATTTTTTAAAGAAAAAAATGTTGATTTTTTAAAAAAATATTAACATGATTATTTATATTTAAAGGAAGTTTTATTATGTTTTTATTGTTTATTTTATACTGTTGCTATCTCTCCTGGGGTTGCAGAATTTGCCGACAGCACTTCTGCAGAGTTCCTACCCAAGCCGGCCAGAGGTTTACTTGGTCAAAAAACATGGTTCGATAGACAGCAACTATGGAAGACAGTAATTACTGGGGGAGACGGTTACAAGACTCAGCATTCCTATCCGGGGTCGTGGTTAATCACCTGAAGATGGCCAGAGGTGAAATTTGGCCGAAACGCAGTGAAGAAAAAACAACACAAAAAACTACCAAAATGAGGACAAAATGTCCGCAATAAATAAAATATCAATTCTCAGATTAAGAAGCCTCATCTCAAAATGATTCCAATTAAAGACAATTACAAATTCGGTACTTACCCGACTATGGAAGACCAGATAAGGAGAACAAATAATTGGATGTTTAAGACCAAAAAATCCAACCTTGATCGCCCTTCGGGGCCCGTGGCGCAGCGGATAGAGGCGATGGGTCTCTACGGTTACAGGTGAGCATTGTCAGAAGTTAGTGGTTTCAATTCCTACCCAAGCCGGCCAGAGGTTTACTAGGTCAAAAAACGTGGTTCGATAGACAACATCTATGGAAGGCAGTAATTACTGGGGATACGGTTACAAGACTCAGCATTCCTATCCGGAGGTGAAATTTGGCCGAAACGCAGTGAAGAAGAAACAACTTTAAAAACTAAAGGTGAGGACAAAAAATCCGCAATAAATAAAAAAAAATTAATTCTCAGAAAAGAGAGATTTGTTGAAATGGGGAGTACAAAGATTATCAACAAGAAATATAGGATCGGAAAAGTTCATAAACCGAAATGATTATATATATACGAGGGTCTGCAGTAAAATTCATAGACTGGTCAAGATACTTTCATGTTTTGTGATGATCAAATGAGGATTATTTTTCAACATAATCCTTTTTGAGATACCCTTTAATCGGTGTTACAATGCTTGGAGAACGTTAGTGAGGAAGCTTTTATCTTGTTGGTCAAAAAGGTCAACAACAGTAGACATGCTATCCTCATCATTGTCATAGTGGTTCCCAGCCGTGTGGTTTCACGCCGTGGGAACCAAGTATTGTCAGATAGGACCAAAACAGAAGTTTAAGGATGGTAATCAACCAGTTTGAATCCAGAGTCGTTCACTGCTGCTATTGAAACTAAGGACTCTTCCGTTTTCCTGGGCAGTTAATGTGTATAACCTCTTCTATCTGCCTCAGCTAATACTCTCCATTGATGGGGTGGTCCATTTAAAGATATTCAATAAACAAATGGCCTTTTGTATCCCAAAACATTGGCGCCACCACCATCACTTTAGATAAAACGATATTTAACTTCTTTGGAGCTGATAAGGAAGGGTGTTTCTATTGCACGAATTGTCTCTTTTACACTGGTTAAAAGTGATGAAACCAGAACTCCTCCTGGTTTATGAAACGATTTAAGAAAATTGCTTGATCTGTCTGAAGCAATATGATACTTTCTTTTGATGTAATCAGCGTGGCGAAATTTTGATTAGGTCTAAGAAGATGTAGCATTTACCAAATAAATATGTCAGTCATGTCAAGTTGATTGTGCAGAATATTTTAAACTCTCACACGAGATTTGTAAATAGCATTGGTTAGTTGATTTATAGTCAATCACCTATCATCTATCAATATATTTTGAGCATAATAAATGTGGTGGCATATGCAGTATATTCACACCTTAGGGTTTTATCTTTAAGATTCTTCTTTCTCCTAAGTTCAGCTGCCAATTTTTCCACTGTTGAAAAATTAGAAATATCATTCCCTAACGGAGCAACCATACCAGCATAAATGTCAGTGGGAGTATAAACTATTATCTATGGAGGTGCCAGCTATGGGTAAATAGTAGGACAGACTGGGTTCTTCAGCCTTGGTGAGAAAACTAGTCTAGGAGAAAGAATACTCTGAATTCAAACCTGTTAAACTCCGCTTAAAAATGACCTTGTATCATATCCTGCCCGAGCGGAGGGGTTGGTAAATAAGATAAACTATTATCTCTTGGTATTTGGTAACACCACATTGTAAAATTTACTCCATGTTCAAGAAATGTCGTTTCTAGTTATTTGAAGTCAATATATGTCAGGTGTATGATAATTCTTAGAACTGCAACTTCCCAGAATCCATGTCAGACAGCCTCGACCGACTGCCACAGGAACCAGGACACACCCGACTTGATCCATTTACCAATGAACACGGTCGACCAAAGTGTGTCCAAGCCCAGCGAGTAGTGTATACGCTCTACTCGTCTCTCGTCAGACCTCAGTCTGACACATTTTTATATCCATCACTTCTTGTCACGTAAACTCCATTTCATCACTTGCATTTGTTGGCTAGAGATCTGAGTTCGAATCACGAGTCGGTATCGGTAAATTCTTCAACATCACACCTCTTTTGTGGCGTCTCTCAAGAGTCTATCCTCTAGATTCTGTCGCTTTTCATGGTTGGTTCCACATTTCAAAACACCGTAGTAATTCTTTTCCTTTTTGGTACTTATTGAAGAATACTTTTTCTTCCGGGTAAAATATTTATTCGTTGGGATATTCCTTGATGTTCATGCCTTCCGCTCAGGTAGAATCTTGTTGAACACGGATTTAATTTTTCTAGCGAACATCAATTCCGCTGGCGACATTCTAGATCCAGTGTTAGGGTTTGGCGTCAATTCTGCAACCTTTTCTTATCCGACTTCTGCTCCTCCGATTTTTAAGAGCCCTTTTGAACGTGTCAGTTAAGAGTTCCGCATGTCCGTTCGCTTTTGAGTGATACAAGGGCGTCGTGATGTGTTGAATTTGGAAAGACTTGCATATAAACTTGAATTCACTTGACGTTAAGTGGGTTCCGTCGAAAAATCGGCACAAACGCGGGTTTTGTTATTCTTCTTCACATAAACAGTCGGCGATGCCCATTCGGCGTAGTTTACTTGGGAAATTACCCCTAGATTCTTTAGCCTTTCCAATTCCTAATTGATTGGATCCAAGCCTGCAAAAGGTACACTCCTTTTCGGTCTGAATACTGGTGTTGCATTTTCTTTAACTTTAAATTTTACCTTTGCTTTTGTAAAAAAAAAAAAAACTTCTGGAAACTTTCTTTTTCATTCAGTTTTGAATTTTTCTGTTGCCTTTAATATTACTTGTGGTGATCATATTTACTTAGTTATAGAAAAAATTGATTATCAGGTTCCAAAGATCGAATACGACAATATGATACGTTCTGAATAAATTCGTTGCGTTTTTTAGCGCAAGTACAACCGCTTTTTAAATTTTTTTCCCACGAAAGAAGTGTTGCATACGAATTCGCCTCGAAAAAATTTAATTTTCTTCCTGACACACCACAAATAAGTTTTCTCCAAGTCAATAAACTAGGTTTACCCATTTTTTTCCCAAGTCTTTTCATTAATTATAGTGATTATGAGCCTGTTGTCATCTAATCACAATTGTAATTTTATTTTTGTATTGTTAATTGTGACAAAAATAAAGTTTCTCTTCAGAGGTGTTTCGTTTTAAAACTTGATTATTTTTTTTTTCTTTTTGCTTGTCGCCTTTACCCAATGGGTTTACTTTTTTGATATTTTTTTTTATTTCTCCTCCATTTTTTAGATTTGCAGGAAATATTTTTATGTCCTAATCTTGGTAGCATTGGTAGCATTTTTGGTAGCATTATGTCCTAATCTTGGTAGCATTTTTGGTAGCATTATGTCCTAATCTTGGTAGCATTGGTAGCATTTTTGTTTCTAAAGAAGTAGTCACTCTAAAAATGCTTACCACCACAACCGTGGCAAGAATTAAATATGGTGTGGGGACTACTATAATTTTTTTTTATTTTTTCGCAGCGAGTTGAAAAAGTTTATATTTTTTCTTAAATGTTCAGACTATGTATTTGTAAAATGTCTCTCTCCTCAATCTTAGCCGCATCTAGTTTTAAATTCACCATACGCTAACGTTCGTCATCTATTTTTTGAAGTGTTAATTTTGAATCCATTTCTAGTTTCGTCAAAATCCTAAATTAAATTTCAGCGTCCTTATTTGTAGTCAAACCTTGACATTTAAATGAGTCGGAAGTTAACTCGTTTAACTTAAACTTCTCATATTCTTGATTGACGACTCCTGCGTAGGTGACAAAATCGTTGTTGTCAAGTTTTACTAGATTTAGACAATTCCATCGCGCTTTGAATAATGAAGTTCTTTCTCCAAAATTATTTTTAGTATTCCAACAGTTTCCTCAAAATTCATTTCACCTGGTTGTTTTGGCAAATTAAAATTTACATATTTTTCATGTTCAACGGTGGACAGTTTCCTCAATAATAGTCTGACATTCTTTTCGTCAATCCAATGTAAACAATCGTTTTTGAAGATGCTGTCGCATCTTATATGAAAAGGCTGAAAATCTGTTCCTCCTTCTGCTTATTGATAAATTCGCTAATGGAATTCGCGATAGCGTCTGGCGTGAACGAATTAGATGTTTTTTCCTTTGTAGTTTTCTTAACCAACAATTCAAGAAACATTTGTTGTTGTTTCTCTAATTAATAGAGATAATCGCTCCAACTGGTGCCTATGTTGTTGTAATTGTAATTCTTGTTATTTTTGTTGTGCTCATATAGTTCTTTTTAATTTAATTGTAATTTCTTTTGTTGTTTTTGTAGTGCCAACATTTTTGTCACAATCAATTTCAGTTCGTCTATTTTCCTTGTCAATTATTAGTTGTAGGATCGGGATTTTTTCTCTGTAGTCCACAATAGGTTAAAAAACTAAAGGATTTTTTTTTCGGTAGAGTACGATAAGTTAAAAAAAATAGTTTTTTTCTGTAGTTCACGAAAAGTTAAAAAACAAACGTATTTCTTTCTCTGTAGTCCACGATAAGTTCAGAAAGGAACGAATTTTTTTTTCTCTGAAGTCCACGATAAGTTAAAAAACAAACGTATTTCTTTCTCTGTAGTCCACGATAAGTTCAGAAAGGAACGAATTTTTTTTCTCTGTAGTCCACGATAAGTTAAAAAACAAACGTATTTCTTTCTCTGTAGTCCACGATAAGTTCAGAAAGGAACGAATTTTTTTCTCTGTAGTCCACGATAAGTTAAAAAACAAACGTATTTCTTTCTCTGTAGTCCACGATAAGTTCAGAAAGGAACGAATTTTTTTCTCTGTAGTCCACGATAAGTTAAAAAACAAACGTATTTCTTTCTCTCTAGTCCACTTATAAATTTATAATACCAACTCGCAACGTTACATTTTACCTCCATTTTGCATACGTCTACTCTACTCGTTTATTGTCATATTTCTGTTTGATCCATTTTTATATCCACCTCTAGCACAATCCATTTTTGTTGGCTAGAGATCCGTGTTTGAACTACCAGTCAATATCGGTTCATTCTTCCACATATTAATATATATGATTATATACATGTACATATACATATATATTACGGAAATTACGGAAAATTCTCACCGAAAACATCAAAATAACAAGCAAAAACTACAGATTCCCGAGGCACTACATATTAGGAACATACAACCATAACTTAACAGAATTAATTTTCAAACCAGTGCTAATGTACTTAAATGTCTTTAGTTACTGACACTATTTATAGAAATAAATTTAAAAGTAAACGCTACACACTGCAACGGTACGGACGCTCTTCTTACAAAGTAGTAATGTACGTACAAAAGTTACATCCCATTTATAAGAGATCCTCCCCTGATGATGGCCCAAAGTCGGGCTGTAAGTACTTGGGAAATAAATAATTATGGAAGATACATCAACAAATTCTCGCCGAATATTATAAAATCAATACGGCAATACGAAAGGATCAACGAAAAAATATGCAGACAAAAAATCTCATTTAAGTTCAATGAAATACATACATATATATAAATACATATATATATATATATATATAGCCATATATATGCATATATATATATATATATATATATATATATATAAACGTATAAGTATAAAAATATATACGTATATATATATATATATATATATAGTCCAAAGACATCCTGGTAGAATGACAGTTGGGGTGGTATTTAAACTTGGAGATGAGGGAATTCATTTCTTTTCCAAGAGTATTAGCCCAAACTGGTCGCCTTGAAAAAGATATTAACTTCCTCTTCCCTCATCCCATATATGGATTAATCAGAGCCATTGCAGTCTTCAAAAGGATGACTTGGGATTTAAATAACTAACCCACGAGGGTCGATATGCAATTAAACGAAAATATGCATATAATTAAATATTTAGCTTTTTATAGGTTCGTACTGAACAAAATTTAGATTCTACGTAGATCACACAATGTTTTAAAACACAAAATTTACACAGCAAAAATGCAATATGCTTGCAGCAAAAATAAGCTGACATCAGGAAAAGCAAAGGTACTGACGAACTCAGATTCTAGTTGGTATTTCTCTCCGAGGATAGAAAACACGTTTATTTGGAGGATTGGTATACTTTACTTTCAGCTATTCCGTCATGGAAAAAAAAAATTAATTATACCATCATCGTATGTAATACGCACTAGTAGTAGTTGGTTTGAAAAATCTGCAAAAATAGTGCAATTTATATAAAAATGATTACATTAAGTAAGTGTTGTGGACCAGTAAAGGGTCCGGAAGAAAGACACGAAGTCTGGTTTACATGGAACAAAGAATATTAACGAAGTATATTACAACATAGATAAAAAAAAAAGGTATTGAACGTCTGCCAGCCTGCCTGCCAAGGTTTTAGGCTGGAATAAACTTCGGTATTTGTCATCCATCCCCACATCGGATAAGTATGGCACAAGGCCGTTTATAAGGTGGGTCCGGTCGCAGGGCTGTAGCACACACGCGTTCGGCATTGGCAAAAATACCTTCGGTATTCACCTTATTAGGGGCGCCTCAGGCACCGGCCAATAAACCTACCACCCAAAGTGGGTAAAAGCCTGGAGGGACGGCCCCCTGAGGACGGAAGAAATCTCCAGTGCCGAGGCACACCCAGCCAGATCCATGCCGAAGCGAACATGGCAAGCTGAAAGCGACCCAAAAACTCGAGAGGAGAAGACGAAAAACGCTTCTACGCTGGAATAAACTTCACCTTTATTTCTTTATTAATTACAATATGATTTTTATACATGTGAAAATCCAAGATCTTCAACCAAAGCGCGTTGGAGTAAGGGCTGAGGTACAAAAATTATAGGGATTGGGAAGATCTTGGAGGCTAGCAACTTGATGATGGGGACAATGACACACATCATACTGCTAACTAGTTTTCAAAGGGGGAAAACTTTGCCTACTTACCCGGGATGTGGCCCCTAAGGAACCATACCGTAGATGCCATGGGAAGGAAGAAGAGGGAATGATGACTCCAACGTTGCCCCCTTTCTTACGACCAAGCTCACTGCATTCACTCACCTTTTGTCAAATTTTATGCGATCCAAGCATTTTCTATCGCATCTGATTTTGACCCTAAGCTGATGCCTAAAATACAAAAGCAAATCATGATGCGAAAAGTTTTCCTCATCTTCTTTTGCGTCGTCCAAATCACCAATCTGTCTACAGCTAGGATCGTGAGAAACACCACACGCTTCTCACCCTGAAACGGAAGTAAAACATTGTCTACGACGTAACCAACGTTGAACAGCACGAGCTGCTTGAGTTCGATGCGAGCCGTCCACTCCCCGACGTGATGCCAGAACAGGCGAACTCGCTCTCAGTAGTAGAAGGCGTGCTCAGCCGTAAACCACTGCCGCAGCGAGCACAACCGGGCATATCTACCAGGCCCGCTCTGAAGTCCAAGCCGAGAAGGGGCAACTCGTAGTGGCTCAAGAAGCTCGATCCGGGGGCACAATTCCAGTCGAAGCGGAACCAACCACTAGCTCCCGATATATCTCTTTCCGAGGCTGTGAAAGGTCACTGGACCCAGGAAGATTATGAAAGGCCCTTCTGCATTCACAAACAAACGGTGTTTCGCCCAAAGGCTTACGTCGACAATCAGTCTTTGGGTCTGACTGGAGGCGAGGGTTAGATTTGCCACCTCATCCCTAAGCCTACGGACGAGGGGTTCCAAAGCGAGGACATAGAGAAGAGGAGACAGGTAGCAGCCCTGACGGACCGAACGCTCGATCGAAAACGTCCTCAAACGCCTTCCGTTCACCTGCACCACTATCTGAGGGTTGTAGTACATCATGCTTATCCATTTGCGAAACTCCGGTTGAAATCCGGCAGTCTCCAAACTGATCAATGCGGCTTCCGTGCCGTCGTTTATTCCCTCTAGAACATCGCTAATAAAATGCAGAGTGTCTTGGATCGATCTTCCCTTTACAGCGAAGGTTTGCTCGAGGCCGATTAGATCGCTAATGACAACCTGTAAACGATTCGCTAAGACCCGGGCCAAAATCTTTAACTCTCTGTTAAGCAAAGTAATGAGCCTGTTGTCATCTAATCCCTCTCAAACACGCCAGCCACTTGTCTTCAGCAATGTGATCACGCCTTTGGTAACGCTACCAGGGATTGCTCCCTGGGCGAACCAATGGTTGAACATATCCGTCAGAATAGGCCGACCTGCTTCAACACATCACGGACTTTGCATTCAATAATCACACCCGCGCAAATAGCCACTTCGGCCGCCTCTAGGCAGGGGAAGTCGGCAAGATAACTTCGAAACTCCTGAAACGGGAGGTCAGGACAACGGGCAAAGCGATCACGAAAGTGCGCCCGAAAGGCATCACGTATCTCGCGATTCGATTGCAGCACGCGCCCATCCGGGGACATGACGGAATCGATATACCGATCGGGAAACCTTCGCAATTCTTCCTCAAGCACATCTTCATTGAGAACACTTTTAATCTAGATCTAACTACGAATCCCTTGTAGAACTCGCTAGTCTCACACTCAAGGTTCCTCCTAGCGAGTTCTACAGTTAGGGAGTCCCCCCAACCACCGCCCAGGAAAGTCTATCTTCTATAGATTTCGCCTCCCTGGTCTTATATAGGTTGAGCTGTCGACCGTACTTGGTGGCGAAATCTCTAATCCTATGTTTAAGAGGAATCCACCACCTATTCCCGTTAACCGCCCCCACTAACGCCCGCTTAATTAGGGATTCCAGCCAGTTTCCGAAGGGACGTATTGAACTTCCAGTAGCCGGTCAGACTAGGCCTATTAGCTAACCCCAGACTGACCCTTACAAGTTTATGGTCAGTCTACGCTATCAAATGGAACGTGGGACAAATAACGAAATCGCTATCAGCTCTTCTAACTAACACTCTGTCCAAGTAGGAACCTACTTTGGCAGAGGGTGAGTTAACTAGCCACGTCCACACCTTCCCTTGGTGATCCAGACGAAACATGTCGACTAAGTCGTGGCGAGTCACAGGGCCGACAAGGCCGGTTTCACACCTTCCAAACCCACTTGCTTCCCATCTGACTAAAGTAATGTTTCCATAAACTCATTGAAAAACAAAGCATTTATAGAAAATATTAATCTGATAATTTTTTGAAAAGTTCCTTTATTTATTAAATGATTATCGTGTAGATGTGTTTTTTGCGTTTGTGCTGAGTCGTATCGAAAAATAATAATTTTAAACAGAGCTATTAGAGCCTTAGATTTTATCCAAATAGGGACCTGGTTGTCATGGCAAAATAGGGGTACACTACTCTCCATCTATCTCTTGGACTTGAGCCTTTGCATCGGATGCTGTAAATTGTCACCCTCGAGACGTTTCTTTTCCGGTGGGAATATTACCCCTCTGCAGGGGTATAAAATTAGGAAGTTCTAAGCCCCATTAATAACCTTGAATCATCTGCTCTTCATTTGGACATCTATACATTTGTTGAGGGGTTAAAACTTCATCACTTTATTACATAAGTTGTCACATCCGTGTTTCCTATTCAAAAGGTTAGAATTCAAAAATAAGAACATTTTTAATACACAGTTCAGGAAGCTTTTGAACATCAGTCTCGATATTTTTTGATCACATCTCATTTATCCTTTTTTTTTTTTTAGACAAAGGAAGAAAGACATAAATAGAGAATTCACACTGTTTCTTATTATGTATGCTAATTTGCTTCGTGAAACCTAATGTGTATCCTGATACGGAACATGTGCTGAAAAAAAACTCTTTTGTTTTGCTCTCAAAAGCGTTGCTTTTATGTGAAACACAAAGTGCTTGATTATACAAGAAAAAATGAAAGAAGTTTGACCATGATGTATCGGAACAGCTGACGCGTAGTTAAAAGGCCTAGTTTATTTTTTATGAAAGCCAAAGCTACTGTTCTTCCAGTATACTCCCTGAATTGGCGCCGAAACTAACGATTCTGAGCACAACCAATAAGTCAATGACAGTATCAGCAAGCGGTATAGAATGATAGGTTGAATACACACACACACACACACACACACACATATATATATATATATATATTTCGACCTCATGCACACACACACACACACACACAATATATATATATATATATATATATATATTGTGTGTGCGCACGTGTTTGTGTATAAGGTTGAAATATGCCGATATCAGAAAGAATGTTGGATAATAAAACAAGAGAAAAATAACAAGAGAATAAAAATGAATAGAATAAATGTGAGATATAAACAATCAAAAAAAAAAAAGCCACAACAATCATTTTGTTTTTGTCCTTTAAACGGAAAGAAATTATGTGAATAAATTCATTCTGATGACGCTAGACCGCTTATTACAGCTCAACTTGATCTTCACAGGCATTTGTGTTGTGATGGATGCGGTGATCTGTGTTCGAATCCTGTTTGCATTTCGCTAATGCGCTTTGGAAAGGTATGAATCCAAATATCATACCTCTAGCTATCGGTAAATAGTAGGCTAGATTGGGCACTTTAACCTTGGTACTGAACCCCGTTCAAGAGAAGGAAAACTTAGGATTCAAACCAGTTAAAGTCCGCTTGAATATTGATCCTGTGTAACATCTTCCCCGGGCGAGAGGGTTAGTAAATATATCATCATCATCATCATCATCATGTCGTGCCGCTAGCACGGATATCCCTTATCGGCTATCACTTTTGGTGAGTTCTTTCGATGGTATCTCGTGTCTCCAGATAGCTACTTGATATAAGTTTTTACCGGTTGGCCAACAATGGCGTGTGCTTGTGTAAAAGTCGTTATTAAAACGTTGCTTACGAGTTTATTCTTACTTCACCGGCAGGGACCAGCATGTCTCGTACGTCTTCAACGAGAATTATTTCAAGCTGTAGCTGTCAGTACTACTGTACGGCTGTACCACTTGGACTCTAACGAAACACTTGAAGAAAATCTTGATGGGAAACGGAAACTATACAAGTATGCTACATAGTGTTTTGAACAAATCCTGGAAGAAGTACCCCACAAAACTATCTCTACACACACACACACACACACACACACACACACACACACACACACACACATATATATATATATATATATATATATATATATATATATATATATATATATATATTATAACTATTTCTATGACTCTGGGAGTGTGAAAAAACAGATAATGCAATTTTTAGATAAGAATATTACAAACCGGTATCTGGGAAAACATACAATCAAAAAGAAAAGACTAAAAACAGCCCTACTGTTTGAAAACAATCAAGCAGTACCCCAATGTCGAGCCAAAAGAAAAAATACCGAAAGAGTTACCTAAGCTAATACGTTAAAGTGTTTAATACAGTAAGCAGAGCAAAACTATTAAGAATAATCATGAAGATCCAATAGATGGAACTTAGTGTGAAAGTTTCTGTTTATTTTTGGTATTATATATATATATATATATATATTGATATATATATTTAGATTTATTGAAATATTATTAAAATAAAAATAATGAAATATTTATTTATATATACACACATAGAGAGAGAGAGAGAGAGAGAGAGAGATAGGGAAACTTTTTAACTGTTCGTTATAAACGTTCTCAAGCAATTTATAGACATTGGATTCTCGGAGCAGGAAACGGTGAATCTATCGACATAAAACAGTGGTTTACGAAAGCTGTAACTCTTTTGAAACTCTAAAAGTCGCAAACTCCAGTTTGAAATGAGCACTTCTGATGCATGACTCGACCTTTGTGCCGGACACTTGACAACCTGAACCTATTTGTAACATGTAAATAGGATCTATTTGTCCAAATCCGGACTTGCTACTCATATCCGATCTCATGCCAGAAAACTCTCGTAGAATCGTTTTACAAGTCTTTCAGCAGCAATCCCCGGGCAACTCGTGTCAAATCTGTGACAAATTATGTGTGCCTGCTGCAGGTTTGAGAAGTCGTTTGAGAGTGCCCAGGGAAAATGTCAATGGAAAAGACTGCTAACTTATTTGATACACTTGCAATAGTGCTGGCATGCATATTCTTGGCCTGGGAATTGTTACATATTCCCAAGCGAACCCTTAGCGATTCCGAAAGATGGCCTTCTTCCTCAAAGACGAGCCAATCACTATATACTTATTGTATTTTGTAATTAAATATGAAATGCTAGTTTCGTGCCTTGATCTTAATATTTCTTGTGAAAACCACAACGAAATGAGAAGCCAATTAGTAGACAAATAATATTAAATATCAAGACATCCGATCATATAAAGACAATGTAAAAAATGAGACGAACAAAGAAATGACCAGTCTGGGTTCATAGGAGTGTCAACAAGTTTGGCTAATTAGATAATTAGCAAACTTGGGCTTGGTTACCATCGATGAATAGTCAAATGCCTCTGGCTTCCAAACAGACATTCTAGCAAGATAATCTGGCGTTATACAAAACTAGACACTTCAGACACTAGACAATTCAGTCAGATTCTGATATCAAATTGATTTTGTGACGATCGAAAAACTGTTGTCTGTGTTCTCATCTTGCTAAAATTTGGGATATCGAAAGCCGATTTTTCGGCAGACAAGTCCGCTGCTACTATATCACTGGCTCTGCATTATCTTCCAATGCACCACTTTCCCTATTTTGGGAAATTGAAATTCCCGCTCTAACAACATTATCATTGTATGCATCGTATTTTGCATTGATAAAGACATTGAAATGCTGAAAAATAAGTGATCAGCTTACACGCAGAGGCAGAGTACTCACCACAAGTAGGATAAGTTGGGCTCTTTAACCTTGGAATGGCACCCAGTCTTGAAGAATGAACATAAGCCAGTCGCATTCTGTGAAAAATATTTTCTCTAATCCTCCATTCGTCATCAGCTTCCCAAACCGCCTGAGAACCGCATCAACTGATTTTCTCTAAGAATTCTTGGCGAAAAGAAGATATGCCTGCTCGTTTATTGTCTTTCATTTTCCGCCAAATCGTTGGTTTTTGTTGAGTTGACTTACTAATAACTCCATAAAAAAACGTCGAAGGGTGTTAGCTGAGTATTTCTGGTTGGCCGCACTTGCGGACCACAAAGTTCCATCCAATCTCCGGGAAGCGAGCATTCGAACATTCACGAACAAACAAAAGCAATATGTGGAGGACAAAATCTTTCATGAAAATCAAATCTTCAACATTATACCAAAGACTGAATTGTCGCCAAACTTCATCTTGGAGCATGTTGAGATATCGTTTGGTATTCATGGTATCTCGTAGAATAAAAGGAACAGCAATAGGAAGATACTTTTCAATTACACACACAAACACGTACAAACACATACTATATATATATATAATATATATATATATATATATATATAAGAGTGAGAGAGACTGAGAGAGAGAGAAAGTGTGAGATGAACAGAAATATATATGAATATGCTGAAATACATTGCTATCGAAAGAAAACGAAAGGAAAAAAAGACGAAAAAAGGTAGGGGCTGATGGATCCCATACATGGACGGACAAACTGAGAGACAGATCAATAGATTGAATACATCGTTGTTTTCTTTGCGTTTACGTAAAGACCAACACCTTCTGCTGTTTGCTTTAGGCTATTCAGTTGGGACTCGGCTTGGCCTGGTGAAGCGTTAGGTCATTTGCATACCCTGCGTCTGTCTTAGTTTCTGCAAGATAGCGAATTTTTTTCTTTAGTTATTAAATCTACTGTTGGTTGTAGTAGATTAACTAAGCAGTTTTTAAACATATATACTACTAATATATCTTTTTGCAAGACTCCAGCAACAAAGTCGAAAAAGTGTCTCTATCGAGCGAAGGAACCATTGCTTTAAATGTTTTTGTAATGCTTAATTATAGCGGTAACAATTTCTGTTAGAATTCCACAAGCTAGTTAAATTTGTCCACTTTTCCTCTATGAATAGAACCAAACGCCCTAGAGAAATATATGAACACTAGTGTTGCCTCGAGATTATTTCCATGTACTCTTTCGTTGATTCGACGGATAGTCAGAGTCTATGTAAATGTGACTCGATTTCTTCAGAGGCCGTTTTAACTCGTATAAAGCATTTTTTCGACTTTAGGTCACATATGATTGAGAAGGCATTATAAACCTTAATTGATATAGTAGTAAAATTAATGCACCAGTCGTTCGAAGTGATTCTGAGGTCACGTTTCCTAAGGAAGAGGAGAATGTAGCCTTTTATCCTTTTTTCCGTTGTGTTTTCTTTGTACGCAGTGTTGTATAAGTTAAATAGCTGTGATGAAGGACGAACTACATGACCCTTTCTTTATAAAGATAATAATTTATTCTTCTAGAAGTCCAAAGTCTCAGTAGTGTGAGAGAGACAGATTGGGAGAGGGAGACGAATACAGATCGAATTGTACTCCTTCAAAGGGAGCATGTTTCGCTATTTATAGCGCTGTTTAACCACTTCTTGCTTATGAATATATGATCTAGCTATGTCTTTTTTATTTGGGTGGGTATAAATCCATATTTTTCCCTGACTTTTAAGAAATTTGGTGTTTAGATTTACAAACCAGTTTTTGAGAGAAGTCTCGGCAAGATATTTTTTTTAAATTTCTGTTTGGTCAGCATAATTTATCATTTTGATATTTGAGAATTCATGTTGTCACAAATGATCAGACCATTTTGTTTAGGAATGTGTCAGACAAGGGGAGATTGCTCATTATAGAAGATGGTGATGTCCGTTTAATCACTGACATTTGTGAGTCTGTAGCAAGAGATATTTGAAGGATAAATATTGCCATTAATTGTAGTACATATCATTCTTGGTTGGATTTTCTCTATTCTATTTAGAGATTTTAGGAACAGGATGGTTGGTTTGTTTTTAAGGCATATCAACCTTTGTAGGGTATTTAACGACAGATCCATTTTTATGCAAGTAGTCAGCTCTTTTTCAAACTATTTAGTTTTAGCATGAGTACAGTGTTTAATTGTCAAAACAGTTCTAATTCAGTTAATTCCATTTAGTATAAGTACAGATTTGTTTACCCGCAGTTAAATGTTTAAAACAGTTCTAAATTAAACAATTCAGTTTAGTGTAAGTACAATTTCAATGTCTTAAAAAGTTCCATTTCATACAATTCGGTTTAGCATAATCACGTTGTTTAAATGTAAGTAGAGTTTAATGTCAAAAACATTTCTATTTCAAGCTATTCAGTTTAGTCAAACAGATTTAATTCAAACAATTCAGTTTAATATAAGAATAATTTTTTCTACTCTCAGTTAAATGTCAAAACAGTTCTATTTTGAACAATTGAGTTTAGCGTAAGTACAGTTTCAAAGTTAAAAAACTGTTTTGTGTTTTATGCGGTGCACATATTGGGGGATCTTACCCCTTTGCAAAGGTGCAGTCGGTGTATTCTACACCTCCAGCTGACAGGGGAACAATCTGCTTTAGCTAGTTGGATATGATATTGATCGATTCGAACAGATTGGGACAAATCTCAAGATAGATAGATAGATAGATAGAAACTGCTACTTATAAAAGACAAAGATATTAAAGTATGTATGTAATATATATATATATATATGTGTGTGTGTGTGTGTGTGTGTGTGTGTGTGTGTGTGTGTGTGTGTGTGTGTGTGGATAGATAGATAGATAGATAGATAGATAGATAGAAACTGCTACATATAAAAGACAAAGATATTAAAGTATATATATATATATATATATATATATATATATATATATATATATATATATATATATATAGGTAGATAGATAGAGAGAGAGGGGGAGTAAGAGGAAGTAGTGGAGAGAAAGAAAGATAGACAGACAGACATATAGAGACAGAGAGATAAATGACCATAGATAGGTATGAATACAGCGAGATAATCGCAAGAGATATCGATAGTAGAGGGGGTGGAAATAAAGAAAAAAACATGAGCAAGTTGGAAATGAAAATACAGATAATAGAGAGATATAAATAGATTGAGAATCATCGCTGTATATTTGTTTTGGTTGGATTTCATGGGGAATTAACCAGTGAAAGTTATTTTATGTCAAACCCTGTTTATACATATATATTGAATATATATGATTTGGTTTGGTTGGGTTTTATGGCATATCAACTATTATATGTCATTTAATGCCAAACCCTGTTTATACATATATATTGAATATATATGATTTGTAAAAAAACATTTTGCTGGTAGTATTTTTAAAAGAACCTGAGATCAGGTTTTTGCACACAGTTAAATGGATTAAAGTATTTCTAACTCACACGAATAATTCTATTTACAATTACAATTTGTCTGTACACATTTGAATTGTTTCAGTAACACTAGTAATTCTATTCAAAATTAATCATTTTTTGCCAGCAGTGAAGTGGTCACATATATTGGTTTTCTGTTTAGTTGTTTTGTTTTACGGCATATCTAACCTTTTCAAGTCATCTAGCGCCAAATTAATACGTTTTGATAAAAATTTCAAACAATTCAGTATAATATAACACAGTTTTTTTTACACACAATCAAATTTCGAAACTGTTATATTTCAAACAATTCACTTCAGCATAATAGCAGTTTTATTTACACACAGTTAAATGTCAAAATAGTTCTATTTCCTACAATTCAATTTAGCATAAATAGGTCTATTTTTTGTTTACGCGCAGTTAAATGGAAAATAGTTCTATTTCAAGCAATTCAGTTCAGCATGATTACAGTTGAGTTTTATTTTTATCATGAAGGGTTTTCGGACTATTGTCTTTATCTTTATGGTTATTTCCACAATGTTTCGGTCGATATGTCCTCCGGCCTTCTTCAGGTGTTTGTCGAACTCGGGAACCTTCACGGAACTTCGAACTACGTCCTTTATTGAATCCACGGGGGTCACCTGTTCTGATTCCGTTAGCCATAACCAGATACAAGTGTTAAGTATTCCTGTATTGTTACTCGCCTGTACTCAGGATTGAACCTGCAACCTCCAAAAGATATTCTCCTTGGAAGCTTAGGGAACCAACGCCTATAACCGTTACGCCATGTGTCCAACCCTTAATGATAGAAATCAATAAGCTTAATCTCAGAAATTTAGACAACTAGTTGAGTTCTATTTAACCAATAGATAGGACCCTATCGGATGCAACCACTCCGGGCCAGAGTGGACCTGAGAGCGATGGAAATAAAGGGGTACCCCGCATTCCTTAAAGCTACAGCATTGCTGAAACCTCACCATCAGATTGTTTTGTCTCATACCTAAGACACTCTTTGGAGGGGGGGTCTTACATCTCTTCAGAGATGTGCAGTCGGTGTATTCTACAACCCCAGCTGACTAGGCAATACAAGTATTGCTATTTAATATTAATTATTCTATTCAACATTATTTATCATTTGCACACAGTCAAATGTACCCCCGTATTGCTATATAATACAAATAATTAGTGCTAATAATTTTACTCAAAATCTCCTTTTTGTTTTCACACAGTTAAATTGTGCCAAGTATTGCTGTATATCACTAACAATTTAATTAGACAGTCGTTTATTTACATATAATGTTCTAGATTTGGTTTGGTTTCTTTGTTTTATGGAATATTAACCTTTGTAGTCTATTTAATGCCAAAGCCATCTTTGTAGAAAAACAGTCGTGTGACTATTTAACCCATAGCTGGAAGGGTAAGAGTGTTCATACCAAGGGTATTTGTCCGAAATTGAATATAATAGCGCGATTGGAGTTCGAACTCGCTTACTACAATTCTGCGCTTCATCGATTTAACCATTACAACACAATGATACCCCACAAAGTGTTCTGTTATTAAAAATTCAATTTAATTTGTCATTTGTTTGCACAGAATTTAAATGTCAAACGGTTCTATCTGACCCATAGATAGGATTCTCTCACGTGCTACCTCTCCGGGTCAGAGTGGACTTGGGGGTGATAGCATTCCACAAGTTATAGAATTAATGGGGTCTCACAATCAGATGAAGTTTAGTGTCATATACAGGACATTCGACATAGATGCAGTCGATATATTCTACAGCTCCAGCCAACAGGGCTATCATAGATAGATAGATAGATAGATAGAGCCAGGAAGAAAGAGAAATTTTGAGGAAGTGAGACAGAGAGAGAGTTATGGAAATAATATATCCTTAGATGGATAGATTAATTGATAGAAACAAAGAATAAATCGCAGAATAGATAGATAGATAGATAGATAGATAGATAAAAAACTGTTTGGAATGGTGAGTCGAGTGACCACGCATATGAGCGTGACTGTTATTTATATCGGATCATTTCCTCGTCCGTACCACTTTCTTAACACCCGCAGACACGAACGAAAGAATGTTTTTAGACAATAAATGACACCCATAAAAATCGGCCCACAGATCGGGGCTCTTCGTCATCTAGACATATCGAGACATGAGTTTATGCATATATTCTCCTGAACTCTAAAGTTCGCACTTACTTACTCTTCAACAACGTTGTCGATTGCACGCGCCAAAAGAGGGTTTTTTTTGTTTTTTGTTTATAACGATTATTGGTTCAAAATGGCCGATGCCGCCATATCTGATTGTTACTGTGCATTTGCATGTGGAGGCGATAAAAAATGACAGCACTGGAAAATGTATGTAAGCGCCAAAGTTTAACAAGTAGTTTATGGGGCAATGAAGGGAATGTGGACTGAATGGCGACAGATATTTTGAATTTTTAAGGAATTGGGTTAGAAACATCGGGTAATTTGTTGTATTTTATGGCTTATTGAAATAAATATAAAAAGGGAATCTATTGTTGAATAAGCAGCATCTTATACTATTCTTTTGAAAGAAAGAAAGAATGAAAGAAAGAAAGATAAGATAATAGAAAGAAAGAAAGAAAGAAAGTTGCTGTAAGTTGATGAATACAGGAAAAAGCGAGGAAAGAACAACGATGAGTGAAAGAGACACCTAGAGAGGAAAAATGAGAGAGAGAGAGAGAGAGAGAGAGAGAGAGAGTTAGAAAAGAAATGTTTAAGAAAGAAAGAAAAAAGAAAGAAAAAAAAGATTGGGAAAAAAAGAAACTCTAATATAAACAAGTTAAAATCCGGAAAAGGAAATGAAATAGAAGTAGAAAAAATACAAAAGGTTAAATAAAAAAGGGCAAAAGAAAGAAGGAAACCAATATGAAGAAAAAGAAAAAGAAAATAAGAAAGAATATAAAAGGAAAAATATGAGAGAGAGAGAGAGAGAAAGAGAGAGAGAGGGAGAGGTTGTGCGTGTGTCGGAAAAAAATTTAAGAGAAGAATAAAAAAAAGGAAGTTGGTTTGCTGATGTAGAAAAAGATGGTAAAAGGAAGAAAGAAAGAAATGGTGGAAAATGCGTGAAACAATGTGGATGGGAAAAAAAGTGAAAAAAATTATGAAATTATGAAATTTAGAAAAAAAGAAAGGAAAATAAAAAAATATAGACAGAAAAAGGGAAGAAATTCCACTCTAGAAAACAAAGCTGAAATTATAAAAGTGACATGGAAAAAAATGAAAAGAAAGAAAGGAAGAAAAAACGAAAGACAGAAAATGGAAAGATGGTGAAACTGTAAATTTCAAACTCAAAAACAGAAAGAAAGAATTGCTTTACTAAAATCAAGGAAAAGAAATAATAAAAAATGAGTGTCAGTGGGTGAGAGTAAGAGCAAGAAGGAAATAATTAAGAATGATCGAAAGAAAGAAAAAGAAAAAAAAAGAACAAAAGAAAAAATCTGTGAAACGAAAAAATTTAGATTGATAGAAGCAAAAAAGAATGACACCCAAAAAGAAGTAAAGACTATGAAAGAAAGAAAGAAAGAAATGAAGAAAGAAGACTGAAAGTAAGAAAAGAATGGAAGGAAGAAAAGAAAGAAAGAAAGAAAGATAGAAAGAAAGAAGACCGGAAGTAAAAAAAGAAAAAAGAAAATGGAACAAAAAGGACCCTGTCAGCTGAAAAAAAAGGAATTGCTGGAGGAGTCGATACAGATATAGATACCACTATATCAATGATTTGGAAATGTTTGCTTGTCTGTCCTCAAGAATCAGCCAAAAGTTTTAATATAGAACTACCAAATATTTATTTATAATGAGAAAAAGTTTATTTGTCGGTCTTCTTGAAAGAGCCAAAAGTTTTGATGGAGAGCTACTAAATGTTTATTTATAATTAGGAAAACTTAGTCTGCCTTTGGGGGTGTCCTCGTGGTGTAATGGTTAAAGCGATGGACTGCAAAGTGGTAGTAAGCGAGTTCGTACTCCAGTCATTCACTTTCGGGCAAATACCCTTGGGAAAGGTATGAACCCCCCCATAAAGAAAGGATGAAAGAGAAGTGAGATAGAAAGAAGAAAACAGGGAGAGAAAACATATATATATATAGAGAGAGATAGAGAAATACCGAAAGGGTGGAAAAAGAGAAAAGATATAGAGAGAAAGACAAAGGGTGCAGATTAAGAGAGGAAGATAGAAAGAGCAGATAGAAAGAGATAACAGAGCGAGGATATAAAGAAAGGATGACAGGAAGGTGAGATAGAGAGAGGAGAACACAGTGGGTAAATAGAGAGGGGAAGACAGAGTAGGCAGATGGAAAGAGAAAGGCAGATAGAGAGAGGAAGATAGAAAAGGTAAATAGAATGAGGATTAAAAGAGGGGAGATTGAGAGAGGAAGTCACAGAAGGTAGATAGATAGATATCTATCTATCTATCTACCTTCTGTGTCTTCCTACACAAAGAGTGTAGATAGAGGAAGATATTCCTAAAACAGATATAGATCAACACGCATAGAGATGGTTAATGAGCTAATAGCAGAGAATGCTTTGCAATTTAATGTATTGCGTGTTCATTGAGTGTTCCAATACTGCAGCCTTGTGCCAGCCTACAGCTATTGACAGGTTTACAATTATATGGAAATATGTTCTCTCCGATAATATAAGCCGAGATTTCTTCCAAGCTATAGCTGTGTCAGTACTACTGTATGTATGCACCACTTGGACTCCAATGAAACGCATTGAGATAAAGTTCGATGATAACTTATCAAGAATGCTGCGCGCTATTTTGAACCAATCCTAGAATCGGCATTCTACAAAACAGCAGTTGTGCAGCTATTTACCTCTCATCTCACAAACAATCCCAAAAATGTAAGCAAAACATATTGGATACTTCCGGTGAAGAGAGGAGGAACTCTTAAGAAACGTCCTCTTGTGGAGTCCTACACATGGACTCACCAACCAGCAAAAACTAACATTCATCTGCGGTTTGAGGACACTACGTACCCTCTATACAGCCTACCTTCCTCCCAGGTATGGGTTAAATAATGCTACTACTGTTCTAAAAAAGGTTGGTATGCCATTAAACAAAGAAACCTTATTCTGTTTTCTTGAGACAATCAAATGGTTTGATGTAGAGCTACCAACTCTATATTAACTTCCGAAAAGCCTGTTTGTCTATTCTCTGGAGATGAGCAAACTGTTTGATATAGAGCTGCTTAGTCTATGTCACTAATTTGGAAGGGATTGTTTGTCCTCAGAAGACACTTTAACGGCCTGATGCACAGCTATCATATTTGATATGCATAATTGTTAGAGCAAAAATGTTTTAGCGTAGATGTAATTCAGGACAAAAAGGGTTTTATTACTAGAGTGGTCTCTAACAATAGATAATGTTTATCATAAAGTTATGTAACTACAAGACCTTCATAACTAGATTTGTTTAATAATAGTTTGTCTGCACCTTTTATTTGGCTTATGATATAGATAATCTTCAAATATTTCAAAGTGTAAGCGATTAATACCTCTCAAGTTTAACTGACTGGCAATGACCTTTAAGGACAGTGTAAAAGGTTGGCTCTCGCTAGAGCATTGTAATGTTTTTTGTTCCAGTTTCTTTACATAATATCATATCAAGCTTCATAGGTTATTTAATGCCAAGGCCATCCTTGTAGAAAAAAAAACGAGAGTAATACTATTTAACCCCTAAATGGTGGGGATAAGGAAGTTCATATCTTTCTTAACAGTATTTGTCAGAAGGGAAACGTAATTGTGTGACTGGAGTTTGAACTCTCGCAGTCCAGTGCGTTAGCCACTAGGTCATGCAGACTTCACCGGGGTGGGGGGTTTCGTGTAGAGTCGGATGACTAGAATCCTAGAAGTAAGAAATTAGATTTCAACTTTATTAGCCATAGCCGCTGAAGAGAGTGGTTATCATTTTTCATCCTTTTTCTAGCTCCTAGCACTTACCAGTCGATTATGTTATGTAATAGAGAACATGTTTTATTGGTTAGTGAAGAAATGGCTACACCGAAAATCTAATCACTATTCATAAAAAAAAAGAACATCGAGCAGCAACAAGGGATCGCGATGAAGATAGGGGCGAGAAGAACGATCACCGACCGTGAAGGAGAAAAGAACAAAATGGTGATACAAAAATTTTACTTTTTGTCAAGGTACTTCCCTTTGCTTACTGCCATTATTCACTGATGGATTATCTGCCCTTGCATATAACGGACGCTTCACACGAATTGTAGAAAATTATATTCCCTAGTACTTTTACTAATTTGATTATAAAAGTGAAGACACACAGCGGTTTCTTCATCAGTAGTAGTAAGGGGTTCGTTTCTATCAACTGTCTGTAGATAACGGACAGTTGGCTTCTCTGCTTGAGATACTCTACAAAACTAAACAACACAGAATAAACGGTACCTAAATCTTATTTATAATTTCTGACACAGAGAATCAACAATGGAATCCATTTTCCTCCAGATATTTAACGCATTTCTATAGTATACTATGCTATTCTCAAAGTAATACTGGCGTCAATTCCTGACCGCTGAGAATAACTCTATTCTTGATATTCAACGCGTTTCTATAGTAAATATCTATGCATTTTCGAACCGCCATGCTATTCTTACAGTAATTCGGGCGTCAATTCCTGACCAATAACAATACTTTTTTTTCAATGCATTTATATCGTAAATATCATATATCCTCCACATAGCAGGCCTATTCTGTCAGTAATATTTACAATAACTCCTGACCACTAACAATGCCTCATTTCCTCATTTTCAATGCACTTCTATCATAAATATTCAACTGTTTTCGCATAGAAGCCCTGTTTTATCAGTAACATTTATACAATAATACATAATTCTTGACCATTTTAAATACATTCTTTCTTTCTTTCTCTCTCTCTTTCTCTCTGTCTCTCTCCGTCTCTTTCTTATTTTAAACACATTTCCACCGTAAATATTTATCTATTTACATTTAGTACTTCAATTCTGTCCTAACCCTGTCATTCAGGGCTGTCGAATATACCGATTGTATCTCTGCAGAGAGGTAAGAGCCCTAACGAGTGTCATAGATATGATACTAAACCATATGATGATGAGGTTTACTGCTAGAACTTTGTAGAATGCGGAGTATCCATTCATTGCAATTTCTACATGATTCACTCTGACCCGGAGTGGTTGCAATCGAGAGCGTCCAATTTATGGGTCAAATATAACTGTTTGATATTTAATCTGAATGCAAACAAATGACTAAGGCTAAATTGAATTGTTAGAAATAGAACTGCTGAACCATTTAACTTTTTTTGGAATTTGTAAATCGGCAATTAAAAGTAGCTCGTATGTGATTAGTTTATTTCCAAGTTGGACGGTTGCAGTCCCTTGGTGGATATCTAAACGACTAGCCAGTTATCCAGTCAGTCTTTTAACCAGTGCTCAGAGAGAGGTTGAAAGTAAGATCTGCTTTTTCACAGTCTCAGTAGTCATTCTGTTAATCTGCCAGGCAGCTTGCCAGTTGTAAAGGGTTGAAAATCAAGAGCTGTTTTTTAACAGACTCCACCAGTCGCCCAGGGATGGTGTAAAATTTACAATTAGCAAAGTGAAAGTTAATCGGTTTCCGCAGTAGAGGAGAAGCCTTGAGTTTTTTGGGTTTTTTTTTAAGGAATCAGAACACTTGCAGAGTTCTCTTTACTTAATGTGAGTTAGTTTTGGGTGACATGTTTTCAAGAAGAAACGACAGTGGAAGAAATTTAGCGGAAAATTTTTAATTCCTCAGAAAACCGTCCTTCAGGATCGTCTAGAAGTCACGGAGAAAAGAATACATCCAACTGAAAGAGTGAGGAAATTTTTCCTACCTCGAGAAAGCCACGCGCCAGGTAATTTGAAACAAAAGAAAAAAAGGGAACTTTTCGTTCAGACACCATATTGGTATTTCTGTGAAAAATTGTTTTTGTAATGTACACATTTTCAATGTTTCGCTCCAATGGTAAGTAAATTATTTTGACTTTCCAACTCTTTCTTTTTATTTTAATTTTGTGTTAAATCGAATATTGTGTTTTTTGCTAAATTTGTGCAATGTCAGTGGAAACGTATGTATTGAATTGATATCCTTAGGAATAAATTCTTTGTAATGGGATAATAACATGTTAGTCTCTGAACTATAACTGTCGTTTTTTGTATGTCAGTTCTTAAGTTACTTCCCACCTTCTTCTCTTCTTATACGCACTTTTTATTACTTTGCTTTCTCTTCCCTTCACTCCGAAGATTATCGGTTAACTGCTGTCTTGGACGGCAGCATTCCAGGCATAATTAACCTCCTTTCCCTTTGTACCATAACAGTACCAAATAGAATGTTTCTACCGTTACACACCAAATGCACGTTTGTATCCTCGCCATGAGAAAAAGTAAATGACGAACACTCAAAACTCTGTCTTACTCAAAAAATCTATTCGCTGCTTCAATTTTAGAGTAGTTGGGGGAAAAAGAAACAGAGTATGAAAACTGATTCACCCACGATATCTGACCAAAGACTAACAACATGTCACGAGGAGAAAGAAGGAACAGACTTAGATCTTGAATGTTCTTCCACGTTTCTGCTAGTTCTGACGTGCTTGTTCGCTGGTTTCGTCTCCACAGCTGCGCATCTCTTTTAGGGACTCATCCCAACATGGAGCTCGTAAATTTCGTCTCTTTACATTGTTTTTGCTGGTGTTCCACCGCCTGTCTATACCTCGTCACGTCTCCCAACCAACTAACTTCCCACCTCGAGTCATCTCCTTACTTCCGCCTGATGTCCGCGGGAAGAATATATCCGTTTTCGGTGGGTGGTTCCACATTGCGCAGAAGATTTGTGACCCCTGGTTTTTTCTACTCATTTTTAATTACCCTAGACATTCACCCAATATATTTTATTCTTGTTCTCTAAAATACAATATCTACGTGTCAACCCTTCGTTTTTCATGAATATATTTATTTAACTATTTATTTGTTTCGACAGGGTACCACTGACACTTAAGACGTTGATCTACACGCATAAACCCGCTAAATATGTGGGCGGTGGTACAAATGTCTATGAATAGTAGTTGTTGAAATGTCTATTGAGACTGTACCAGCACAAATTTCCATTTGAACACAGAAGCGTTGCAAATTTCTATTTATGCCGTGTAATGTTTTAACCGTCCATTGGGTGCGTAACGGTACCCTTCCTCCATTCTCATAATTCATATTAGTCAGTAAAGTTGACGACCGTAGTCGAGGGCGACCAGAAGGCTCCCTTTTCAATAGCTACTACACCGAGGTTTTGGGGAGGGCGCTACTCCTTTCCCTGGATTGCTCCAATTTATACACTATACGTACCTTATATTGCTGAGTGTTAAGCAAGGAGGTATCAAGTACCATTTTGAAAGTCTTTGGTATACCATGACCTTGGATTGAACCCAGGTCTCCAGGATCATTGGCGAACACTCTACACACAGGGCCAATCTACAGATGCACATGTATATAGTAAGTAAATTTGGCGACTGTAGTTGACGATGACTCGAAGGCTCCCTTTTCGATAGCTACTACACCGAGGTGTAGGGGAGGACGCTGCTCCTTTCTCTGGATTGCTCCACTTTACCCTTGATTCGCGCCTTATAATGCTGAGTGTTAATCAAGGAGGCATCAAGTACCATTTTTTTTAGTCTTTGGTATAACTCGACCTGGGACGCAAATTTCTTTCTTCATACTATCATCACAAGAGTCTGTAGAATCACAGAAAAAGAAATTAAAAAAACATATAAACAAGCAATAAACTGCACAAAAAATATGTATGATTAAAATCTTAACAGTGATTAAGATTTGAAAATCAAGCCCCAATTTAACTTACATAAAATTTAAACTTATAGTTTCAAAGCCTACGCATAAACTTTTTTTACAGACCCAGTGGAGTGTTGTTTTTCGTTGTAAAAATACCAAGTTACATCAGGGACAAGAGCAATGACAAGTATCAGACAATCTCTTCTCTTAGAGAGGTGTTTATTGATGAGGAAAAAGGAAAACAGTCACCGACAGATTTCTTTGGGTTGTTCCACACTTGCGCAGAGGATTTGTAACCTCTGTTTTTATATACAATTTTAATTATCGTTGACATTCACCAAAAATATTTTGTTCTTGCTGGTAAAAATATATCTACGAGTCAACACCAGTCTACACAACTCTATGATGATAATACATACTGTCAGTAATGTCAGTAATATTATGTCAGTAATATTTATAATTATTCTTGAATACTGTCAATGCTTCTCTTCCTGATTTTCAATGCATTTCTCTCGTAAATATTAATCTATTATACAATTTAAACCAGATTAAAAACTGGCCAAGTTTCACACATATTTCACGTTTTGATAGGGTTGGGCAAATCAATACAACAATAATAAGAATCTCAAAAACATAACACTTTAGTAAAAAAAAGCCGGCAATTTACAAGGAACAAATGAAAGATTCCTGAGCTAACCTTTCCAGCATCCAGCTAGTATATATACTTAATTATATATCCAACAAAGTATATTTTTTGAACGTTTATGTGTCTTGGTGATATTGTAAGGTGACATTTCTACGTGGGAATTTATTAATAAGCCTTTAAATTTAATGTTTCTCATTCATCCGGAGGCATTTGAAGAATCTTTAATGCGAGATGTAAGTATAAAATACTAGTAAAAGCCTTAATATACGCCGAAAGCAAAGAGTATCAAGCAGTAAGGTAAAATAACTTATGAGATATTCTCCGAATTAAATACATATTCCATTTCTAATAAGAAATGAGGTTGATATCTATTAAAAATTTCTCTTAAGTTATTCTTAAAATAATTAAGATTCCATTTACTGACTTCAAAATTATTGATTTATTTCTAGGAAATGGCAAAAAAATGATGGAATAACAACCTTCACCATAAACACTTCATAATCAAACCCACTTTGCGAGACTAGAGACCAGCATTCAGAAAATCGAGAAAGAAATAATTCACTCAATCTCGATTATGCATGGGTCACACAAGACTTACTCTATTATACTCCATCAAGAACAACACTCTTAATTTATTCAATGTCAAACACTATGCACTAGTAAAGAATCTCTCATTGAATGAAAAGCTTGCACTCACACCAGAAAACACCTTTTCAATGTAAATTATATGAAAGATCTATTTTAAAATATCAACAGCGATGAAATTCGGTCCTTTTTGAGAGAAACAAAATTATGCTAAAATATTTTAACGAAAACCTGATCAATATCACACAAACTAACCCTGCACCACGATTCCCGATAATGCTAATAGATTTTCAAGACTATTAACTGCAAAAATGTAAGTGTAGACGTACAACGTATCTCATTCCCTAACCTCTTGGCATAAAATAACAATAGACGGGTTAAAATCCATTAAACTAAGTCAATTAAAATAATTAACATGACGATGCTAAAAAGTTCTTGATTCAACTTAGAAAGTTGCCATAGCCTACGTTCTACAGACTGCTAATGTCAGTAATAGTCAATCGTCTGACGGTGGGGGATGGAGAAATATAAAAACACATTTCCCCTCGAATGTTAGGACCCCATGTGACACTATGAAGGGGGTACGCCAAGCAGACGATCTTTTTGTTTGTTTTGGCGCGAAACCAAACAAAGGCCTGACATCAAGATTTTCGACGCGACCGGAAGTGGGCAAGAGAACGCCAGTCAGAGAGTTGGAAAAGGGGAACTCAGTGAAGGGAGTTGGCAGAGGAACCCAGAGAAGGCAGTTGGCGAAGGGAGACGCAGAAGGGGAGTCGACAACGGTCAGCAAAAGGAAGCAGCGAGGGAAGGCCAATCAGGATGAGTTGGCATTCCTAGTAGCTTTGTAGAAATTTCGCTAGAAATACACGCTAGCGTTAGTCTGCAGATGCACAACGAATGCAGTGTTACAGAACTCCTCTTCTTGCACTTTGAGTTGACCTAAGCCCTTATTGTTCGTTTGTTCTTTGTTCTTTTTCTCCCGCTCACTTGGTTGTATTTCTTATGGCCACAAAGAAATGTGACATGCCCCGGCGGAAACCACTAGATGATTCACTGGCGAAGAAAAAATTGTTCAAAGAAGTTGATAAGTACGGGGGCTGCGAAGGGGTATTGTCACACACAGCCACTTTAATTGTTCTGATCAGTTTCTGTAGCCATTGTTGTAAATAAAAATGAATAATAGGCGCAACGTTCGGGTAACCTTCTTCATTCAAGAAGGAACGTGCCGTTCTCGTATCTTAGAATCATTCAATCGTCATCCGTCCACAAACTGTTGGTCTTCTCATGTCCCCCGCTAAAAAAGAGACAGAATCGAGAAATCCCCTTTTGGAGGGCTTCACTAAACATTATACTCTTACGTACGGGTTAGCATCTTTTGACCACCTTCTACCACCACTTAGAAGACCAATCGAGTCTGGTAACCACGGCTACTACTGATTAGTTGCTGTTTTCAAATCGAGGTGTTAGATCAAGGATATAATTAAATACCTAGCTTACAAGATGATGTGTTGCCTTTTGTCAGCGCGACTTTCATCCGGCTGCTGGCATCTCAATACCAATTGTCAAGAATACAACAGAACAAGCTGAAAGACTGGTAGTGTAATTTGTTCTTTAAGAATTTAGAAACTGGAAGGATCAGAACTACCACTGTGTAAGGAAAAGAGAAGAACCATTTCCACCATTGTTTTTTATCACTAAAAAAAGTGGTAAGTCTTTCTCCAGGGAGCAAACATCTGGCAAGATTCTTGTGTCGAATTTATCTCAGTTTCCCGAGCAATAGTAATATTTTGCCAATGAAAATGAGATTTTTTTTCAGATATGTTGAAGACTCAGATATCATCGTTGACCGAGAGAAAGTTGAATAACACTTTCACCTAATTCAAGAAAACCTTGGAATTTCTCAGATTAACCCATAGACATTCTCACTTACAGGATGCGGAAGCAAAATATGAAATAATTTTAAGACATTTTTTTTTAGTCTGATCAATTCAATTTTTGAAAAAATATGATAAATCTAAATATGTATGATAAGCTATTCTAATACTTTTTCATAGAAATTCAACCCAATATGAGTTTGCAAGAAAAGAAAAAACAAAAATTCTATGATTTGCTTAACACCGAAACCAAACCAAAAAGTTTCCGAAATACTTGGAGTTTATTTATGGCCCCCTTCAAGCCAAGAATGTATCCCATCATTGATTAGGCTATATGGGATGTTTAAAAAAAATAATACAACTTCTTAGTTAGATATTGGCTCACTTATGACTGCTAGTAAGGCTAAATGGAATAAAATGTTCGAGGAATTTATTTTGAAGACATGCAAATCGTTTCGAAGGCGTGTTGATACAATAATTGAAAAAATGGTGGTGGTATTGAGTAAATTTACTGTTTTGTGTCTCCATTCTTATTTTGTTATTTATATTTTTAAAATTAAAATTAATCATGTTTTGTAATAGAGTCATTTATCATTCTACAAGAATATTTCAAATTTCGTTTCCACAACCTGTAAGTCATATTACGAGTATTGCTATTTAGACAAGCAATGTCTATGAAGTTTAAGTCGGAAAGAATGTTTTGGGTTCTTGAATTTTAAGAAATTAGACGTATCAATTCCAGCGTCGTGTAAGAAAAACTAGATTATTGGTTCCACTATTGTCTTTTGTTGATAAAAATGTGCTCTCTCTGTCTCTGTCTCTGTCTCTTGAACTAATGTCTGACTGGAGTCTTGAGTTGAATGTGATAATATCCAAAAGAATAAGTCCATGCAAATGCACATTCATTCTTATATAACAATATAAATTGAAGTAATAAATAGTTTACTTCCGTTAGAAGTGTTTAGTTTGTTTCAAAATTCCAGTTTTCATCGCCAATTCAGGATAATTGATAAAAGTATAAACTCCTTTCTTGTTGCTGATTCTAAAATCTTTTATTTTTTAAACATTTTTCATAAATTGAAGACCGATGCTACTATCTAGAAAAGATCCTGTTGTAAGGGAAAGAATTTCATCCTTCCCCAGAAGTTGACTGAAGCTGAGATAGGAACCATGATTCAGTGATTTCAACTGTAACTCTTAGAAATTGGGTTGTGCTGACTAGTAAATAGGATGTTGGCAAATCTAAAGACTTCAGTTCAACGATGAAGAATGTGACAGGACCAGTGAGTATTGATATAAGTAATCCTTGTACCATTGAAACACGGGATAATAAAACGGAGACCCTCATATAATTGTTACGTGAAACCATTAAGAGTTAGGTAAGATGGTTTTATTTGATGATTTTCCTTAGCCTATTTAAAACTTGATTCCTAGTTGGACTTTTTCGAGTGCAAAGATATTTTCAGAGTACCAGCAATTTTAAGATTAGATTTGTCGAGTAATGATCTAACCAATCATTAAATCTTAACAAAAACGAGGCCAACCTAGGGAAATGGTGTTTTAGTAATTACTTAGAATTAATTTTTCCTTGATTTTATGAATGGTGAAAAACGTCAAAGTTTTAAATTTAGTCCTCATCCATAACTGTCTCTGATTTTTAAAACGAAGAATTCAATACTATTTAACCATGCTACTATAATTACAAACGTTGCCCTTTGAAACCAGTGGATAATTCTTATATGTTTTAAGACACATTGAAATTTTTTATACCGTAAGACCGCACTCATTAATATATTTAGCATAATTACTGCAAAATAGAAAGTTTAAGTTTTTAGTTTATAACTTTATCAATATTCTATCTGCATATCCTTCTTTGAAAAGAGCAAATTTTAAGCTACAAAACAATAATATTTCTCTACACAGTCACCAACGCAGCCACTGATTTTTTACTAGCGATGAACAAGAAGCTGAATTCCGTGACCGGCAGTCGTTCGCTCAAAGTTACGAAGCTGATATGTCTAAACAGAGACAGCAGAGATATGACAAGCAGCATTCAATACAGAAGAAAAAAAAGGGATTTGACCATCGTTTCCATGAAAGATGAACCCCGCAGACAACAGTCTTCTGACAACAACGCCCTCTAGAGAGTGTCATGGAAGGCCCTTGATAATACCTGATTCATTCAACATGTCCAGCAGCAATATCTCCGGAGAAATAATAGATTTGCGCAAATAAAATCTTGCTCTATCCAACAGGGTTTGTGTAATCACTGTATGTGGTTACCCAACCCCTCCGGCACGGGTGGGATGTGACACAGGGTTGATCTTTAAGCGGTATAAAGTGGATTTGAGCTTGGATAACTGATAAGCACTATGTGCAATGAAGGATAAATGATAAAAATCCATTAAAAATCAGGAAGAAATCGTCAGAGGTCAGCAATTATTGTATATATTTCTGACGTAATAACGATGCTATATGTAAGTAGATGTGGCACTAGGTAGTTTTATAAGCGGAGTAACACTGATTTGAATTCAGATTTTTTTCTCTTACTAGATTCGTTGCCTAAGTTTAGAGAACCCAGTCTGTCAAACTATTTTAGTCACAATTAAGAGAGAAAAGATCCCATTCATGACTTTCCTAAGGTAATTTGGGCGGAGTTAAACGGGAGCTGCTTCGTACTGGATTTGAACTCCGATCACCGATTTCAGCTCCGACGATGCTAACCGGGACGCTAAGCTTGCATGGTTTCTATTGTTTGGCTTGATTAATGGCATATCAACTACCGTGGGTTGTTTGAAGCCAAAATGAGCCTTGTGGAAGGATTGTCGAAAAACTATTTAATCTATTGCTCGTAACCCAACACTATTTGAGGGTTCTTACCTTTTCCTGGAGTATTAGGTCAAAAGAGAACTTTATAACGCAACTTGAGTTCGAACTAGTTTACCACATAATCACAGTCCAGCTCATTAGCCTCTGCATCACGAGGACTCCTCGCCAGTAGAAATGAATTCGAGGCATTGTTTTTGAGCAGACGTCGTATGTAAATGTCTAAAAGTTTAAATTAATAATAAAACTAAAAAATGGTGGAGAGAAAAACAAATGAATTCCAAGTCTTAGACAAAGATTAGATAAACGAAACATTGGCAAATGTCCACAATAACGAAATTCCTCTTCATGTGCCCTTCCGGTTAAAAAAAAGTGCTGTCAGCACAATGGGAAAAACAACGGAAACCCAAAGATGTCTGTTTATCACATACACACGGTATCGACTGCTTTGTAAAAAAACACTCTATAACAGAATATATGCATATATATATATATATATATATATATATATATATATATATATATATATATAATTTCTAAATGGAGGAATTGTTATTATCATAGAATTTCCATAACAAGAAAATCCGGCAAACACCTACACGTGACATACGGAGCACTGAACAGCTGTTTCGACCTAATTAGGTCTCATCAGCAGTGCACACAGTGATCTCCATGTCTCAAAGGGGATTACGTACCCTTCGAGACACATTAGGTCAAAGTGTTCGCGCAATTTATCATGACTTGTTAATTCGGCTTCCCTTATATGTGGCATGAACCGATGGCCCAGTGGTAGAGTTTCGGCTTCTGCATGGTCTGGTTGTTGGTTCGATCTGCAGTAGTGGAAATCACGGTGTGCACTGCTGATGAGACCTAATAAGGTCGAAACAGCTGTTCAGTGCTCCGTATGTTACATGTAGGATTTTCCGGATTTTCGTGCCGGATTTTCTTGCCATGGTAATTCTATGTATATATATATAATTACCCAGCCCTGCAGCAAAATAGCTTGCCCGTTTAGCTGGGGCTGTAGAATACACCGACTGCTAACAAGTGTCCTGGATATAACACTAAACAATCTGATGATGAGGTTGCAGTAATGCTGGAGCTATCGATAGGAAGTCAAACGTAACTGATAAAATAAAGGACAATTTTTCCAAGCAGTGGTTGTGTCAATTCTACTATATGGATACACTACATGGACGCAAAATAAGCCTTTCAAGAAAAGGCTTGACGGCAATTGCACAAGAATGCTACCAGCTATATAGAACAAATGCTGAAAGTTTCTCCTATCTCTAAAACCATCCAAATAAGACGAACAACTCATACGGGACACTGTTGGAGAAGTAAGGACGAATTCATAAGCGACTTTCTCCAATGGACTCCTCACACGGACGAGTAGGGGTTGGACGACGAGTTCGAACATCTACTGCAGCTCTGTACAGATGCAGGATGTAGTCTAGAAGACCTACCGGAAAAAATGGATGTTAGAAACGAATGACTTAAGAGAGTCAGGGAAATCTGTGATAGCAAGGTGATAGGATATATATATTCAGAAACTAAATGATGCACTTACAGGATTGTTGGTTGGTTGGGTTTATGGCATATCAACCCTTGTAGGTTATTTAATGCCAAATCCATTTTTATACAAATAGTTCTATTTCAAACAGTTTAGTTATTCAGTTTAGCATGAGTAAACAGATTAACATTTCTATTTTAAGCTATTCAATTTAGTCAGACAGTTCTAATTCAACCGATTCAGTCTATCCTGGACACTCGTTGTGGGGGTTTTACCCCCTGCAGAGGTGCAGTATGTGTATTCTAAAGGTCCAACTTACGAGATAGAGAAGATCCATAATTTCTTGTGTTCTCTGTATGAGATGAATTGAAGCGTAAAGTGCTAATTCTTCTTTAAAATCGTATTTTCCAAGAAAAATTCTTCATGTCAATCGATCAGAGCAAAAGATGAGTAGATTTATCTATCTTTTCTACGGAAATATCTAAATGGCCACCCACCAAAACAGCATTTTGATATACATTGAGGTTTCTTAAGGGTACAATAAAATGGAAACGGTTGATAATTTAAAAAAGCAAAAACTTACATTCATATCTGAGTGTCATGTCAACATCTACCTTTTTTTATAAGGTGACTTACAAAATGAAAATCTACATTCTTTATTCCTTTGATATTTAAGTGAGTCACTATGTTCTGACAACGGGAAAATGTTGCCGAAAAAGTAATAATTTTTATAGTAAAGTGTAAAAGTTCACTTATAAAAGCTTCTGAATAGACTTTCTTTTAAAGCATTGCAATATCTATCTATCTATCTATCTATCTATCTATCTATCTATCGATCTATCTATCTATCTATCAATCTATCTATCTATCTATCAATCTATCTATCTATCTATCTATCAATCTATCTATCTATCTATCTATCTAAGTCTCTTGCATTACTGTCTCTTTCTCACTGTTCATCTCACTTTCCCTCTCTCTTTCTACCTGTCTCAATTTATTCCTTTCCCTCCTCTCTCTCTCTCTCTCTCTCTCTATATATATATATATATATATATATATATATATATATATATGTTTCATTAAATAATAAACACAAATTTTGTCTGTATAATTTGTTGAAGATGTTTTCAAGTTTTCTGATAAGTGTCTTCGTTTCAGTTTGGAATTGGTGTATTGGTTAAAGCGCTGTACTGTGGTAAGTGGTTTCGAACACTAGTCGCGCCATTACGATCACTTTCCGACAAATGCCAATGGGAAAGGTGTGAACCCCCTTATTCTCCCACCTGCGGATTAAATAGCGTCACTACTGTTTTACTAGAAAGATATCTTTGGCATAGAATAACCCATGAAGGTTAATATACCATTAAAAGAAAGAAAGAAATTCTTTTCTGTGTCATTATCATACAAATTTAAATTATTTTGCGTCCCTTCTGTAAACATAAATACACTCGAACGTGTGCGAACGCACTTGCACACTGAATAATTTCAAATATTTACGACTATCAGCATATAAACAGAAACGACTTTTTTAGAAATATTAAATCTCTAAAAAAATTGCCATTCGTATTTGAGGATTAAAATGTACAATTTGGGTTTGGTTAATTTGTAGTTGATTTCATTTTGGGTAAGAGTTTTAAGACATAATATTCATCTACCCTCAAACGCCTCTGGATTTGAAGAGTCGAAAAAGTTCTACTTGGAGAAATTTATTATGATATATATATATATATATATATATATATATATATATATATATATATATATATATATATGAAGAGCCAGTCAATAACGAGCGAAACTAATTTATAATGGAACATTCATATTGCATTTCTTGTTTCGCAATATTTTGCTTTGCATCAGGTTATTTATATATGTTTACATATAAACTATCAAAATTAAACGAAGCAGACAAGCAGGACACTGCTGTAGAAGTAGGGACGAGCTCATAAGTGATGTACTTCTGTGGACCCTTCACATGGACGATTAAAGGTAGGACGTTCAGCTCGAACCTATATACAGCAGGTCTGTGCCGAAACGGGAAGTAGCCTTAAGGACCTGCCAGAAGCAACGGACAATAGGGAGGTGTGGCGAGAGAGGGTCAGAAATATCCTTGCTGATAGCGTGACATGATGATGATGACATATTAACTTTACATTGAGCACTCAATGTGGATAATTCCGTCAAAGTATATTAACTGAATATATATATAAATATATATATTGAATAATAAAGACACATTTTATCTATATAATTTATTTAAGATCCTTTGAAGTGTCATAGTTTCAGGTTTGAATTGGTAGATGAATTTCCCCAAAATGTCCGGGCCCTTTATAGACCATCATCAGGGGTTGCTTGCTTGTGTAAGGTGTGTTGTTTTCAAAATGAGTTTTGAAACAACACATCTTCCACGAATAAGCAACCCCTGATGATGGCCTATGAAAAGTTCGGATGTAATACTAGGACACTACTTCCGTAGAGTAATGCTGTTTTGAATAAGATTTATCCTTCTCCAAGGTTAAAGATCCCAGTCTGCCCTATGAGTATTTCTTTCTCTTTACAGAAAATATAAGTGTTATTGGAGACACTACTAACACCATCCAGTACTCGAAGTCTGGGAGATGTCTTTATTACCTAAAGTTATATATATATATATATATATATATATATATATATATATATTGCCGTCATCACACACACTTTTTAGTTGTATCAGAAATCTTTGTGGCTAGACACGTACGACGCTTGATGCTGGGATCTAAACCCGCCTAACTTTACGTCAGACTTGGTATCTTACCGCTCACCTTACAGACGACATACGTCAGCTCCGGAATTATCTGGCATTATGTAGTAGCTTTCGGTTGTTTAAATTTTGCATTACCGGATACCAGCTCCATACATTAGCCGAACTTTCCATTACGCGAACGGCAGCCGTTAATTCCTTCGCCAGAGTGCTCAACCCTTTGTGGGGGGAATCATAGATAGATAGATAGATAGATAATGAGCTATGCACATGGTATGTGTATGTATATATAATAGTTGTAAATATATGTTTATTCATGTGTGTGATATATCCTGTGAAGGGCATTTTTCCAATTGGTTTTCTTTGTTCTGTGGACAGGAAAACGGATTGTAGTCTTCTCCAATAGAAATAGGCACAAGTGGGGGAAGGTTACATTTCTTGTTTAAAGGTCAGGGGTGGATAGATTTTCTTTGCTTTTGTCAAATTCATACTAATTTAAGTCGATTTGGCAAGCGTTTTCAGTGAATGAACAAATGCGACATCGAGCCTCATCGAGGATTGTCGTTCAATTGGAAGAAGAGAATTACCTATAAGAGAGCCTGAATAAATACAGAACGTTTTAAGAATTTATAAAGTATTGAGAATTGTTGTTCTGTCTTTTTTGCTTTCATAGCAAAATGAACGTTGTTGAAATAGGAAGATCTGTCTATCCATCTATCAATTATTTTCTGTTCATATCTATGAATATATCTATGCAACTAATATATAGTGTCATCCATAGACACGTACAAAAGAAAGCACAGCGATATCTGAATATTTTTGGCTGTACATTAATACTTCTAATAAAATGAGAAAAAGAGAATCACATTGACGCCTTAATTTCACTGCAGATGAGGTCCATACAAATGTGAGAGGTGTGAGACGAATCTAAAAATTTTTCCTCATTTAATAAAATAAAAAAAATAATTTACTATAGTTCCAACCGGCAATAAAATAAAAAAAAAATGGAAGTGTGCTAAATGAGGAGAAAACTCTTCACCCATCTATCCCCTTCCATCCTTCTTTCCTGTGTCTATTCTGAATTATTTTATCCATAAGATCTGAAGAAGTCCTGTTGATTTTTTTGGTGTTTTTGATTTATATCAAAAACCCATAACAGGATGGAAATAAATCTATAATCCTAATGTGACCGATTTTGTTTTTTCTTAAAGATATATATATATATATATATATATATATATATATATATATATATATATATATATAAACTGATAACAACGATCCAAGTGGAAGGAATGATTTATTAACGGGTCAACACTATAGCGTTTCGGTTCTACTGAACCATCATCAGGGCCATGAGGGGGGATATTAATAATTTTAAGTTAACGAAGGATGATTAGAAATATGAAATACAAAAACCTACGGGAAAATATGTATAGTAAGAAAAAGTTAGCCGTTTAACTGGCAAATCAGCGTTTGATGTTTAAATTACGTCATTTGACTTATTTGGAATATTGTATAGAATTATGTACGTTGTTATTAATATCACCCCTCATGGTCCTGATGATGGTTCAGTAGAATCGAAACGCTATAGTGTTGACCCGTTAATAAATCATTCCTTCCACTTGGATCGTTGTTATCAGTTTTTCTACATATTGTCGGATTACAATCCCTTATTTACTCTTCATATATATATATATATATATATATATATATATATATATATATATATATATATATGTATATATATATATATATATATATATATATATATGCTAGCTGTACTGTGAAAATGTCATATAACAGATCGAAATGCAGTCGTACTATTACGTTCTCTTCGGGACAAATACTCGAGGAAAAGGTAAAAAAAATATTTCCCCAGATATAGTTTAAATAGTATAACTTCCATTCTTCTATTACAATGGCTTTGGAATTGAATAACCCATGAAGTTTAATACGTCATTAAAACAAAGAAACCGAGATTAAACCCAAACTGAAACCAATAAATCGTTCGAAAAACATTGTTTTTCTTAAATCAGATAGGTAGGAGGTGACTGTGGTGTAATGGTTATCGTCGTCGGAAATGGACACGGCGACACGAGTTCATATCCTGGACGAGACTGATTGCATTTTACATAGCACTAATACCCTTGGGAACGGTATGAATGCAATTATTCTCCCTCCAGCTATGGGTAAATAGTAGGGCACACAGGGGTCTTCAGCCTTGGTGAGGCAATTAGTCTAGAAGAAGGAAAACTCTGAATTCAAACCTGTTAAACTCCTCTTAAAATTGACCTTGTGTCGTATTCTGCCCGAGTGGAGGGGTTGGTAAATATGTTTTTTCTTAAATCAGATAAGTACTAAAATACTTCCCTGTGGAGCAAGTTGAAATCGAAAATGAATAATTTTTTTAACGTTCTCACGTCATGATCATAAGTATAAGTTACATATATTTTAAAAAAAAAGCAATGAAATCTTCAGATTAAACGTGACATAATATAATCTTTCAATCTGAAGATCGTTTTTTTTCCATCTAAAGATTGTATCCATCGCACTTATGAGATTTTATTTCCCCGAAAAATTTTTCCCAGGTAGCAGATGGTTCTTCTGAACTCCTTTCACTCTGCTTGACCTCCAGGTCATACCACAGTTGTTGATTCTCGATTCATCTATCGAACTTATTCTGTACACTTGACAGACAATACATTAACATATCAAAACCTTTTGATGTCTTCACAAATGAAAAGCTGTTCATTGTTTGCACCCTATAAAGTCAACCATCTATAGATATTTCAAAATTTATCCATTGAAGTAAAAGTAAAATTAACATATTATATATAAAAGTAAAAGTAACATGTTATATATAAAAGTAAAAGTAAAAGTAAAATTAACATAATTTATATAAAAGTAAAAGTAAAAGTAATACGTTATATATAAAAATAAAAGTAAAAGTAACATATCATATATAAAAGTAAAAGTAAAACTAATACGCTATCTATAAAAGTAAAAGTAAAAGTAACATATATATATAAGTAAAAGTAATACGTTATATATAAAAATAAAAGTGAAAGTAACATATTATATATAAAAGTAAAAATAAAAGTAATACGTTATATATAAAAGTAAAAGCAAAAGTCATACGTTATATTTAAAAGTAAAAGTACAAGCCACATATATATAAAAGTAAAAGTAATACGTTATTTATAAAAATAAAAGTAAAAGTATCATATTATATATAAAAGTAAAAGTAAAAGTAAAACGTTATATATAAAAGTAAAAGTAAAACTAACACCTTATATAATAAAGGAAAAGTTAAAGGTACAACTTATATATTTAATCTCCAATTCATCTTTTAGCTTGAAACAATTTCACTTATGTTTGGGGCTGAACATAAGTTTTGGTGCGCAGAGAATACCCATTGGATAAAAAGGATCATTTTTCGAAGCCTTTTTGGTTTTCTTTATAATATCAAATAAAAATTAAACCTGATGAAATCAATTAACAAACAGTGAAAACCAAATGGTAAGAAAAATAATTTAAGAAGCCATTTTTACTAACTGTTGGATGAATTACCTTGCCGAATTTGATCTGTATATAAATATTGTATTAATAGTGTATAAATTCTCTGCAAACATTCTTTTTTAAGTTCATGTGAGGAGATAGTAAAACGAGGAGATGCTTAAGGTGGCATAATAAACAAACTAACGAAAAAAGTTGATATCAATAGTAATTTATGCTTTTGGTACAGTCACCTAAAAATTGAAACATGGACTGGAAGACTTGAAAATAAAAAGATAAGTGGAGACCATCTAAAATGCAGCATTATAGAGATCGGCCAGAATACTGAAAAGAGTCCTAGACACTTGAGGAGACTTGCTACCACTCAAATTCCAGTGAGAAACCATGGGCTAACGCTGGTATGAAAAACTTGAGAAAGAGTCCTGCGAATGTTGACAGTTCTCTTTTCAGTTACACGAATTGTGATTTAAGTTTCCACATCAACCAGAGACCTAAACGGAAAGCATGAACTCGGGAAGACAACCAACTTGCGCGACACTGCCATTTTAGGGGTAACACTACACAAAGAGGTTATAGGAAAAGAATGATGTAGATCTGTCAAGAACTTTCTAATTTTCAGACAAGTAGTCAGAGACTCGCTCATTAAGTTAGAACAATAATAAAGAAGGGTTGGTTTTCTGACCTTGAAATAATAGAAATACACCAGAAAATAAATGATCAACAAACTAGTAATAATACATTACCTGGCACATCAAATGTTAACAAACAAAAATAGCCGATCCGAAAAGAACCACCAACTGCGTAAAATGAAAACTCCACACAACCTAACACTGCACCACCAAACAAACACTGTCACAAGAACAAAAGTTAAATCTAGAAAATTTTAAGAGAATTATGATCACTTTACCATCATTAAGAAACATTGAATGGAGAATAGCTACGGCAGAGACAAATAAAGTGAATCAAGTACTGACATATATATCAACGAATACTATAACCGAATTAAATGAACTAATTTATGCAGGAGCGAAATCAGTGAGTGAGAAAATTGGGATCCCCTCAAAAAGCAGGGAAGAAAAATCAAAACCCGGATTGGAATTTCGACTAGAAACTCAGATAAAAAAATCTACGAAAACAGGCAAAAATGATAAATCAAAAGAAAGATGCTGGAATGATTAGGAACAGAAAAGAAAAGACAGGAAAAAAATTACAATAAACTTGAGGAGATGAACCAGAAAGTACTGGCGAAGGAAGGAAGATTAAAGAGATATCGACAAAGCGTAAAATAATACAGACAAAACAGGACATTCCAAAACAACGAAAGAAAATTCTATCAAAAATTGAGATGAGATTACAATAAAACATACCAACAACCGGATACAAAAGAAACCCAACGATTTTGGACTAAAATATGGCAACCAAAAAAACATAACAAAAAGGTTGAATGGATAAACAACATGACAACAGAACTAGAAGGACTCGAAGAAACCCCCTAAGCAGAAATACCGATTGACTCAAAACGACACTTAGAAAGATATCAAACTGGAAAACGCCTGGCCAAGATGGAATACGTGGTTTCTGGTTCAAGAAATCCACCTCCATTCACGACAGACTAGCACGAGAAATGAATAAATGTCTACAAACAGCACACGTACCCAAGTGGATGACCAAAGGAAAGACCACATTGATACAAAAGGACCCAAACAAAGGAACCGCCCTAAACAATTACAGACCCATAATTTTGCCTACCAATGATGTGGAAAATATTAACACACAAATAAGGGAAGAGATTTAATATTCGCTAACAAGCTGAATTTTGTTCCCTGACGTACAAAAAGGATGCTTCCAAGGATCCAGAGGCACAGCAGAATTACCTTACATAGATCAACCCATTCTAAAAGAGACCAGACAGAAAATCTAGCTACGGTCTGGATTGACTACAAGAAGGCATTTGATATGGTTCCGCATAGCTGGATAATAAACAGCCTCAAAATGTACAAAATATCACATGAAGTCATAAACTTTATCGACAAATCCATGAAAACCTGGAGAGTGGAATTGACAGCAGGTGGAAGAAACTTAGCGGAAGCAAAGATCCAATGCGGTATTTTCCAAGCAGATGTTCTATCACCCTTACTATTCATAATTGCCATCATGCCACTTAACCACATACTCGGAAAATGTACTGCTGGATAAAAACTTTGTAGATCGCAGGAAAAAATCAATCACCTAATGTACATGAATGACATTAAACTATTTGCAAAAAACGAAAAACACTGGAAACCCTAATAAACGCAGTTAGAATATACACAGGAATGGAATTTGGCATAGAAAAATATGCAATGCTTGTAATGAAAAGTAGCAAACGACATCTAACTGAGGAATGGAACTACCAAATCAAGACAAGATTAGAACGCTCGCAGAAAACGAAACCTACAAATACTTGGGTATCTTGGAGGCTGGCACCATCAAACAAGTGGAAATGAAAGAGAAAATTCAAAAAGAATATCTCAGGAGAGCGAGAAAACTACCCGAGACAAAACTCTTATGTAGAAACCTAATCAGAGGAATAAATACCTGGGCTGTACCACTCGTTAGATATTCCGGACGCTTTCTCCAATGGAACAGGGACGAACTTAAACAAATGGACTAAAGAACAAGAAAACTAATGATAATGCATAAGGCATTACATCCCAGAGACGACGTTGGCAGACTATATGTATCAAGAAAAGAGGGAGGAAGAGGACATGCCAGCATTGAAGACAGTGTTGACTCACCGATACAACCACTCGAAAACTATATGGATGGAGGACTGATTACAACCATCAGAAACGATAAAATAACACGATAGACAACAGAAGGACAATAACTAGGAAACAAAAATGGGAAGGAAATCAACTCTATGGACGTTTTAAACGACTAATAAACAACATCTCACACGACAAAACCTGGACATTGCTAAGAAAAGGAAACTTTAAGAGAGAAACGTAATCTCTCCTAATAGCAGCACAAAACGACGCCATTAGAACCAATCAGATCAAAGCGAGAATAGATACGACGCAACAAAATAGCAGATGTAGGCTATGTGGTGACAGAGATGAAATCATCAATCTCATAATAAGCGAATGTAGCAAATTAGCGCAGAAGAAATATAAGACTAGACACGATTGGGTCGGCAACGTGATCTACTGGGAGATGTGCAAGAAATTTAAATTTGACCATACAAACAGATGGTATATGCAAAACCCAGCACCTGTCATAAATATATACACATAAAATCAGATGGGAATTTGACATACACACGGATCACCTAATCTCAGCCAGAAGACCTGAACAACAAAAAGAAGAGAACTTGCAAAATTGTTGACTTTGCTGTCCCGGCTAACCACAGAATAAAATTGAAAGAATGTGAAAAGAAGGATAAGTACCTCGACCTTGCTAGAGAATTGAAAAAAAAAACTGTGGTACATGCAGGTGACAATTATACCAATTGTAATTGGTGCGTTTAGAACGGTAACTTAAGGATTACTAAAGGACTTGGAAGTTGGCTGACGAGTGGAGACCATCCAAAGTACTACATTATTGAGAACGGCCAGAATACTGAGAAGAGACCTGGAGACTTGATGAGACTTGCTGTCACTCAAACTCCAGCAAACGCTGATGTGAAAAACTTTAATGAGTAAATAATAATGATAATGATAATACAGAATTTGCCCTGGAGAATGAGAAAGATAACTTTCTCTGGAATTTTGAAATACAAACAGATTGCTTCATTTCGACAAGGAGACTAGACCTAGTTTTAGTTAAAAAAAAAAAAAATAAGAACCTGCCGAATAATGGACTTTGCTGTCTCAGGGGACGACAGAGTGAAATCAAAGAAGACAAAGAGAAGGAGGCAAGACCTTGCTAGAGAGCTGAAAAAAACGCTGGAACATGAAGGTGTGGGTGATACCAATTGTAATTTGGGTCCCTAAATTCTTGGTAAGTGGCTGGAAGATTCGGGAATAGGAGGACAAGCGCATACCATCTAAACTACTGAATTGTTAAGATTGGCCTGAATACTGAGAAAAGTGCCGGAGATTTGAGGAGACTTGCTGTCACTCAGACTCCAGTGAAAGACCACCAGCTAGCGCTGACGTAAAAAAGTCGCAAAGTGTAAATTACTACTACTACTACTACTACTACTACTAATAATAATAATAATAATAATAATAATTATTATTATTATTATTATTATTATTATTATTATTATAATGAGAAGTACAAATTGAATGACAAATCTATGAATAACTTGATAGACATCGTCACAGGGAAAAAGGTGAGTTCTCGTGGCTTACTTGCTGGTTACAATATCCTAGTAAGCGAGTTCGAACACCAGTCGCGCAATTTCGATCACTTACCGACTTATACTTTTGGAGAAAGGTATGAACCCTTTACCACACTGACTATGAGATAAAAAGTAATACGACTGATCTGGCATTTAATAACCCGCATGATATGCCATTAAAAAAAGAAACTAAGCCAAATAAACCACTGGAAAAATTAGATCATATCTTAAGACACGCTAAAAGACAGGATGTTACTGCCTAACCTCTACATATAAAATTACTCCATACGCTTTGACATGCCGTAAAAATCCATTATTAAAATTAAAATAAATTACACAGAAAAAAAGATACAAGAATTTTGGTGAGAATGCATCCAAAGGGTGTCAAAGAGGCGACTCATATCTGTATACCTCAAAGTTTTAAGTATCCAGGCATTGTGTAGACTTGTGCTTCCCAAAATATCTGATGTGGCGTATTTGCAGAATTTTTTCTCAACTTGCAGCTGACCGGTACTCATCAAATAGCAAGTGAGTTTGATCTTGACTTTCAGTGTCGGTCAAGTTTTAAATATTTCTATCTTTTGTATTGCATCACAATATTTGAAAAGAATAAGATTTAAACATTTTCATTTTTGCCTGACGTTTTACGTAAAACCGTAAATCCGACACGTACCGACCGTCGATTGGTTGGTTGGGTTTAATGGCATATCAACCACATTAGGTTATTTAATGCCAAATCCACTTTTATACATACAGACAGTTTTATTTCAAGCAATTCAGTTTAGCATAAGTACACTATTTAGTTCTATTTGACCCATACATAGGACCCTATCAGGTGCTACCACCCCGGGCCAGAGTGGACCAGGATGCGATGGCAAAGAAAGGGTGAACCACTTTCTCCAAATCTCAAGCATTACTGGAGCCTCACCATCCAGGACACTCGTTTGGGGAGTCTTACCCCTTCTGCAGAGATGCAGTCGGTGTATTCTACAGCCCCAGCCGACTGCGCTGAGAAGTTTTAATATCATATCCAGAACACGTGCTGTGACAATCTTACCCCTCTGCAGCGATGCAGTTGGTGTATTCTGCTGCCCTAGCCGACAGTACCATTCGTCGTGGAAGTCTTACCTCTTCTGCAGAGATGAAGTCGGTATATTCTACAGCCCCAGCCGACTGCGCTGAGAGGTTGTAATGTCATATCTAGGACACTCGCTGTGAGAGTCTTACCCCTCTGCAGTAATGCAGTTGGTGTATTCAGCTGCCCTAGCCTACTGGGTCATTCGTTGGAGAAGTCTTACCCTTTCTGCAAAGATGCAGTCACTGTATTCTACAGTCCCAGCCGACTGCACTGAGACGTTTTAATGTCATATCCAGAACACGTGCTGTGAGGGTTTTACCCCTCAGAAACGATGCTGCTGGTGTATATCTGCTGCCCTAGCCAACTGGGCCATTCGTCGGGGAAGTCTTACCCCCTCTGCAGAGATGCAGCCAGTATATTCTTCGGCCCCAGCCGACTGCGCTGAGAGGTTGTAATGTTATATCCAGGACACTCGCTGAGAGATTTTTACTCCTCTGCAGCGATACAGTTGGTATATTCTGCATATCCAGCTAACAGGGCTAACTGATAGTCGAGTACTTACGTACTAGTCCCGGTACTCGTACAACCCCTTTGAGTAGCGCTTGTAAAGACCTATATTTTTTAAGAATTAAGAAAGAAAAAAGAATAACAAGAAACACGCTAATGATGAGTTAATGTTCATGCCAATCCAAACCAATGATTTGACAGTATCATATATTATATTAAGAAACAGTGACTAGATTTTTTAAATTTCTCTGCGAATTATGAGAGAAGTACTTTCTTTCCTTCTGTCTTGTGATACCGTTTGCCACAACTTATTCCTTGCAAGATAGCCTACAACTAGTTCTGAATAAGATGAATAGTGCTTAGATTTACTCAGCCAATTCGCTTCTCATGAAGATGTCCCCTTCTTTCTCTGTAGGTCTTTTTATAATGACACACAACTCATTTCAAGGTACACGCTATAAATTGCTGCATAAAATTTGACCTTTAAACTAGAAAAAATCTCTACCAAACTTGAGGTCGACTAAAATCCATACCTTCAACACAGAGAAGTCAGCCAGCGGAGCAATAACCCTAACAATCGATATATACCAGTTACCTTAACTCCAGCTGCCACTAACATTTCCAAACTAATCTCATCTTTGATGAACAAATTTAACAAATCATCACACAGATTAATATAGAAAAAAAGTTGTAATAAAAGTGAAGCATTATATAAACACTATTTCCAACGGGTGATGCATTAACCGAAACGTCACTGCCCGAAAGCGGTCTGTCAAACAACTATGGTATAATGTTAATCTGCGCAGCTTCATAATACCGCAATAGACTGTTAATTCATATGTCTATAATCTCTCATGTGAAAAACCTATATGTTTCATAAATGACAGATGTAATTCTGATTTTGATAAATATTATGTACACCATACACAACAGAGAGTTATGGCAGTTTAATCAGAAATAATGGTAGTTTATTGAATATACATAAGTTAATTAGGTTGCCCGACTGTTGCCGAGGGTGACCCGTGGGCGACCCGAGGGTGACTCGAGTTCTCTGTTTTCAATATTTACTATACCAAGATGTAGGGGAGGGTACTAATCCTTTTCATGGGTTACCCCACTTACATTTGATCTGAATCTTATAATGCTGAGTGTTAAGCAAGGATGCATCAGCACCATGTTTTGAATCTTTGGTATGAATCAACCTGGGATTGAACCTCTGTCTCCAGAACCACTGGCGAATACTCTTGTATATGTATGGTACAGTATTTTTGATGACGGCTACTTGAGGGTTATTTTATTGACAATTAAAAACCTGATTCTGTAATTTTAGATGTATTTACTCATAGAGATGAATAAAATATTCGCCTACCAGTAGACTCATGAGTGTTTGTGAGTCGACCTTTACAAAAGATAAAGGTCTCAGACAGAGTTCTTTGCTAAAAATTTTGTGTTCGACTTATAGACCGTCATTTACGGTAGATTTTGTCTAAGACTTGTGATTCGTTCATTTTTCATGGATTACAGATAACGTGAAAAAAAAAGAGATGGATTTATGATTTACCATAAAACCTAAACAAAACAAAACATAAATTGTGGTCCTTTTAATTTTTAAAATTACATTTGGGGTCACTAATTTTTACCCGATCATTTTGCTTCAAAAATTGTGAAACTCCATGTATATTCACAAGTTGAGAATCAAACTTTCTACAGAAAAAGAAAAGAATAATAACAGCAGCTTTTTCTGTGGTAGACGCCCTAAAATATCTGTAGTTATCGAATGTCGACTTTGGAGCTTTAAAAAAAGATTTTCAAAAATAAAAAGTTGTCAAACAAACAAAGATTTAACTGTCGAAAAACAGGATATGTGCAGGAGTGTTAGAAAAATCACGCAGGAAAATACATTGAATGAAAATAGAAAATAAAAAAGGGGGAAATAGAGAATGAAAAGAAAGGGGATAAAGAGGAGTCGTAAAGAAAGTGAGACAAAGAGGAGATGAAAAGAAAAAGTAAAATGAAACATTCAAGAAAAGGAAATGATACAGGAAATGAGAAAGATAGAAAAATGGCGGGAACAAAAGTGAAAATGAAAGTAGCCTATACTTAAAGGGGCTGGTTTGTTTACCGTGTTAATCTAGCGTGAACGAAAACCAAAAAGTAGCCACTTGTCCTTGTGTAGAAAACTCTTTAAACTGCGTCTGCTACGTGATAAATCAGTTTTCCTAGTCTGGTTGTGTCCTCAGAATGAACTTCCGTTGTTCAACTCCTTCGGTCTAAAGTTAGTAATAGTCTGAAAAAGTAAAAACTAAAACTAAAAATAATGGGATACGGATGGGGTTTTTTGCGATTCTCTATAGCCGATAGTTGCATGATCTAAAAGTGAAGAAAGTTATGAGGAATTCGATTCATAGCTTAATTTTTTGATTCACCATCAATACCGTAATGCCAACAAATAAATATACGCTAACAATTTTTTTTTCATAAAAAGAAGTAATGTTTAGTAATTTCTTGTTGAAGTTTATACAATTTCATTTCCTTAAATGGCTATAATTAAAATCTGGAATTTATTTTTCTCTTGTTAAAACTGCAATATTTGATGAGCTTTTCTAAAAAAACAACTCTTTTTTTGTTTTGGATATGATAATATATAAATGACTTACACTGAGCATCAAAATCTATATCATGTCTTCTCGGCTTCTCTGTGAAAAGGGGAAAACTAACTGCTTGGAACGTTCCTTTGTTGGTGAGATGAAATAGCCTATAGTGGGATTTTGTTGGAGGATGTGAAGGGTGAACACTTTATTAAAAGCCTCTAATTCTACCATTGTAGTTCGTTATTGTTGGAGAGCTCATTATGTGGCCATTGTCTGATATTTGATCAACACTATTTGGATGATCTGGTGAAGGAATATAATACTGAAAGACACAAACACTGAAAGGCTCAAAGATCTGTTCACTGACGAAATTGTCAGGTGTATCAACTGGATGTATTTCTTGATAAAACAGAAATTTTTGGATATTATTTATCAGTAAAATTTATTGCATAAAATATAATAAAATAGCAATCATAAATGTACACTTTATATATATATATATATATATATATATATATATAGTTTTTTCAAAAAGTCTATATAATCTCATAATCTAATAAATGGTCCAATTCTCATTGAAATGATCTAAAATGTTAACATGTGTCGAGACACAAGAAAAATTCATGTTTGATGTTCTTTATTTTTCTTCTTAGGTATAAATATTAAATTAAATGGACGAGAAAAAGGTTTTTAAACATTAACCATAGATTTTCGGTTTGTTTTGATTCCTGCTATTAAAATTTGAGAACGCCAAGTGGTCCAGTTGTAAGATTATATCAATTTCCTTGAAACATCGATTATCGTAAACATCATATTAGCAACGAATAAGTATCCGTTAACAGCTTTTTAATAAAAGGTTAATTTTCCTCAAAACCGAAATTACAAATTATGCTATTACTTCTCACTGAAAAGTATATAATCAACGTGAATATTATTAGATATTATTCAATACTAAACTCTATAGCATTGCAACTTTAATAAGATATAAATGAGAAACAGTCAACCCCACCAAAAAAAAACTGCCTACGTGAATGATCACACACACACACGCACACACACACACACACACACACACACACACACACACACACACATATATATGTGTGTGTGTATATATATAGTTATACATATATATGCATATATATATATATGTATATGTGTGTTTGTGTGTGTGTGCGTGTGTGTGTGTGTGTGTGTTTATAGACCTACAAATGCATCTAGTTTCGTATGAACACCTTCTTAATCAGGTTGTCATATATGCAGTATTTATAATCTCCCCCCCTCTCTCTCTCTCTTTATATATATATATATATATATATATATAAAGACAGATTAATTTGTATCTTTTATTTTTTAAGATATTTTGTTCATATATCTTTATATACTTACTCATGTACTTGCACGTGCGGTATTAAATAATATCTATCAATCTATCACGAGAGAGAGAGAGAGAGAGAGAGAGAGGGAGAGAGAGAGAGAGAGAGAGAGAGAGAGAGCTGGTAGAAGGATATATATATCTTAATATATTCGAAACCATATATTTGCATGCATATTAATATAATACTGTTGGCGAAAAAAATAGAATAAGTTGAGTTAGAGGGTGTTTACCCTTCCCGATTTTTTTTTATTTAACTGATAAGACGCAAAGTATTTTTTTAATAGCTGAACATTCCGGCATAACAAATATTTCTTCAATCAACTCAAATCCTTTGTTTGATTTACGGTCAAATCATGATGAAAGCACTAATTCTCGCTAGATCCCCGAAGTTAGAAATTTTAAACCAGTTTGATACTTAGATGTGTGACCATTCAAGCAACAGGAAGTTATGTAAGTCAACCTGAGACCTGTGTGTCATATCTAAGCAAAAATGCCTAGTAAATAACAAGTTGATTAATTTATTTAATGTAACGTAAGCTTTCATTGGTAAGGACAGGAAAATATGATGGAATTGACCAATTTTCCAAATATAAATATAGAATGATCTTTTAATCTTGATTTCTTTAAAAAATTCCAACCGAAACCTAGATATGCTAATTGGTCACTTCTAGCAGAACACAACAAGCAGAAAGGACACATGACTTAAAAAAAATATGATTTGGTTTTATAGCAAGTCAACCATTGTAGTTTATTTAATGCCAAATCGTCTTTATACATATATATTAATTATATATGATCTGTGAACACATTCTGTTTATAACATTTTTAAACGAGCCTAGGCTCATTCTTTTCCACTCAGTTAAATAGATCCATGTAATGTTATGTATCACTAACAATTCAATAAAACATCAACTATGTATTTACACACAGTTAAATTATCGGTTCTATTTCTAACAATTCAGTTTAGCATTGGTCATTTGTTTGCGCTTGGTTTAAATGGGAAACGGTTCTATTTGACCAATAGATAGGACACTATCAGAGACTACCATTTCGGACCAGGTAGTGATTGCATTGAAGGGTTACTCTGCATTCCCCAAAGCTCCAGCATTACTGGAGCCTCAGGATCAGATTATTTAGTGTCATTTACAGGATACTCGTTGGAGGAGACTTACCCCTCTGCAAAGAGGCAGATTGTGTATCCTGCAACAAAAGAACTCTCAAATGAAACAATGGAAAGGAACGTAAAATGTATTCAAGAAGGCAATCCACAGGGGTTTGTAGCTATAAAAGTTGGTTGCCCGCTGTCATCAGCATTTATAAAAGGAATGTAGAATATAAAAGAAATGATGTGGTTAAAAAAGGAAAACTAACCAATTGAACACCAAAGACAACAGATTAGAAAATTCAAAGCAACATGCCTTGAAAATAGAAAATACACCACAACAAAAGGGAAAAACAAATGGGTCGAAACGGAAGTTAGTATTTGAAACAAAACTGTAAGAAATCGGCTGAAGGAAGTCGGGTTTACATACAGAAAAGCCAAATGAAAACCAGCACAACACACAATCAAAAATTTCAATAATGTAATCATGGAACATTTCACGAAGACAGAATATTCAACAATTAAATAATATTTCCCAGCCATAGGTACATGACCTTTTAGCTGGAGCGTCTGGCATTCATGTCGGATTGGGTATCGACAAGCAAAGCAGGAACTAGACCACTCTGGTCTAATTTAAGCTATGAGCAGGCATATGTGCCGGACTCACGTTACATCTAGTGCGTCCAATTCCAGCAGGGTCATCTTGCTCATATTGTATTAAATGAGCCTATGACTAGCGTAGTCCAGCAGAGAACGAGTCTCGGCTCGTGCCAGACTTACCCTTCTCCGAAATCCTCACTATAAAAAACCACCTTGTGTAAAATTCAAATTGTTTTGGTTTGGTTTGGTTTTATGGCATATAAACCATTGTCGAATATCTAATGTCAAATCCATTTTTATACATATAAACAGTTCTCTTTCAAACAATTCAGTTTGACGTAAGTACAGTTTTTTTTTAGTTACACACAGTTAAATGTAAAAATGGTTTTATTTCAGTTCAGCAAAAGTACAGCCTATTTCAAACAATTCAGTTTAGCATATGTGCGCAATTTAAATGTCAAAACAGTTCTATTTCAAACAATTCAGTTAAGCATGAGATCACAGTTTAGATCTTTTTGACCCATAAATACTACACTATCATGTGCTACTCTCCGGGTCAAAGTGCATCTGGGAGTGATGGCAATGACGAGGTACTTCGCATTCCCTAAAGCTCCCTCATTACTGGAGCCTCACCTTCAGATTGTTTTACGTCATATCGAGGACACTCGTTGGGGGAGTCGTACCCCTCTGGAGAGAAGCAGTCGTGTATTCTACAGCCCCAGCCGACTGGGCCTGTGGGAGTCAGAGATAGATAAAAATAAGCTTATTCAATAATTATTGTATTTTAACTTTCTATCTGTTACCAGTTTATTCAAAAGGAATTATAAAAAAAAACCCCAAAAAACAAACAAACAAACAAAAAAACAAAAAAAAAAACAAGTGACCAACTTTTAAGTAGGCTTATTCCGTAACATTTTCCACAAATCGTATGAAAATTCAGTCGTGATCGATCTCACAACCATGATGACCAGTGGAAGAAACTCTCATATTAAATATTGGTCTAGAACCGCTGTCTAATTGAATATGAATATATTCATAAACGACTATCATTCTTTATGCAGAAAATGAGAAAATACTTTCATTTGGTCAACTGTCTACTTTGTTTCTATTGATTCCTCTTTAAAACAAAAAGTTGATACAATCGACCCCTGCGTTTGTAAAACATTAATATGCCTTACCGTCTGCTTCCTTTAAGTAAAAGTTAGTTTCAGTTGTTTTCTGACTCAGGAAAAAAACCAATAAAATAACCTAAAACAGTAAAAAAACTAAAAAGAAACAAATTACTAAACAATAATGGGAACACTGTTATGTCATTTTGTTAAATATCGCCAGCGCCGTGGTTTCTATTATCTTTATTGCTTTTCCGCTTTTTAAAGTAAGAAACCTGTGCAAAATACAGCGATCGACTCTGCTAATATATTTTTATTTTTGCGGTCATTAGATTATGTAGTCGCATTTTTATGATTATTTTCTTTATGATTTATGTATTAGACCAATTCCTTTTACATGTAGGCAAAAACGCAATTACGAACATAAAAGAGCGATAAGAATATGAGATATTTTAAATGCATAAGTCATATTTCTTCATGATAAAAAAACATTCGTTCAATTGTAGGAAAAGTCAAATGATTTTATAGAAATTTAATAAAAGGATTAAAAACAAATCAAATATGTAACCATTTCCGATTTAAAAAATCCTAAAACGAAGACCATGTTTCTATAATCTATCACGTTATCTCGCAAAAATCATATTAAGACAAAACAAAATCACATTAGGTATTGTTTAGATAATTTAATACTATCGTTAAATAATAGATTTTCTGTGTGTATTTGAGAGGCAGGGTAGATAGATTTAAAAGATTTTAACTATTAATGTCAAATCAATGTAATTGACAGGTTAAGGGTCAGCTAAAAGCGTGGCTTATTGAAGAAGTAAAGTCAAGTGACTAAAATATCAGAAGTTACATTTAAACTATAAATCAGTCCACAATCATTGAAAGGAGCGATTGTGCATTTTTATGGTCCGGCTGATTCTTGACACAAATCGTTGGAAGTCAGTTCACTTTCAGACTAATACCATTGCGAAATGTACGAATCACCGGAAAACACTTCAGTATCGGTGAAATAGAACGTCAAATGTTGATCTGCAAGAACAGCTTTGACATTTAAAAAAAAACAGCGAAGGTTTATACGCCATTAAACAAAACAAAACAAGAACTGCGATAAACTGTGAAAGCTTTTCAGTTTTCAAAGTTTGCTATCTGAAAATCTTGTAATTTTGTTTTGATCCATCCTTAAATTTCTCCAGAAATATTGCTAAATAATTGATTCGGTGTAAGTGTTGGGTATCTCCTACCTTTTCAGCATAATGTGCTGTTCCATCTACCATATATGGCAGTAGCTCTAATACCAAGGGTTTCCAATCTAGATCAGTCTGGCACGGATCTGGCCGAGTGTGTCTCGCAGCTGAAGATTTCCTTCGGCCTCAGGGGGCCTTCTCCCCAGGCTTTTAATCCCTTCGGGGAGGTTGGCTTTATCGCCCGGTGCCCGAGGCGCCCCTAATTTTTGGGAAATGCCGGGCGCGTGTGGGCTACGGTCCTGCGCCCGGACACACCTAAACAAGGCCTGGTGCCACACTTGCCCGTTAGGTGGGGCGTGCAACAAATACTCCAGTCCAGATCAGTCTGAGATCAGTCTACGAGTCAAACGAGAAGAGCCGTCCCTATTGTTGAAGTATATCCTTACTCTCTCACTAATACTATGTTCTTACTACTAACAGTCTCTGTTTTGTAAATACTGTTCCTGTGAATATAACTATTTCCTCACACATCGTGGTTTGTCTTATTATTACTACTACTTGTGTTCACTAATCAGAACACAACATTGAGTTGATCCACAGAAGTCAAGGGAAATCTGAAGGCTTCCTTTTTAATAGCAACTACATTGAGGCGTAGGGGAGGGCGCTACTCCTTTCTAGGGATTACTCCTCTTAGCATTTATCCCTACCTTTTAAAGGTGAGAGTAAAGCAAGGAGATATCAAGTCCCATTATTTTAGTCTTTGGTATGGCTGGGATTGAAACCAGGTAAGCGTTAATGTGAACTTCGTATACGTGACAGTTTAAGGTCAGTTAAAAGCAAGTCTTTCATTGGAAGAGTTAACATCAGATTACTAATATCCTAGAAGTAAGAAGTTAGAGGTGAGCTTCACATTAGCTGAAAAACAATGGAGAGCAATTTTCATATATCGTCTGGAGGCTGATTCTCGTCTTTCGTACAAAATCATTAATATATGTGAAAAAAATTCTTTAAGTTCTAAAAAAGGTGGGTGGCAGAAAAAAGAAACGATATTCATCCCAGTCAAAAATAAAACACATTCTGGGACAGCGTGAGGTCACGATGAAAGATGGAACATCGGGAAGACAACGAACGACCGAGAAAAAAAAAAACAGAGGACAAAGATATCTATACAACTATATAAAACGTTTATGTTTATTGAGATATCCGAATAGATTTTATGACAACAACTATTTTTAGTCACAAATATTTTCTAAGTCAGAAAAATCACTAAAAAATATATTTTAAAATACTTTAACACTTTATCAAAGAATTTACGGAAACATGAGTTTTAAAACATCGAAAAAAGAAAATTGCCAATTCGTCAAAATTTAAAATGTTGATTTTATTGTCATTTTTGATAGAAATTGATACATAGATTGCAAAGACTGTTTTGTCGTTTCTGGTAAAATTCCATACAGAGATCACAATTCTATCAAACAGAGTCCAATTCATCCAAATTTGATATTATTGTCCTTTCTGGTAGAATTTAATGCAAAGATTACGATACTACCGAAGAAAATGGCACATTTGTAAAAATTCAAAATACAATGATTACAATGCCATCAAAGAAAGTGTTCAACTCAAAGAATTGATAGGAAAATGAGGCTTTAAAACATCCCCGACTTAGTGGTATTCTTAGTCATTTTTTCACTAACATGTAAAATATTCATTATATTGTCTTTTATGGCAAAATTTTATTAATATATTACAATACAACGAAAGAATGTTGCGTTTGGCAAACGTAGCTTAATGTCATCCACAGAACACTCATTTTATTGGATACCATTGATCTTTCTTTCTTTGTTTAATGAACATAGGAAAAAGGGAGTAGACGTCCGAAAAATATATACAACAGAAGTTTTCACTCCCGAGCAGTCAGCGGTAAGTCAATTGGCAATCAGTCAGCTGTCAGAGAGCAGAGCAAAGTGATGTTGCGGTCACTAAATAAAGGTTTTTCAAAATCACTGAGGCATTTATCATGTTGTTCTTTAATATCTGGATGTCTTTACCACTATACTCCCTTTGTATGTTACAAAACAAAGCTGAATATCTATATTTCTCGAAACGAACTCATTTCTGAGACAGACAAGAAAGATGTGTAATTAATATGGTCTCCAAAGTTATAAAACAAGTTTTAGATAAGAGGGAATGAAACAACTGGAAGCAAAATGAACTGCAGAGGTTGATTGATAAGATATTCAACTTTTAGAAAAGATAGAATAATCATATTTACCAACCCCTCCGCTCGGGCAGGATATGACACAAGGTCAATTTTTAAGCGGAGTTTAACAGGTTTGAATTCAGAGTTTTCCTTCTCCTAGACTAGTGGCCTCACCAAGGCTGAAGAACCTAATCTGTCCTATTTACCCATAGCTGGAGGGAGAATATTTGGATTCATACCTTTCCCAAGGGTATTAGTGCTATATGAAATGCAATCAGTCTGGTCCAGGATTTGAACTCGTATCGTCGTGTCCAATTCCTACGACGATAACCATTACATCTTAATGGAATACAAGGAAGGAATGATAAATGCGATATTCAGTTGTATAAAACAAGTTCATATTTTTGATTGATTGATTTTCTGATCGATTACAAAAATTTTCTCGAAGAGCCGCCATAGTTTTGAGCTTATATGGTAATGAATTTCATGATTGAATGGTTTGATTTCCCTCCTCATATGACGAAGATGATATAGCATAAACACTATGAAAGAGCCCCGAGGTGAGAGTTGGCCCAGTACCCATCTCCCGTGAAAGAAGCACCAAGAAGAAAGGTTCTCTGAAGATGTATCCCAACCCAGCGTTTCCCCAAACAGTACCTGAGTGACGCTCTCTCTCTCTCTCTCTCTCTCTCTCTCTCTCTCCCTTTCTCTCTCTCAACTATTTTGCCACTTTTCGTAATAATGAAAAATGATTACATTTTCATACATAAGTGTTTTTTGTCACTTTCTTCCCGATATTCAAAGAGACCTAACCAAACCAACCCAATTATAAACTCAAATACAGAATTAACTGTATTCAGAAAGTATAATTGACGTTTGGTGTGTAAATTTTGTAAGTTTGAAATTCTAACATAAAGAAGAGAAATAGGATCAACCCAGGTCCAGTCGTCTGGGGCTGTAGAATACACCGACTGCATCTCTGATGAGGGGTAAAACTCACCCAACGAGTGTCCTAGATATGGTACGAAGCAATCTAATGCAGAGACTTCAGTATTGCTGGAGCTTATAAGAATGCGATTTACTCCTTTATTGCCATAGCTCCCTGGTCAACTCGGACCCGGAGTGGTAGCACCTGATAGGGTCCTAACTATGGGTCAAATTTAACTAAATGTGAGCAAAGAAATAAGTGTTGCTAAATTTTGACTGTTATATAGCAATACTTGAAAACATTTAACTATAAGCAAAATAGAGTTCAGGCTCGTTTAAGAATGTTTTCTACAAAAAGTGTGGGTGTGTCCTCGTGGTGTAATGGTTAAAGCGATGGACTGCGGAGTAAGCGAGTTCGTACTCCAGTCGCGTTATTACGTTCACTTTCGAGCAAATATCCTTGGGAAAGGTATGAACCCCCTTATCCTCCCAGCTATGGGTTAAATAGTACCACTACTGTTCTTCTAGGAGAATAGATTTGGCATTAAATAACCTACAAAAGTTGATACGCCATTAAACAATGAAACCAAACCAAACCTACATAAAGTGCTTACAAGTTATAAATATATTGAACATATGTGCGTAAAAATGATTTGGCATTAAATAACCTATTGCTGTTGATATGCCGTAAAACCTATTCAAACCAAACGGTAAAAAAATTAATTCATCAATTATTATTTATAGGTCGTCCGATGATTATAAGTTTGTAAGGTTAAAATTCAATAGAAATGAAAAATTTGAGAAAGCATTGTCTATAAAAGTTAATTTCGTGAGTATAAATTTAAAATCAACCTATACACAAATAATAAGTTTTGTAGGGTTGAAATAAAAAAATAATTGGAATTTTGGGAAAGCATTGTCTTCAAAAATTAATTCCATAAATTATTCACTTCTTGAGTATAAATTCAAAATCGACCTCTATGTGAGATCTACTTAAACACGAATACATATTATGATATTTCTTTATTTCAATCTCTTTCTTTTTTCCGTCTTGGTTCCATTTTATCTTTTTGTCTCACAAAAATTATTTTTCTCTTTATTTCTTACAAAGGTTCTCACATCACTTGACCCTCACTTTCTCGGTTATTTCGTTTTTGCTTTGTTTCTCTCCTACAAACTCCTGTCTGTCAGTATCCAACGTCGCGGTGTTGTATTGGTCCCCAAAAGAAAATCGACGTTATTATTTGCTATTAAACTTGGCATAACGATTACTACCAGCCATGTATCTCAAATTGTTGTCACTCACCCATCTTCTACTCCTGCCATCTTGGCCCGGGCAACAATCGCCATTTGCAAATCGCTCACTCAACCACAAGAATGCAATTGTTACAAAGGAAAATCCCCCCAACTACTACTTCCCCTAACATTTCCGCCATTTGTAGCGTGTGTTTCGGATGTGTACGCACAAAACTCGGATTATTACCCACAGTTCTTTTTAAGATAAAAAAAAGTCGTTTGATGCGTTTCGTCAATATTGTGGTCACTAAGTACAGGGTTTTCAAAATCGCAGAGGCATTTATCATGTTGCTCTTTAACATCTCGGTGTCTTTACCACTATACTCTCTTTGTATGTAACAAAACAAAGCTGAATATCTATATTTCTCGAAACGAACTCATTTCTGAGACAGACAAGAAAGATGCGGAATTAATATAGTCTCCAAAGTTATGAGACAAGTTTTAGATTGGATGGAATAATAGAATTGGTAGCAAAATGAACTGCAGAGGTTGATTGATAAGATATTCAATCATATAAAAAAACAACTTATAGAAAAGATAGAATAATGACACTTGCATCTTAATGGAATACAAGGAAGGAAATGATAAATGCGATATTCAGTTGTTTAAAACAACTTATTTTTGATTGATTGATTTTAACGGCATGTCAACCTGTGTAGGGTTATTTTATGTTAGAAATTTGAGAATTGTGTATAATGTACGATTATATTTTAATTTTCGGATTGGTTTTTCTAAAGCGTTTTTTTTTTCTCAGCTTATTGAATATCATGATTTCTGATCGAATACAAAAAAAATTCTAGATGAACCGTTGTAGTTTTCAGTATATCATGCTTTATATATGGTGATGAATTTCATGATTGAATGGTTTGATTTCTCTCCTCATATGACAAAGATAATATAGCGTCAACACTATGAAAGAGCCCCGGGGTGAGAGTCGACTCTGTACCCATCTCCCGTGAAAGAAGCACCAAGAAGAAAGGTTCTCTGAAGATGTATCCCAATCCAGCGTTTCCCAAACAGTACCTGAGTGACGCTCTCTCTCTCTCTCTCTCTCTCTCTCTCTCTCTCTCTCTCTTTGTAAGTTTGAAATTACAAATACAATACAAACATTTTCTAGAAGAACTGCTGTAGTTTTCAGCATGTCATGGTTTATATATGGTGATGAATTTTATGATTGAATGTATTGATTTCCCTTCTCATATGACAAAGATAATATAGCATAAACACTACGAAAGAGCCATTTGATGATACCAAGGTAGTCGTTAAAGGAGGTGTGTTTATATTCTAGTATATGAAGAGAAATTTACCCGTCTTTATTCTTATCCAAACATCCAAATGTTTATTGTTAGCCTTACATGACATTTTAACGATTTGTTGCTAAAACTTCTACCTGTTATGATTATTAATATTACTGTGTTCCGATCGCACGAATTTGAATTATATCTAGATGAGATATTAGGTTTGGCAATACATTTTCCTAAAGCAGTTGATATGCCTCTAAAGCGATAAAAAAAATCAATCTTACAAATTTATTTGAAAGAAACAAATGTGCTCATATACTAATCGTTATAGATTAATGATAATTATTTGTTTGCCCGTTGTTTTATGTTTTCAAGTAATTAATAATAATAATAATAATAATAATAATAATAAGAAGAAGAAGAAGAAGAAGAAGAAGAAGAAGAATATCGGCCAGATGCCCTGACCTTATAATAATCAACAATAAAAGAAAATTTGTAAAATTGTGGACTTTGCTGTCCCGGCTGACCAAAGAATAAAACTGATAGAATATGAAAAAAACTATAGAACATGAAAGTGACAATTGTACCAATTGTGATTGGTGCTTTTGTTACGGTAACTAAACGAATATCAAAGTGTCTGGAGGATTTGGAAGTTGGACGAGTGGAGACCATCCAAACAACAGCATTATCGAAGACGGCCAGAATACTGAGAAGAGTCCTGGAGACTTGAAGAGACTTTCTGTCACTCAGTCTCCAGTGAAGGACCATCAGTTAATACTGATGTGGAATACTCTAATGGGTAAAAATAATAATAATAATAATAAGAAGAAGAAAACTAATCACAATACATAAGGCATTACATCCCAGAGACGATATTGACTGACTATATGTATCAAGAAAAGAGGGAGGAAAAGGACTTGCCAGCATTGAATATAGCGTTGACGCATCGATACGATGACTCGAAGACTACACTGAAAAAACTAAGGAGGAATGATTACAGAAACGATACTGATAACACGACGGACATCAGAATGATAATAACTAAGAAACAAAAATGGGAAGGAAAACAACTGTATGGGCGTTTTAAACGACTAATAAACAACATCTCACAAGACAAAACCTAGATATGGCAAAGAAAAGGAAACTTTAAGAGAGAAACAGAATCTCTCCTAATAGCAGCACAAAACAACGCCATTAGAACCAATCATATCAAAGCGAGAATAGATAAGACTCAACAAAATAGCAAATGTCGGCTGCGTGGTGATAGAGACAAAACCATCAATCACATAATAAGCGAATGCAGCAAATTGGCACATAAGTTGTATAAGTCTAGACACGACGGGGTTGACAAGGTGATCCACTGGGAAATGTGTAAGATATTTAAATTTGACCTTACGAACAAATGGTATATCCACAACCCAGCACGTGTCCTTGAAAATGACACACATAAACTCTTATGGGACTTAGAGATACAGACGGATCACCTAATCACGGCCAGAAGACCAGACCTTATAATAATCACAAAAACAAAGAGAATTTACAAAATTGTGGACTTTGCTGTCCCGGCTGACCACAGAATAAAACTGAAAGAATGTGAAAAGAAGGATAAGTACCTTGAAATACTATGGAACATGAAGGTGAGGATTATACCAATTGTGATTGGTGCTTTTGGCACGGTAACTAAAAGATTATCAAATGGCCTGCAGGATTTTGAAGTTGGCGAACGAGAGGAGACCAACCAAACAACAGCATTATTGAGAACGGCCAAAATAATGAGAAGAGTCCTGGAGACTTGAGGAGACTTTCTGTCACTTAAACTCCAGTGAAAAACCACCGGCTAACGCTGATGTGAAAATTCCTAAGAAGTATATAATAATAATAATAATAATAATAATGATAATAATAACTGAGTTTTTCATTTTGGGGAGTATATTATAAGTCTGGATGGGACGCCTTTCAAATTAACTGTGACTGATTGGTTTATTTAAGTGTTTGTGTTTCCCCATATCTTTCGATCCTATTTCAAGGCAGTACTATTCAGTTTTATGCTAAATCCATTTAAAGTCAGTATTTTTAAGCATTTTGTCCCTCTATTTTTCTGTGTTTAAATTATCGAAATAGCACACATATATATATAATAGTTCATATATATATAGGGGCTGTTTGTGTGTGTGTATGTGTGCATATGTGTGTGTGTGTATAAAAATATTCAAAAACAATATATTCCATAGTATTTCAAGGTACTTATCCTTCTTTTCATAAATATTTATAAATGATACAACCTTTATATATTTAGTTTTTGAATTTTTTTTTCAATTATTACCCTTTTGGGCGTTTTTTTTTTTTTCGGTGAGGATTCGTCCCTATGATGTAGAGGCTAAAGTGCTAAATTACGACATCTTAGTTGGTGAGTTCAAACTCCAGTCGGGTTAGACTTCCTGATGATCCGTTAAGGTGAAACTTTAGTAGAAGATTTCCGACTCGCGATTTAAGTTAATTTTATATATATATATATATATATATATATATATATATATATATATATACCACGCTTGAACAAAAATCTATTTTTTCTGGGTTTTGATTACATCAACTGAGATATATTGGTTGGTTTGGTTACTTTGTTGTGATACCAGGGGAGATAAGTGGGTTCGCAGTTTTCCCAAAAGTGTTTTCCAAAAGTGAACGCAATATCACGACTGGAGTTCGAACTCGCTTCCTGCGATAGTACAGTCACCTACGTTAGCCAGTTCGCCAAAAGGACCCTCCCTAAGATAAATTAGTTTTCTTTGCAGCGCGTGAATATTTACAAGGATATATTACATTTATTCAGGCGTTCATAGTTGGTTGGTCGTTTGGATTTATGGCATATCAAACTTCGTAGGTTATTTAACGCCAAATCCATTTTTTATACAAATATTCAGTTCCATTTCAAACAATTCAGTTTAACATGAGTACACAAAACCATTTCTATTTCAAAACTTTTTTGTCAAACCGTTCTAATTCAAACAATTCAGTTTAGCGTGAGTACAGTTTCAATTTTAAAAACAGTTCTATTTCGAGCAATTCAGTTTTGCATTAGTACGCAGTTTATCTCTGATGATTCCGTTTAATGCGCAGTTTATATGTCAATACAGTTCAGTTTAGCATCGATACACACTTTAAATGCAAAAACAGTAAACTCTTCAAACTGCCGTTAGGTTCTGTTCGACCCATAGATAGGACCCTATCAGGTGCTACACACTGGGCCAGAGTGGACCTTGGAACGATGGCAATGAAGGAGTTATCCGCCTTCACCAAAGCTCGAGCAATAGTGGAACCTCACCATCAGATTGTTTTGTGTCACAAACAGGACACTCGTTGGAAGGGTTTTACCCCTCTGCAAAGATGCAGTCGGTGTATTCTACAGCCTCAGCCGACTGGGCAAGCAAGCATTCGTGGTGTAATGGTTAACATCGTAGAAAGTGGACTCGGCAAGCCAGGTTCAAATCCTGAGACCAGACTGTTTGCATTTACCTTTGCGCAAATATCTTTGGGAAAGGTATGAATCCAATTCTCCCTCCAGACGTGAGTATATAGCATATATATATAATCACTCGCGAACAAGAAACAGTAAAAAAAAATCAATTCAAGTTCCTTATTCGTTATTTTTAATAATGATAATTATATTAATGATAGTCATAGCCTTGAGTCCTCGTGACGTACTGGCAAAAGTGCTGGACACTGTAAGTGAGTTCACACTCGAGTTTCTCTATTACGTTCATTTTCGGATTAATACCATTGGGAAAGCTAAGAACCTCCTCCAGCTATGGGTTAAATAGTACCATTGTTGTTATTTTATAAGGATTTCATCCGTATTAAATAACCATTAAATAATGGATATACAATCAAATTAAAACAATTATATGCGTATATATATATATATATATATATATATATATAAGACATATTTTATCTGATGAGGGTATTTTTTAAAATACAATTGGCTTTTAGTCAAGACATTGACATCACAAGGTGAGCCAAATGTATTTGTTGAAGATTTAAGGCCATTCTAAAAGGTATCATTCGAGCACAGTTTTGATTTAAGGAAAAAGTTTTTATGACGATTTCTTTACATCCCTATATATATATATATATATATATATATATATATATATATATGTGTGGGTGGGTGTGTGTGTGTATTTTTTCATTTGACTTGGCAAACGGTATTAGTAGATTATTTTTAAGTAGTACATAGGTTTTTTATCTTTTCTTATTTTATGGATCTTTTCCCGTTATATCAGTTTGTGTGGTATTTTGTATTTGCAAAATGTATCACATGATTGTTTTTTCACACTATTAGAATTATAAAATATTTATACAAATTAATCATATATATATATATATATATATATATATATATATATATATATATATATATATATATATATATATGTCAGTTTCATGGACTTTTGAAGGTAGGAAGGAAAAATTCAAACTTCAATCAATATATATATATATAGTCTGCATAGATATGAAAAGGAGAAATCTTTTTTTCATAAAATAATTATATATATATATATATATATATATATATATATATATATATATATATATATATATATGTCAGTTTTTTGCACTTTTGAAGGAAGGAAGAAAAAATGCCATCTTCAATTAAAAAAAGCCTTCCATGTATATATATATATATATATTGCATTGAAATGAATTGGAGGAATCTTTTTTGTGGCGCCCATCTTAAATACACTGACATCTTGAAGCTAATGTTCTGATTATTTACCCCTACGCTGAGACAGCAAGTGCGAAGGGAGGTTTATGAAAACAAAGGATATAATTCAGGTTAGTGTTGATATAAGGGTGGAATGAGAAAGTTAACGCAAGTGGATACCAAAAAATAAATCAATAGATTTCTTAGAGAGAGAGAGAGAGAGAGAGAGAGGGATAGAGAGAGAGAGAACGAGGGAGAAAGAGAGAGAGAGAGGGAGAGGGTTTGGTTGGGGGTATTTTACTCATGTAAAAACCTCCAGTGCGAACACCAGACACTGACAGTCATGTAAAAAGAGCCAGAGGGCGATTTCGTGTACGTGTGTCGGTTTTCCTTTTACTTTTTCTTTTTGCTTCTTTTCTTATGAGGATGTTTACTTAAAGATAGGAGCAAGTATAAGGGAGAGGGTGGATGGACATGCTGCCTTTCTGCGAAAACTTAAAGTCAACTACCCACCCACCCCACCGTACCATTCCCATAACTCTTTCGTTCGAAGAGGAACGCTCACGCCCGCCTCGTGTCGATTAAGAAAAAGTTTCCTTGGCCGGCGATCAGAAATAGATGACCGAATCTTCTTTCGATAGAGAAGGTATCGATTTTTTTTTCTTTTTCGACTAGGGGTACAAGGCCAGATGTAGGTAGTAATAACAACTCATTGTGCATACACATAGTGTTGCCTCCTGCGTGGGCGGCTCTGCAATGCCGCGCTCCAAGACACTTTTGAAAAGCGAGAAAGAAGCCAGATTTTGCGTCACTGTTCAACAGTTCCGTATTATATCCGGATGAATGATTGGTTTGGTTTGGTTTGGTGAGTTTTATGGCATATCAACCTTTGTAGGTTATGTAATGCCAAATCCATTTTTATGTAAATAATCTGCTCTATTTAAAACAATTCAGTTTAGCATAAGTAGACAGTTTAATTGTCAAAAACATTTATTTCAAACTATTCCAGAAGTTATATGTAACAATTCAGTTAAGTGTAAATACAATTTTAATGTCGAAAAAAGTGTTCTATTTCAAATAATTCAGTTAAGCATAAGCACGCAGTTTAAATGTAAGTACGGTTTAATTATCAAAAACATTTCTATTTCAAGCAATTCAGTTTACTTAAACAATTCAGTTTAGCATAAGAATGCTGTTAGTTCTATTTAACCCATAGGTAGGGCCCTATCAGTGCTACCACTCCGGGTCAGAGTGGACCTGGGAGCAATGGCAATAAAGGGGTACTCCGTATTCCCCAAAGCTCCGGCACTGCTGGAACCTCAGCATCAGATTGTTTAGTGTCATATCCAGGACACTCGTTGGGGGGGGGGGTCTTACCCCTCTGCAGAGGTGCAGTCGGTGTATTTTACAACCCACCTCAGCCGACTGGGCAACCGGATAAATGAGAAGAAGAATACGTGACGGAGTCTTATATTCTGTTTCATTATTAAAAATATATTTAACCACCCTGACTACCTATATTACATAATCAAGTTTGGTATTTAAACTTAAATGTAGATGAGACTGATTGATCATCAAAATCCTCAAACTGGCATTTAGAGAAATTATTCTTCATAGTGCAATATATATTGGGTGCATTGTTTTATGTAGTTTTCTCGTTTAATGGCATGTCAACATTCTTAGTTTATTCAATGCCAATGCTTTCTATTTTGACAGTTTGCATTTCTAAGAAAAATACAAATAAACAGACAAGATTAAAATGGGCGAAAGAAATAAGCCCCAATTTCTGTCTTAAATGAAAAGAAAACAAGCTTTCATCAATAATAACCGAAACACGCTCGTTTATTGCTCAGTGAAGGAGTCGCACTGGTGCAGTTGCTAACTTGCTGGACCGTACTATTTAGTCAAATTATGGCTAACTTGCTGGTCCGTACTAATTAGTCAAATTATGTTTAACTTGCTGGAATGTACTAATTAGTCAAATTATGGCTAACTTGCTGGACCATACTAATAAGTCAAATTTTCCTTAACTTGCTGGACTGTACTAATTAGTCAAATTTTCTTTAACTTGCTGAACTGTACTAATTAGTCAAATTATGATTAACTTGCTAGACCGTACTAATTAGTCAAATTTTCTCTAACTTGCTGAAACGTACTAATTAGTCAAATTATGTTTAACTTGCTGAAATGTACTAATTAGTCAAATTATGGCTCACTTGCTGGACTGTACTAATTAATCAAATTTTCTCTAACTTGCTGGAACGTACTAATTAGACAAATTATGGCTAACTCCTGGACCGTACTAATTAGTCAAATTATGGCTAACTTGCTGAACCGTACTAATTAGTCAAATCATATTTTTGTTTAGTTTGATTTCCTTGTTTAATGGTATATCAACCTTCGAGCCAAAACTATTCTTGTAGACGAATACCAGTAATACTTCGAGCCACAGTTATTCTGGTAGAAGCATACCAGTGATACTAATTCAATGCTGGGGGGATAAGGGGGTTCATACCTTTCTTAAGAGTATTAATCAGAAAGTGCATGGAAGATCGTGACTAGAGTTCGAACCTGAAGTTCAGCAATATATCTATAAGGCCACAAGAATTCCTCTCTGGATTACTGCAGCACAATATGTAAACTGTACCGAGGATTGAGTAGACAAGTTATCAAAAAAAGACAGTTGCCGAAAGAAAGACAAATTGAAAGAGTTCAACATCTTTTCCAGTGGGTCAACTGTGACATACCACGCTAGATCAAGCACCCTCGACCAAGATCACCAGGTCTAAGTGATGACAGAGGCTAGATTATATCACCAAATCGAGGTGAAAATGAGGGTGTTGTGTTCTATGAACACCAGTGTCTGTAATGGAAGGGTATTATCGTTAAATAAACTCTGAGATGTTTTTTTTAAATGTCATCCTTATATATGAAATACTTTTCAGATGAAGTCATTTACATCAGCCATATATGCCCTTAAAATTATTCATTATTTTTTTGCCGTCACATAGTCATATCGAAAATATGCATCCTCTAAATAATTTGGGTGTGTCCTCGTGGTGTAATGGTTAAAGCGATGGACTGCGGAATCGTAGTAAGCGAGTTCGTACTCCAGTCGCGCTATTACGTTCCCTTTCGGGCAAATACCCTTTGGAAAGGTATGAACTCCCTGATCCTCCCAGTTATGGGTTAAATAGTACAACTACTGTTCGAGGAGAATGCCGTCGGCATTAAATAACTTACAATAGTTGATATGCCATTAAATCAAAGAAACCAAACCATCTAAATAATTTGTCTTTTCTTATATTTATATTTACAAATGGATATATTTCAATTTTTGCCGCTATACCTAAGTAGTCCCCGTGGCGTAATTGCTATAGTACTGGACAGTAGCAGCGAATTAAATAAGTGCGAAATCCAGTCCTATCATTACGTTCACTTTCAAACAAATATCGACGTGAAAGGTATGAACCTGCGCCCAAGTTGCATTTTATGTTCTTGGCAAAAGGCGTAAAATAACCAAGACAAACATGTATTTTTGTTTGGGTTTTATAGCATATCAACTTTTGTAGGTTATTTAATGCCAAATCCATAAGTCTCCAGAACACTTCTCAGCATTCTGGCCGATCTCAGCCATGTTGTAGTTTGGATGGTCTCCACTCGTCTTCTCTTTCTAAGTCCTATAGTCCTTTACCAAACCTTTGGTGACTGCACCGAGTGCACTAATTTTAGTTGGTATCACCGTCACTTTCATGTTATATAGTTTTTCTGTTCTCTAGCAAGGTCTAGGAGCTTATCTCTTTTCTCGCATTCTTTCAGTTTTACGCCGTGGTCAGGCTACTGTTGTTATGATTATTCGTTCAATGGATTGTTTTTGTGGATAGTAAGCTCAGTATCACATATAATTCATATAAGAATTAATTGCAAATAATAATAATAATAATAATAATAAAAGTAAGTAAGTTGGTGACCTTAGTCGAGGGTGACCCGAAGGTTCCCTTTTCAATAGCTACCACACCAAGGTGTAGCGGAGGGCGATACTCCATTCCCTGGATTGCTCCACTTTACCTTTGATTCTTACCTCATTATACTGAGTTTTAAGCAAGGTGACATCAAGTACCAGTTTTGAGCCTTTGGTATGATTCGACCTGGGATTAAACCCCGGTCTCCCAGATAATTGACGAGGGCCCTACTCATTAGGTCAATGGTCCGGTAACAACAATGATAATAATTGTAAATAAACTTATAAGCATTTCATAATTATTAAGAAATTAAAAAGATTAGGTTAAGCGCAAACGCTGACACTACATAATGGTCATTTAACTGTTTGAAGATAGCCTAATCCTTTTATTAAAAACTTTTGACACTTTTGCGTTGGTGAAAATCTCGTTGTTTGACAAATTGCAGTGAAAGAATTGACTCATTTCCATAGCAAAAACAGTATCGCACATGGTTTTCACGCAGAATAAATTTCAACGCGAAACACGACCACTGCCAACATGAGGATATATTGATGGCGGTTTCGCAAAGTCTCGCAGAACTGATGTTAATATGCAAATTTTTTGCTTGCTTGGACACGATTATAAGCGTGGGAAAGGGTCAGAGCAGCAGACTTTTTCTAGTGTTTGAGGGCATTGAGTCGGTGCGATACGAAGTTGGAGTGAAAAGTAATCTAGGAGGTGATAAGATAGGACGCACTGCAACAACGTTGGGACAACGAATTATCTACTGGGAAGCCGCTTTCAAAGTGAATAATTGGATCAGTTTTACGTTTCAACACACACGCACACACTTCCTCTCGGTAATTTATTACACAAATAGTACATTCCTCTATGCCAATGCACACAAAACGGAATATATGTGATTTAATCAAACAGGCGATATTTCCACACTAAACGGAAGCTCTTTGAAACTAGTAGACAAATTCACCTACCCAGGAAGCAGTGTCTCATCGACCGAGACAGACATCGACACTTGACTAACAAAGGCATGGAAAGCTATCAATAGGCTATCGGTCATATAGAAGTCAGACCTGACCGATAAAATGAAACGCAATTTCTTCCAAGCAGCGATCGCGTCCATACTGCTATACGGATGCACTACGTGGACGCTAACTAAACGGATGGAGAAAAAGCTTGACGGCAATTACATAAGAATGCTACGAGCAGTATTGAACAGTTCCTGGAGGCAACACAACCACGAAGCAGCAGCTATACGGCCACCTGCCACTCATCACGAAAACTATCCAAGTTTGACGAACCAGAAATGCAGGAAATTGCTAGAGAAGTAGGAACCAGCTCATAAGTGATGTATTCCAATGTATATCCTATATTGATATTCAAAAACTTATTACTGATAATTCTATTCAATATTAATCCTTTGATTGCTCGTGGTTAAATAGTTTCAAGTATAGCTATTTAACCTCAGTACTTATATTTATCAAATATTCTTGGGTAATATGAATATTTTGAACACAGATGCATGGTTTCAAATAATAATCTTGTAGATGATTGAACTATCCTATTTGACTTTTAGATGACACCATAACGGGAAGTACCAATCTAGGTCTGAGTGGATATGAGAGTAATGGCAATGAACGGGTACTCCACATTCCCCAAAGCTTTTGGACTACAGATTCAAAATCAGATGAAATTTAGAGCCATACCCAGGGCTCTTTTTGGTGGGAATCTTAGCCTTCTGCAGAGGTGCAGTCAGTATATTTTACCGCCCCAGCCAAAACAGCGGCTTCCTATTGGAGATAAATCTGTTATAATTGCTTGTCATTAGGGAAAAAAGTATAGAAATCTATCATTATCGTCTATCGGGGAGATAGCTGGGAGTTTGCTGAGTCTCTGTCACCATCCATCCCTATTATCCTAGCTCCTCGCAGGTCCTCCAGACTGCATCTAGTGGCCGCTCTGAGCTGATGTGTAGGAGTCCATAAAAGAACTTAGCTTCTTAGTTTGTTATTAACTTCTCCATGCCCGGGATATCTTGCTCGTCTTACTTGGGTGTTTTGTAAGATGGGAAGTAAGACGCTGAACAGATGCTGGTTTATGGGATGTTGCTTTCTGGATCTGATCAAAACAGTACAGAGCATTTCCAAATACTCCATAACTTGTAAATTGCAATTCACTCATTTCAGTAGATGAGATATTGCTACCGATATATGTGAACTGGTTTACAAATTTTATAGGCTGGCCTCCTAAAGTGGAATAACGCCTTCTCTTTATTTCCTGTCAGTTGAATTATATATATATATATATATATATATTATATATATATATATATATATATAAGCGCTGTGAACCATACAGATTCAAGACGGATGTAAACAGGGTGTTCCCTTTTCAAGAAATGTTTCAATCGAACAAATTAAATGGTTCAATAACATTTTATTACCAAAATTAAGATTTGCAAGATATGGTTTTGGAAGATTTTGCTGATCTAACGGGTTTAAGCACCGAATCTATTGGATTTACTGTCTCACAAATGGAATATCGGAGAAATTTGGTTTAAAACAATAGAATATCTAATTTTGGAACAAGATTTTAAGATATTTATCCAACATAATAGCCAGAATTTTCTATTACTCTCTCTCTCTCTCTCTCTCTCTCTCTCTCTCTCTCTCTCTGTCAAATGATTATATATATATATATATATATATACGTGGTTCATTCAACAAATAAGGAGATACCCCTGTCAGCTGGTCACCAGAATACGCTGGCTACACCTCTGCTGAAAGGTAAGACTCATCCAGTGAGTGATCTGGGTATAGTATTAAAGCATCTGACTGTGAGGGCCCAATCCTGGAGCTTTGGGGAACATGGAGAACTCCTGCATTGCAATTAATCCCAGGTTTACTCTGACTAGAGTAGTTGTAACTATTAGGGTCCCATCAATAGGTCAACTACAAGTGTTTAACTGTGTGCAAACAAATGATCATTAAATTGCATTATTGGTTTTATTTGCACACGGTCTAGTGGCTTCAAGTATTGCTATTTTAGATTATGGGAAAGTGGTACCTAAAGTCAGATAACTGTGCGCAAACAAATAAGCACGTGCTTGTTTTGAATGTTATTTACGAACAGTTCGTTTGCAAATTATATATATATAAACTCTACTTTGTATTGAGCACTCTTGGTAATTGTAGCATTGCAGCAGTTTACGGTGGGTTTTTATTTTTCTTTTGACCAACTGATTGCAAATCTCTTGATATTTTTTATCTGGTGTGACGAAGTTGGCCTTTTCTTTTCTTTTTTTTTTTTTTTGTCCTATGATATGTTTTCTTTTTCCTCCGGGAGGTAATTCGAGATATTGTTATCTCTAGTTCCTGGCGGTTTTTAGTAGGTTAGTAAATAAATATATATATATATATATATATATATATATATATATATATATAAACTATTCGGGGAATCATACGTATTTGTGAGAACGAAATTAATAAAAAACAAAAAGGATGTTAGGGCCCTTTCGTCCAGTACTTTTCAGACACCATAAATAGCTACAGGACCAGATACCAAGATGACTGGTTCTCTGTTCTGCATAGACCTAGGAGTAAAATCCATCTCAACGTTTTAGAGGCGATCTATATTTTCTTAGATCGCCCTTCTCTATGTAGACAGAGACCTGGTCATATTTTGCATATATTGGGAGACATTCTTAATTCGGGTGTGATATAACGCCCCCTCCCTTTTCCCTCTTTTTGCTCACATCTACTATTTTCCCAGTTTAACTTCTCTTTTTTAATCGTTTCTCCGGTGTGACGTTTGAAAAGTATCGGACGAAAGGGCCCTTACATCCTTATTATTTTATATTAATTTCGTTCTCACAAATACCCTAATAGTTCGTTTATATAATTTGTCTTGTACCAATAATTTGTTCAAATATCTATACATGTGAATGTGTGTGTGTGTGTGTGTGAGAGAGAGAGAGAGAGAGAGAGAGATAGTGTGTTTGTGTGTGTGTGTGTGTCTGAAGGGAGTGTATAAAAGGATTTGCTATTAAATAGCCTTAAGGGTTGATTTGCCATAAAACTGAACCATCCAACCAACCATTAAGCATTTCTTGAATATTGATTGATAAGAGCAGGGTCTATCCAATTATTCAAAGAATACATTTTCAGATGCCTCAAGGGTGGTCTTCTGCGGTGTACTGTCTTCACTGTCGATTTGAATTTATTGCACACCATATGGGCCCCGACTGCCACCGCGACCCGGATCCGGAATTTCAAAGGTGTCTCCTTGACAGCTTTGTGCTACCTACTTCTGTCTTCGAACCAACGGCAAATACTCGTACGTTTATCCATCTATCTCACTATCTATCTATCTATGTGTGTAGAGTACACTTTCATTGTCCTTATTCCAAAGTTTTCTTTGAGCCTTTGGAAGTTTCTTTTATCGAACCATCTCAGGGGGAAATGATTATTGCATTATTAGTATTAGAGAGGAATACTTCAAACCGCATCACTGAGTGCAGACAAATTGATTATGATTAAATCATAGGACCCCCAATGAGAATCGAACTCTATCCTAGGCTGCTAATCAAGTACCCCTAAAAACTAAGCATCAGGTTGCTTGCTGTATCTACTGTTATCAAATGGTCACCCCTTTAAGTACTGAGCAGGATTGTCGTTGCTTAACTCCTGTGATGTGGTGTGATTCAGTGATTGGCTGCAATTCGTATATAAAGTAAAAAAAAGTTGGTGACTGTAGTCGAGGGCGATCCGAAGGCTCCCTTTTCAGTAGCTACTACACCGAAGTATTGAGGAGGGCGCTATTTCTTTCCCTAGTTTGCTCCACTTTACCTTTGATACGTATCTTGTAATGCTGAGTCTTAAGCTATGAGGTATCAAGTACCATTTTCTGTATGACTCGACCTGGGATTGAACCCCGGTCTACCGGACCATTGCTCTAGGCCAATGAGCCGGTTAATTCTTATATGAAGTAAACCTTAATCAGAATTAGCACAATGGATCACCCAGTGCCGATCAAACTCCTTACTCACAAGTAATGGATCTTCGAGAGGAGCTTGCTATCTATTGTATCAAAAGGCGCCTATTTAAATGGTAGTCACATACTTAAAAATGCGTAGAATCGCCTCGTCAGTGATGTTTTTAGGGTCCATATGTTGTATAGCCGTAATACAATTATACGTCTTTTCTCATTCGTAAACCGTTCGATTAGGAAGTTTTAACGTATAGTAATGCGCGACGTCTGATTTAGTTCGTAATTGTATATTTATGTACAGTGTTTAATGGAAATAAGTTTTAAAACAAACGTATGTCATTTTATATACGAGTTTGTTGTTTTAATCGCAATTCTTTAGTTATGTATAGTTTTTTATTTTTTTTATTTTTTTTTATTCATTTATTTATTTTTTTATTTTTATGTTTAAGTTTGTTTTTCTTTTTCTTTCTTTAAGTAAAAAAAATAATTTAAAAAAAAAGGGGGGGGAAAGGAAGGAATACATACCGGAATGAACAAATAACCGAATAACGACCCCATTGTGGCAAAGAAGCAAAGTGGCCTCTCGATTTTTAAAGGAAAGATTTAGAAGTCATCAGTATAGCTTAGCTCTGATTGGCTGTTGCAAAATTATATATAGAGCCTTTTCTGTGGTCATTTTTTTTTGTTTTCTCCTTGTGTGGATGCGCAGGTTGGCTGCCGGAATGGGAGTTGGAGTTAGATCGATGCCAACTGGGTCATTTGGGTGAGGGGGTCTGATGTTGAAAGACCCGAAACCCCCCATGATCCCAAAGGAAACATCAGTGACGACCCATCGCGAAGCATCAACTAAGATGTATGGTATAAAAAAAACGTGTACAAATATATGCGGAAACACAATCATACATGATTTACGAACTTCAATGAACCAACGAACACACTTCTTTATAAAATTATAATCTCTCACACTTTATTCTCGAAAGGGTGATGGTTGTTGTGTGTGAGAGATGAGTTGGAGACGGGGACAGACTGCTATATTGACCCCAAGTTTTTCTTCGACCATAGCAGCAGCACTTTTTCCTCATCTGGGCTGGGTTGCTCAACCGTGGGTCACTGAGGTACCAAAGCCCTCTGTCTGCCGCTGGCTCTCTTCGGCATCTTGTCCCCAACTAACTCGAACCGCCCCGGGCACCTGGTTATATTATTGTTTAACGTCCACATGCTTCTGCTTATTTACACAGGTGCATCTCTTCACTGACGGCTCGGTCGAGGGTCAATATATAACACTTACGAGTTTCGGTTCTTCCAACATCATACTTGCCCTCCTAAGCGACCCTACCTAAACTATTGTTCCGGCCGGCGATCCTGCAGTAAAAACTTTACCAAGCACGCAAAATCACACAGTTCACACGTCAAGAAAAGTTTTTCTTTTAAAATGTTACTGCTAATGAGCTTTTAAAATGGAATTGACCAATGAGAAACGACATACGTCACTTCCCTTCCACCCTCGACGAATTATAAAGGTAAACAAACCACTTGCTCGTCTTTTCTCTATATCTTGTATAAGTACACTCACACGCACTGAGCCAGGTTTGGATCAAGATAACAGGTAAAATCCTACTATCTATTAGATCAAAAGGTGCATATTTAAAAGAAATAAACCCTTTCGAGATCTGGCACAAGTCCAGCTGTGCTGCATATCTCGTGGTCATCGGACTTATCACTAAATAGTATTTAGCGTCATGGAATATTTTTCGTCAGAACTGGTGCAAAAAATAGAAAAACTTCTTTTGCTTATTCCAAGAAATAGCACCTTGTATCAGGGAGCCTTCCCATAAGATATCTGTTTAGTCAAGTTTATTGCCTGACATCTGAGGTACCACGAAGAGGAATACCGAGGATAGCAAGCGTTTTTTTGCGTGGTAGTTATGCATCAGTCTTGATATATGCGTGGTCCCGCACATTAAAATGACCTTGTAAAATCTTGTAACATACCCATGACATGGATATGTGTAATAGACATATTCATCGCGGTACGCAAAAAAAAAACTTACGACTTCTTAGTTCAGGTACGAAACTTTTTATTACCTTTGAGTTAAAAGGTTTTTCGACATAAGGAGAGTGATACACAATCTTTCGATGCTGGCTTTTCCATCTGCCCCCCCCCCCACCACCACATGCGGCACCCACCGCAAGGCCTCGGTGAGCTCCGAAAGTCAACCGTCTTCTTCGGACGCTAAAACTCAACTGACTTTTTTCAAATCCCCAAAATCCTCTGCGAACGCTTCCGGTGCATGACGTCATTCACATCCCCCGGTACAATTTCCCATCTGGGATATTTTTATTTTGACATCTCTGAATGACACATCATCCCCGCGCGCGCGTGAACACCAGCGCTCATGAGGCACCTAACGAACCCATGCGCTAAGTGAAAGGTTCTCAGCCTAACTAAACCGAAAGGCAAGATATATAAAACGAAATCCTTCGGCCATTATATTACAATCTGGCTTGGTCAGAGCTCGGAAAAATCCAATTACAAATTACAGACATAGCGTAAACTAGTTTGGGAATGCCACTTACGCAGCGTGTCTTGAGAAGGAATAACCTGACTGATCCTATCCCAACAAATGGTTTAAATTCAGAATTGTCCTTCTCCTAGACCGGTTGCCATATTGATTAAAAGAACCCATAGATATAGGAAGGATAAATGGATTAATACTTTAACCAAGAGTATTGGCACTATATGAAAAGCAAACAGCCTCGTTTACTATTTCGACTCTGCTTGTCGAGTCCACTTCAAACTAAAATAACTTACATGCTACGAATGCCTCCTTCTTAATCTTGCTTGAAAAATAGTAAAACGTGTTAATGGCTGTTATAATGACTTGTAAAAAAAAAACAATTGTCAGCTTCCTTCGATACGCAAAGGTTCGATTTCCCGCGATAGATTTTCAAGTCATCTCGAAAACGAACGCCTAACGCTTGAAGCGGAAGTGACTTAATGGGGAAAAAACCGGAAAACACGAAACGGAAATGGTGTAACGAGACCTGCGTTTTCCTTTCAATTGAAATGCGTTCGCGAGATTGGAAAAAGCCAGGACGCTTCAAGTAAAGGCTGTGAATTTTTTATTAATTACACATGTCGCGAAGAGAAATGAAATGAATTTTCTTTATTCAGGGATTAGTTTCAAATTAATTCTTCGAAGAACCATGGACATGCTGAATTACAATTTGTCAACTCTTCCATATACATTATCCATGCAAAATAATTTTACAGATATTCCAAAACTGCATACACCACTGATCTGTATAAAATTAAACGCTATGCGCTATTTTTGACAAATCCTGAAAGCAACACCACACAAAGCAGCAGCTGTTTGGCCACCTACCTTCCATCACTAAAACCATCAGGAGGTGCCTGTGGTGTAGTCGTTATCGTCGTAGGAAATGGACACGGCGACACGAGTTCAAATCCTGGATGAGACTGATTGCATTTCACATAGCACTAATACCCTTGGGAAAGGTATGAATCCAATTATTCTCCCTCCAGCTATGGGTAAATAGTAGGGCAGACTAGGTTCTTCAGCCTTGGTGAGGCAACTAGTCTAGGAGAAGGAAAATTCTGAATTCAAACCTGTTAAACTCCACTTAAAAATTGACCTTGTGTCATATCCTGCCAGAGCGGAGGGGTTGGTAAATAGTATCACTAAAACCATCAAAATAAGACAAAGAAGACATGCAGGACACTATTAGAGACGTAAGGACGAACTCATTAGTGATTTTCTTCTCTGAACAAAGAAACATGGAAATGCCAGTATTGGCCGACAACCAAGAACTTACATTAGCTCTGTGTGGACACTGGTTGTACTTTGAAAGACCTACTTTGAGCACTGGATGATAGAGACGGATGGAAAGATAGAGTTAGGGAAATCCGTGTTGTCAGTGCGAGTTCATGATGATGATATCATCTCGTCAGATTCCCAAAATCAACATTTCTCCATATATATATATATATATATGTGTGTGTGTGTATGTATTTCATCATCATTATATATATATATATATATATATATATATATGCCATCATCATTTCATCATCCTTGTTATAAGAATCGGCGATTGGTTATCATTTGGCCGACCACTATATAGACTGAGCCAAATATGTTGATGACTATTTCTCTGTTCTGCCAAGGCACATTCTAAACAAAGCTTGCCTTTCTAGGGGTCATAGCTATTAAGCTATATTCCCCTACCTTGTCTAGACTAAGAACGTATGTTGTTAGACGTTGTTTGCTTGAAGAATTTGGAGGGAATCTGGAAAGATGAGGGTTTTTTTTAAGTTAACCCCCACCTCACCATGATTTCTTACATTTACTTTTAACTGATTCAGGTGTATATTGATGAAAAGCGCCGAACGAAAGTGTCCCTTAAATTTGTTTTATTATCTCAACGAATGAATAATGATTATCGTAATATACGTCCTAATAAAATTTGCTTTTTCCAATAATATATATATAGATAGACCCCTTCTCACGTGCAGGATATGATACAAAGTAATTTTTTAAACTGAATTTAACGGGTGTGAATTCAGAGATTTCCTTATCCTAAACTGTTTGCCATACTAAGTTTAAAGAGCCCTGTCTGCTCTACTATTTAGCCTTCGTGTACCATAGCCAGATACGGATATGCGAATTAGACATAGAATGTTCATATATATATATATACACAGAACATAGGAATCTCGAAACACGAAAAACACTTACGACTTCTTAGTTCAGGTACGAAACTTTTTATTACCTTTGAGTTTAAAGATTCTTCGACATAAGGAGAGAGATACACATTCTTTCTATTCTGACTTATTCATCTCCCCCCCATCTCGTGCGACACCTGCCCAAAGCCTCCGCGAGCAAGCGAAAGTCAACTGTCTTCTCCCGTCTTTTTCAAAATCCCTCAAATCCTCCGCGCACTTCCGGTGCGTGACGTCATCCGCACTCTGTAGCCCCGTTTCACATCTAGGCTATTGTGACATCTCTGAGAAACACGTCCACTCCACGCGCGCGTGAACACCTTTGTTAATGTTGCACCTAAGTAACCCATGAACTGATCCGAAAGGCATAAAACGAAATCCCTGGGCCCTTATATTACATTCGATCTTTCTTTTCCTGTATTTTCTTCCCTTCTGTTGGTTTTCCTTGGTTTATTTTTCTAGGTTTGGTTTGGTTTGGTTTCTTTGTTTAATGGCATATCAACCTTTGTAGGTTATTTAATGCCAAAGCCATTCTCCTAGAAGGACAGTAGTGGTACTATTTAACCCATAGCTTGGAGGATAAGTGGGTTCTTATCTTTCCCAAGGGTATTTTCCCGAAAGTGAACGTAATAGTCCGACTGGAGTACGAACTCGCTTTAACATTTACACCATGAGGATACCCCCTTATTTTTAAAAAAATTTCTTTATTTTCCGTCGGTTTTTCTCAATTTCTTTTACTTTGCTTTTTTTCAAGTGTTTCAATGTCTTTTCTTTTCTCTCCCTTTTTTTTTCATCAATTTGCACCATATTTCTTTCTTTCTCTGTACTAACCTTGTCATAAGGGTTTTAGCCTTGGTAATAAGTTGACGAACTTGTAATTGTAAAAGATACACCAAGGTTTATTTACTGCTAGGTAGTAAGCAGTCAATGGGAGAATAGGGGAAGTATGGAAACCTGAGACAAGGAGCCCATCCTATTGAGGACAGAAGAGCAGACACAAACCTTGAATTTTTTCCTTGCTCTAACATGCTTGTCCGCCGGGTCATGCAGTCTAACGTCCCATTTGTAACGCCCCCACTTCGCCTAAAAAAATTAGGGCACGTAAGCTCTCGTCCCTTACATCTTTGTGGCTGGCGTTCAACTGACGTCTTCACTTTCTCACGTCTTGTTGTCGACTCCTAAGAGGACACAAGTTGTCTCCTCCCTTCCGCCTGACATGTCAGGAGCAGAAACACCAATTTCCGCTCGTGCTTGCGTACGAGATTTCGAACCACCAGTTTTCCTTAGTCATTTTTCGGCCTTGTTATTCATCGACTACTGTCTGCTTTATTTACGTATTCATTTATTTATCTATTTATCTATTCAATATCCTATGAGCCGATGAATTATGTTACCGAAGCTGTCGGTGTATTCGACAGTCCTAGCCGACTGGACAAATGTGAAGTGTCTATGTTATTCAAATTATATATATATATGTGTGTGTGTGTGTGTGTGTGTGCAAGTATGTAGGTGTTCATGCTTTTTTTATCTATATATTCCTATGATCAAATGGAATTAATAATTAAACCATCACAGTTCTCGTACTGGTTGTTACTATCACAATATTTCCGTCACTACACTCTCCTGTTTTCTTCAAGCGTCTTTTATTGAAGTCAGGAAATTTTGAAGAAAATCCTTTGTGGGTGTCCTTGTGGTGTAATGGTTAAAGCAATGGACAATGGAATCGTAGTAAGCGAGTTCGTACTCCAGTCGCCCTATTACGTTCACTTTCAGGCAGATACCCTTGGGAAAGGTATGCACTCCCTTATTCTCCCAGCTATGGATTAAATAGTACCACTACTGTTCTTCTAGGAGAATAGCTTTGGCATTAAATAACCAACAAAGATTGATATGCCATTAAACAATGAAAGTGAATCAAACAGAATCCTTTATCTAATCCATGAAGATAATTATCGTCTCTTTTAATACCCATAATTTTCGTTGTTTTAAATTTGCTTACAAATGAACAGCTGAATTAATGGAAACGAAACATAGATGGGGAGTTCCCGCGGCGTAATGGCCTAAGTGCTGGACTGTGGCCTTCAAGCAAGCGAGTTTAAACCATATTTACCAGCCCCTCCGCTCGGGCAGGATATGACACAAGGTCAATTATTTTAAGCGGAGTTTAACAGGTTTGACTTCAGAGCTTTCCTTCTCCTAGACTAGCTGCCAAACCAAGGTTGAAGAACCTAGTCTATCCTACTATTTACCCATAGCTGGAGGGAGAATAATGGGATTCATACCTTTCCCAAGGGTATTAGGAATATGTGAAATGAAATCAGTCTCGTCCAGGATTTGAACTTGTGTGGCCGTGTCCATTTCCTACAACGATAACCATTACACCACGGACACCTCCCAAGCGAGTTAAAACTCCATTAGTACTATTACATTCACTTTCTGATTACTACCACTGAGAAGAAGTAATGGTTAAAGCGATGAACTGCGGAATTGTAGTACGCGAGTTCGTACTCCAGTCGCGCTATTACGTTCACTTTCGGGCAAATACCCTTGGGAAAGGTATGAACCCCCTTATTCTCCCTCCAGCTATGGATAAATAGTAGGACGGACTAGGTTCTTCAGCCTTGGTGAGGCAACTAGTCTTGGAGAAGGAAAACTCTGAATTCAAACCTGTTAAACTCCGCTTAAAAATTGACCTTGTGTCATATCCTGCCCGAGCGGAGGGGTTGGTAAATAGTACCACTGAGAAGAAGTATGAACCCCAACAACTTATCCCTTTGGCTCTGTGTTGAATTGTATCATTGCTGTTCTTCTGCTCGGACAGCTTTGGCATTAAACAACCCATGATATAGCATTAAACAAAAAAACCTCTAAACTAAAATAGAATTTAATTACAGGTTAGCCACTGCACCTGTGGGACTCCCTCACTGACCAATAAGCAAGCCCGTTTCGGTTCTCATAGAAGAAAGCAGGTGTCTGTGTTTTCTTTTCCATTTCAGACAGAAATTTGGCCTTGTTTCTTTCATCCATTATTCATTTATTTGTTTCTTTGCATTTTATCAGGTATGCAAACATTAGAAAAGAAAAATCATTTTCCCATTTTTTCTGTAAATCTTTTCAAATCAAGATGGTATATATATATATATATATATATATATATATATATATATATATATATATATATATATATATATATATTAATGGGTTAAAAAGATTTGTATTTTTTAGTTTATTTTTTTTTTGTTCTTAAATACGTATATGTTTACAGCTCGTTGCTTTCGTCAGAGAACTTATATGGCACAAGGCTCTGTTAATGGGGTACTCAATGGGACTTAAAGTCACTCGTGTTTGCAGGTGTAATGATTCAATTCATTCAATATATATATATATATATATGTATAAGAACTCTGAATATGCCTTTTATGGATAATTGCTGACTTATATGAAAATAACTTTGAAAAGATGTTTTTAAAATATCTGACAATCAATCTGAGTTAAGACAATGTTATTTTTATTCGCTACACTCTACAGACGGCTATACTGACAGCGTTTTGGCCGTAGCATTCCCTGGCTTTCTGCTGGTGCGTTTTGTCGTACTCGGTAACACATCGGTAAATCTGAATGCAAACCTTTATTTGAACCATTGGGATTCTTATCAACCACCGATAGTTCTTTTTAATATCAATCATTTCTTTGGAAGCAGTTTAAGTCGTAACAAGAATTGCCATGTAAAACGAACAATTCTTTTTTATATTAATCATTTTCCTACACGCAGATAAATGGTTTCAGGTATTACTATTTGACACAAATAATTCTATTCAGTCTCATTCATTTGCTTGCACAAATTTAGTTTCAAATATTGCTATTCAACCTTAGTAATTCTATTCCTCTATTGTTCTTATGAAATGTAAATATTGCTATTCAGCTAAGTAATTCCATTTATCAATTATTTTTATGAAATATAAATTACCACAGTAATTATATTTACCAATTATTTCATGTAATATAAACGATTTGATCCTTGTTGTATGTGGGCCAGTCGGCTGGGGCTGGGGCTGCGGAATACACCGGCTGTATCTTTGTAGGGAGGTAAGACATCCCCGACGAGTGTCCTAGATATGACACTAATGAATCTGATAGTGAGGCTTCAGTAATCCTGGATCTTTGGGGACTGTAGAGTACCCTTTCCTTGACATCACTCCCAGATCCACTCTGACCTAGAGTGGTAGCACCAGACAGAGTCCTATCTATGGATCAAATAGAACTAAACTGTATAATTACGCTAAACTGAATTGTTTGAAAGTAACTGTTAACTGTGTGTAAACAAAAAAAAACTATATTTAAAACAAAGACCTACTATGTAAACAAAATACTATAATTATGCTAGAATGAGTTGTTTGAAATTACGTGAAACCATTTAATTGGACAAAAGAAAAAGAAAGAAAGAAAGAAAGAAAGAAAGAAACGAGCCCAGATTTGTTTATAAATGTTATCTTCAAAATGAGTTTAGAAATCATATTTATTATATGTACAAAAACGATTTAGCATGAAATCACCCCCAATGGTTGATATACCATTGAACCTGACCAAACTAAACCACAGCTGCATGGCTTCAAATAACCAATGGTAATAATCCATATTGAATGATTAAGCAGTTCTATTTGATTCTAAGATGGGAGTTTAACGGGTACTACCAATTCGGGTTAGGGTGCCTTGGGAGTAATGGTAATAAAGAGTTAATCTGCATTTTCCAGAACTCCAGGATTGTCGCCTCACCATTAGATACAGTTTAGTATCATACCTAGAATAATCGTTGGGGAAATTTTACCCGTTGCAGACATGCAGTTGGCGCATTCTACGGTTTTAGCCGACAGGAATGCCGCGTTTTTTGGAAAAACATAGCGTGTTCAGACTTGTGAAGTAATTCCTTCATTTGTTTTTATATCTTGTTGCGTTGCCATCATCGTACAGCGCCTACTTAATAGCTTTTTCTTTGTTTGATTGTTTGTTATATTGGATTCAAAATGTGATTCTCTGACTTAATTTCCCCAAGCAGAAAAAAATGGTGAGGGCCAGGAATCTCATGAAAATGGCAACGATTCCTAAAATATTCTTGATATATTTTCTCATCCAGGGAGGAATATACACTGAAATACAAAAGAATAGCCCACTTTTAGCTAATATTACCAAAAAATTTCCATCAGAAGAAATTCCATGGTGTACCTCCATAATAATAGCACACATCCTGAAAGAAATCTTTATCAATTTCTATTTCACCTTAAAAGCTGGTGAATTAATCACAACACATATACTAAACAAAAGTGGATATAAACTTAGATAGCCCAACATATTGCAGTCCAGCGCATTAGTCACAACGCAACGGGATCTCACTCCCTCTAGAAGTGTTTTCTGCGAATTTCGTAATGATTCTAGTGTTCAAAACATTCAGCAGCTCGTCTCATACAAATTCTAGTCCCGGCCCCTTCAAATCTTGACAGTAAAATTCTACATATTGCTCGACAGATATATTTACTGTTTTACCAGCATGGGCAAGCTTCAGTTCATGAGTTTACTCGAGACGTTTCTCCTCGGACACTGTTTATTCCGATATGAACACCTGCTTGGTTACATCCGTGAATATTATGGCCCAGTCGGCTAGGACTGCACAAGACACCGACTGCATCTCTTCAGAGGACAAAGACTCCCCCAACAAGTGTATGGGGTATGTTATTAAACAATATGTGAGGTTCCAGTAATGTTGTCAGTTTGGGGAATTCCGAGTTCACCTTTATTGCTATCATTCCCGGGTACCCTCTGGCCTGGAGTGGAAGCACCTGATAGGATCCGATCTATAGATCGAATAGAACTAATCTGTGTACTTATGCTTTACTGAATAGCTAGGAATAGAACTGCTTATATGGATAGAAATGTATTTGGCATTCAGTAACCTACAACGTATGATATGCCATAAAACCCAAACAAACCAAATGTTATATGTTTAATATTTATGTATGAAGATGATTTGACATTAGATAACCTACAATGTTTGATGTGCCATGAAACCCCAAAAAACCAAATCTTATATGTTCAATATATATCTATGAAGGGAATTTGGTATTAAATAACTTACAATGGTTGACATGCCATCAGACCTAACCAAACCAAATCATATATATTTGATATATGTTTGAATAAAGAGGATTTGGCATTAAATAACCTACTGTGGTTGATATACCCTATAACCAAACCAAATCAAATGGAGATTAGATGAAGGAGCAAGGAAAAAATATGAACCAAATAAATTAGGAGCCAAAGATCGAGGATTTTAAACGACAAAAGCAGAAATTCTTAAAACCGAAGGAAGGAAGGGAGGAAGGAAAAAGAAAACGAAACTTATAAAACTCACAAAATTGTGCAGAATGACGATGAAGATAAAGAAGGAACGATGAGTTGAGGTGTAAAAAAAAGAAAGAAAAAGGAAAGAAAAAAGAAAGAAAGAATGAATGATGAAAATAAAGAAGAAATAATGAGGTGAGGTGTAAAACGAAGTAAGAGAAGAGAGAAAAAAGTAAAAAGAAAAAGGAAAGAAAGAAAAAAGAGTGCAAAGGGACTCGTAAAATTAGGAATGAAACGAGATTAGAATAGGATAAAGGGAAAAGAAAGAATAAAGAATGAAAGAAAAAAGAAGGATTAATTAAGAAGTGACTATTTTGAAACGATGTTTATTGTTAAAATATATATAATTAAAATTACATAATTGTATGCAAATCCAACAAGCGTGATCAGTACTTGAAATTTTTTTAACTATTTGCTATCGAATGACTATTGTTGAATAGAATTATCTTTAAAATATGAATAATTGAAAATATATAATTGTATGCAAATCGAACTTGCGTGATCAATACTTGAAACCATTTAATTGTTTGCTAAGGATTGACGATTGTTGAATAGAATTATCTTCAAAATATGTTTAATTGAAAATATATAATTATATGCAAATCGAACTTGTGTGATCAATACTTGAAACCATTTAACTGTTTCTTGACGATACCATTGCTGAATAGAATTATCTTTAAAATATGTATAATTGAAAATATATAATTATATGCAAATGGAACTTGCGTGATCAATACTTGAAACCATTTAATTGTTTGCTAAGGATTGACGATTGTTGAATAGAATTATCTTTAAAATATGTTTAATTGAAAATATATAATTGTATGCAAATCGAACTTGCGTGAAATACTTGAAACCATTTAACTGTTTGCTAACGAATGAATATTGTTGAATAGAATTATATTTAGAATATATATAATTGAAAATATATAATTGTATACAAATCCAACTAGCATGATCAATACTTGAAACCATTTAACTGTTTGTTAACGATACCATTGTTAAATAGAATTATCTTTAAAATATGTATAATTGAAAATATATAATTGTATGCAAATGGAACTTGCGTGATCAATACTTGAAACCATTTAACTGTTTCTTGACGATACCATTGTTGAATAGAATTATCTTGAAAATATGTATAATTGAAAATATGTAATTGTATGCAAATCGAAGTAGCGTGATCAATACTTGAAACCATTTAACCGTTTGCTAACGAATGAATATTGTTGAATAGAATTATCTTTTAAATATATATAATTCAAATATACATAATTGTGAGCAGATCAAACCATGAGAGTGAGAAGTACTCGAAACCACCTCGTGCAAAAAAATGATCAATATTAAATAGAATCATTAGAGTAAGATAGCAATATTAGAAACCATTTAACTATGGGCAAACAATAGCAATACTTAATTTGGTGCAAACAAATTAGTTCATTAAAACTTATAATTTCTTCATTTACAAGTCTTGTATATAGGCATAACCGTTTAACTGGGTGCAAACAAATAACTTATTTTAAATTGAAATGTTTCTTCTTTGGTTTTAATGGTATATCAACCTTTGTAGGTTATTTAATGCCAAAGCTATTCTCCTAGAAGAACAGTCGTGGCAACATTTAACCCATAGCTGGGAGGATAAAGGGGTTCATACCTTTCACAAGGGTATTTGCCCGAAAGCGTGACTGGAGTACGAACTCACTTATCGACGAGTCTGCTGACCATTGCTTTAACCATTACACCACGAGGACACCTCCTCAATTTAAAATGTTAGTCGTACGTTGTAATACTTGAAACCATTAAACTGTGTGAAAACAAATGATTAACTGTAAATAGAATTATTCCTGTTAGGAATACCTGAAACGATGTAACTGTAAGCAAACAAATGAGATCCGGCATGCATAAAATTTTACCAACAAACCTTTTCTTTCTACGTCATATCTAATATATGTATAAACAGGATTTGGCGTAAAATAACTTATAAGGGTTGATATGCAGTAAACCCCAACTAACCTTAGCCTTTTTATTAAACAGCCCTGGTATGGATAATTTTGATGGTGGTGGGGATCTTACTCCTCTCGGGGAGATACAGTGAGCATCTTCTAAACCCCACTGAGAGGGTGAATTATTTTAGAGGAAAAGTTTCGATTAAGGAAGTCTGTTTACATTTTCGGCATCCTACTGCACAAGCAATACACACACACACAGAGTAAAAAGAAAAAGAAAAACATTCAAAACACACAACAAAACAAACAGAGAACAAAAAGGGATATGAATGACAAAATTTGATTTTGCAAGTTTTTACGTTATGACAGGCCATTACAGGAACTGCACGATATTCTATTGTACTCTTTAGAGAATGATGAGTGCAAATAGTTCTAACGTTTCGCGATTTTTCGGGTGCTTTCGTCCACTATTAAAAGATAGGTTTCTCGGTGCATGGCTTTAGAGAGAGAGAGAGAGAGAGAGAGAGAGAGAGAGAGAGAGAGAGAGAGAGAGAGAGAACTTAAATGGTAGGAACAGAAAGACGTGCTTCTTAATGTGTGCTGTTCACCTGCATTGGTTGTGAAAAAAGAAAAGAAAAAACGTGCTGGCGTGTTTTCGTGCGTGTCTTGTTTGCATCAGTCGTAAAAAGGATACGATTGCATGCTGGGTAATGTTCGAAGCTCTCTCAAAGTAGCGTCCCGCCAGTCTATACTAAAATGTGACTTTAGTTTTAGTTTTTATTTTATCATTGAGGTAAAAGTACCTATTCTACGGATTTTCCTTTTAGCCTTTTTCTTCCTTTGTATATTGGTTTGGAACAAAAGTTGCCAGGATGAGAAATAAATAAATAAATAAATAAATAGCTGCATCAATACAAAGAGATAGATAGATAGATAGATAGATAGATAGAAACTGAGACAAATAAATAGATTGATCGATGTGAGCACACCGATAAAGAAAGAAAGAAAGAAAGAAAGAAAGAATGAAAGAAAGGGCTGAATCGAGACTGACAGAGAGACAATTAGATAGATAGATAGCTAGAAACAGACATATATATATATATAAAGAGACAGAGATAGAGAAATAAATAGTTAGAAATAGATCTGTAGATAGATAGATAGATAGATAGATGGATTCGATAAATTGTTCATGAGTGAAAGATAGCAGATTTATACTGAAAAGGATTATTTTTTTTATCTGCATACATCTCGTCAGAAAAATGATTGTAAGAGGAACCAACGATAAAGAATGTTGACAACCAGCGGTTACGATGTATATATATATATATATATATAGAGAGAGAGAGAGAGAGAAAGAGAGAAAAAGAAAGAGAGAGAGAGAGAAATTAAAAAAGCCCTTTGAAGGGAAAAAGGAAAAAGAAAAACCCGTATAAACTATCGTACTTGGTACAAAATTTCCAAAATTTCCTAATGACGTATTGTAGTGAACATTGTATCGATTTCAGGGAAGGGGCTATCTTCTTTTTTTGATTTTCTGTAGTCTCTGTAGCTGTATTCTTTGACATTTTTCTGATGAGACATAAGCAAGAAAAAATATTTCTTTAGAACGAAAACTTAACATACACTGTTTTGAATTTTGTACCCATAACAAACTGTTTACCTGCTCTAAACGACAGTACAATAATGACAAAATAGATAGATAGATAGATAGACAGATAGCAAGAAAGAAAGAAAGAAGGAAGGAAGAAAACTAAGGAAGATAAGGAACAGACAGATAGATAGATAGATTGAAGGAAGTTAAGAAAGAAAGAAAGAACAGATAGGTCGAGATAGATAGATAGATAAATAGATACAGTCTTTTTAATTCCTTAAATCTTATAAATTCAAAACATGTTCTTTTAATTCATTTTCTCTAGCTTTCTATCTCTTTTCGCTCTTATTTTTATTTTCATTTAAACAGTTAATAATTGAATCACTCTAATTTTGAAACATTGTGTCATGGGGGAAATATTTTGATATGTTCATCAGGGACTACTGATAACTATAAAATGCTAATATCAGAATCCTTCATTGCTTTCTAAATATAAGCATCAATATCATTATGGACTACTATTAACAATAAAATCGTATTTGGTCTAGTGGGCAGAGTGTTCGCCAATGGTCCAGGAGACCAGGTTCAATCCCAGGTCGCATCATACCAAAAACTTAAAAAATGCTAATTCATACCTCCTTACTTAACACTCAACCAAATAAGGTACGTATCAAGGGTAAAGTGGAGCAACCCAGGGAAAGGTGTAGCTCCCTCCCCTACACCTCGGTGTAGTAGCTATTGAAAAGGGAGCCTTCTGGTCGCCCTCAACTAAAGGGAGACAACTTTACTTTTTACTTTTACTATTAGAATCCTTCACTCTTTTCTAAATCCAGACTAGTTGGTTCGGGTTGAAGAATATACCGACTGCATCTCTGTAGAAGGGTTACGACCCCACAATGAAATATCTAGATATTAAACAATCTCATGGCGATGCTATATTGAGTGGATAAAAACAACCTCAGCCCAAATTTCTTTTCAGACGAGACTGTTCTTTGTGTTCACGGTTATTCAGATAATCCAATTGTCCTGCGCATTTTTCCCGCAAGTATAGACAGATAGATAGATAGATCGTTATTGAAAATTCCCTTCGAATCCTGAGAAAATAGAGATGAAGATTTCTTGACAAATTTTGTATAAATCTAACTATTGTTTCTGTCTTGGTTATTTTAATTATTTATTTAGTAATCTTCTTACCCCAAAATGTTGTTCAGTTATTTGTTTTTTCATTCCATCATTTACCATACAAAAGTAATTTGTGAACTTTTTATTTTCTATGGCTTGGTTTTCGTTAGCTTTATAGCATATATAAAAGAAATAATTCAAGGCTCTCCACAGTAACGCCCCCTTAACCATCACTTGATTAGAACTCTTGTGTTATTGGTTATGCCCATTCTCGGTGAATAATCAGAACACACAAGATTCATTAGGTTTAGTTTTTGTGTATATATTCAGTTGCACAGAGTTTTATGCCTCTTTTGCTGCGACCGTCCGACAAGACATGTTCAAGAAGCCAGACACTTCGGAGCCGTTGACTACGTTCAAGATTGCAGAGCACTGTACGAGTGACAATATAAGTTACACAAGGACTATTATTTTGCAACCCTTTACTACATATTGATACACTTTATTTAGCAGCCTGTAGTTATTATAAATAAACTTTTATTCTGCAGCCTACACATTACTTATGGATAATTCTTATAATGATATATATACGCTATTATTGATAACTTTTATATTAGAACCTACACGTTATATTACAATTCACGTGACGTTTAATGCGAATCTTGACATGATTTGTTAATACACTATTGTTTAAAGCCTCGTGTCCTGTTTTCTTTTGTCTTGTTTTTATTCTTATCTTGTTCAGGTAATTGTAACATTTCCAACCTGATTCACCAATTAAATGGCCAACTTTTTCTTATCATTCAAATTTTCCCTTGGGTTTTTGTATTTTGCATTTTTAAACATCCATCGTTGACTTAAAATCGCTAATATCACCCCTCATGGCCCTGTTGATAGTTCAGTAGAACCGAAACGCTACAGTGAGGACTTCTTAATAAATCTCTCCTTCCACTTGGATTACCTTGTTATCAATTTTTCTACATATCCAACTTTGTTGGCTATTTAATGCTGAATCCTGTTTAAATGTATATATTTGTAAATGAATAGTTTATAAGTAACATCATTTTTAAACGAGTCAGACCTCGTTTATCGAAAAAACAATCAAATCGTTTCAAGAAGCGTTAACTCTAATAATTCTAAATGTTTTCAAATATTCTTATCTAATACAAATAATTCTATTTGATATTAATCATTTATTTGCACGCAATTTAAGTGGTTTCAAAAGACCCCAACATTGGTACTTGATGCCTACTTGCTTAACTTGCATTAGATGGTGCGGATCAAAGATAAAGTGAAACAATCCAGAGAAAGGACTGGCATCTTCCCCTAAACCTTGGTGTAGTAGCTTATGAAATGGAGCCTTCGAATCTCCCTCGACTATAACTTTATTTTAGTGTTTCAAGTATTGCGATTTAACACAAATAATTCTATTTAATATTAATCATTCATTTGCACACAGTTTAAGAAGTTTCAAGTATTGCTATTTACCACGAATAATTCTATTTTATATTAAGCTTTTCTTTCACCTTTAAGAATAAATAGGGTTGAGTATTCGTTTGCAACAAGAACTGTTTGAAAAATACAATCAATACAACCATATCGGTACTAGGGCTTGATATGAACCATATAGCTACTAGGGCTTCACATGGACCTTATCAATACTAGGGCTTGATATGAACCATATCAGTACTAGGGCTTGCTATGAACTATGTAGCTACTCGGGCTTTATCTGAAGAGCCAATTGAGACGACCAAGCCATTTTGACCAACAGTCATGCCCCGTCAGAGTCAAAGTAAAGTAAGTGTTGCAAATCAGGTGACCAATTTGTTTGCCAAGCCACAGACTGCTTAGACACCAGGATCCTGTTCTCAAGCATCACCCATTTCGTTTTGCTGGTTAAGGGTATTATCCATGTGTAGAAATGAAGTCGGTGTATTCCACAGCACTAGTCGACAGGGCGGATTATTTTTGCAAATATCGCAAATATAAACTCAAAGAATATCACTGAATAACGTAGTATATATATATATATATATATATATATATATATATATATATAAAAATGAACCGGTACTACACACTCACTATCAGTTGCAGTTGAGTGTCATACTCAGAATATCATTTTTTTAAACATTGTGAAAGAAACACCTGTCTTCTAGTGATATATTAGACATATACGAAGCTTAGCAACCAGGATATATCTAGAACGAAATATTTTTTTGTTTAGGTATCACTCTCTTATTTGAGTGGAGAAATCTCGGTGGCATTGTGTCTAACGTGCTGGACTATGACATTTTAGTAAACCTATTCGAACTCCATTTGAGCTATTATATTTACTTTCGGACTCCTACCCTAGGGAAAGGAATGAACACCCTAATCCCCCTAGCTATAGGTTAAATAGCACCACAATTATACCAACCCTTGTAAATGAGCTGGATATGACCCAAGGTCAATTTTAAGTCGATTTATACAAGTTTAAATTCAAAGTTTTTTCAGACTATTGTCTTCATCTTTATTGTTATTTTTCACAACGTTTCGGCCAATATATCCTCCGGCCTTCTTCAGATGTTCCCTGTCAAACTCAGGAACCTAAACGGAACTTCGAACCACGTCTTTTATTTAATCGCTTGTTCTGATTCCGTTAACCATAACTGGGAATAAGGGCTAAGTACTCCTGTATTGTTACTAGCCTGCAGTCAGGATTGAACTAGCAACCCCCAGATGATGGTCTCTTAAAAAGTTTAGGGAACCAACGCCTATACCCGTTATGCTATGTGTCCTGCTAAAGTTGATTTTATACAATAGTCAGAAAACCCTGAATGATAAAAATCATCAAGCTTCGTCTCAAAAATTCAGACAACTAAATTCAAGGTGTTCCTTCTCTTAGGCTGGTTAAAGAACCCAGTCTGCCATACCATTTAACTATAACTGGACATAGAATTGTTGGATTTCTACCATTCCTAAGGGTATTTGTACTATGTGAAATGTAAACCGTCTCGTCCAGGATTTGAATTCGGGTCACCGTGCCCATTTCTAACAAGGATAACTATTAAACAACTGTTGCATAGTCGTAATACATATACAACTATACACATATACACGCGGAAACATAGTCAACACAATAATGACGGACGAACACACTTCTTTAGAAAAATATCCCTCTCACACATTATTCGAAATGGTGGCGAAAGGGTTACGAAAGGGTTGCGTGTGAGAGGTGAGTTGGAGACTGAACAAATTGCAACATATTGACCCCCAGTTCCTTTGTCTTTAGCAGCACGTCTTTTTCGTTCTGCTGGGCTGTTCAATTGGGGGTCCTGAGGGCCCATAGCCCTCCGCTGGGTGCTGGTTCTCTCTACAGCATCTTATCTCTAACAAACTGACTCCAACTCTCTGACCTGTCTGTCGCACCGGGTTATATCATTGTTTGACACCCACCTTTTTCCTGTGAGCGTCGCATTTGCACCCAATTCAACCCGTCCACGATCAAGGCTATATCTTGATGTCTTCGACCGGATGCACCCGTTTCTCGATTGACGCCTGAGCCGAAGGTCAATGATATACAACGAGCATATTACTGCTGTGTTCAATAGTTTCGTAGCAGAAAACTTGTTCTATCCAGTGTGCTACCTCAATCTGTTTTAATTTCACTGGAGATGAATTGAAAGTATTATTTTCAGGAGCATCGTCAGTAGGGTTTCGAATTCTCAGACTGTAGTGGGGATGACCCCTTCAAAAAGTAATGTCCTGTGTATGATATTCAATTATATCTGATGGTGATGCTTGTTCTGGTGTGCTGGGAAGTATAGAGTAGGGCTTCATTGCCATTACTCCCAGGTCCACTCTGCACCGGAGTGTTGGTACTTGTTAAGATCCCATCAATCTATCGAAAAAATGTTAAAAAGATATTCGTGTTTGATAGGATAATATGCAAAAAAAAACCTCTTAAAATGTACGCTGAAATGTAAATATTAATGCGATTTCGATTCTGGAACCTCTTATTATTCATATAAAGTTGTTCACTAGTACATATATATATATAGAGATAGATAGATAGATAGATTGGGCGAGAGAGAGATCATTATCTTTCAACTATGTATTTTATGTAGCCTGTTTAAGCCTTTCTAATAGCAGTTGCATTTGTCAGGCCGGTGCATTCGTCTGCATTTAATCTTTAATATGCATTCATCATAAAAGGATGTAATAAAAAAAACTTTGGGGATTTTTTCTGCAGTGTGGGAGGAAAGAAATAACCTTTATCCATCCCCGTCAAAGTCATTTTGCTTGAACTTCAGAATCACTAAAGCACTATTTGCTTAAAAGAAAATGTGCAGAGGAAAAACAAACAAAAAAGTCTACTTAAAAGGACAAAGATTCAACGACACACACACACACACACACACACACACACACACACACACACACAGACTTTTTCATATACGAACAGAAAAAGACAGATTAACGGATATGAACAGGCTTGTGGAGACAAATAGGTAGATAGATTTTTACTAGCCGGAACAGACAGGTTGGCATATATAAAGAGGCAGAGACAAGCAGAGACATTGACAGAAATGGACAAGATGGGACAGACAGACAGACAGAAATGAGCAGGCTGGGTAGATAGGAAGACAGAAAACAATAGGCTGGAATAGATAGACAACCCCAAACAGGTACGAGGATCGTTAAATAAGTTTCCAGACTTTTTTCGTATGGGCACTTTTATTGATAGTACACGCATGAAACTATAGTCCCCTTCAAAGTAATCTCCTCCGGCTGCAATGCACTTGTATCATTCCAACAACCTCTCGAAGGCTCCATGGAAGTCCTCTTGTTTGAGCGTGTCAATGACCTTCGTCGCAGCCTTTTTCATCTTCTCAATTGCCTCATCACGACATCCTCTGAGCTTAGGGAATAACCAAAATCACAGGGTGCAAGGTCTCAACGGTAGGGAGGCTGAGGAAATGTCTTGATGCCCATCTTGGTCAAAAAATCAGTGACATGGATGGAGTTGTGGATTGGTGCATTCTCCTCGATGAAATGCCACTGACCCGATTTGAAGAGTTCTGGCCTCTTCCGACCGAATCTCTTCCTGAACTCCCTTAAAACTTCAACATAGTAGCTCTATCACTAACCCTAACCCTTTGGCCAATTAACTCTAGTGTACTGACTTCCTTACTCCTCCCATATCTCTCATAATCCCTCACAGACTCCCTGCCTTCCTTGAATCTCTTATGTCACTTAAAAACTGATGCTTGATTCATGCAAGATGCTCCAAAAACAGTCTGAAGCATTCCATACGTTTCTCTGGCATTTTTTCCATGTTTAAAACAGAATTTTATTGCATATCGTTCATCTAAAGTGTTCTCGCATCCAGATTGCATTTTTGAAATTCACCAACAGTGACAATCAGGCTTTAGTAGGGTGTATTCCAATTCCTGCTGTAGCTGTCCATTTGAACCTGAAATCAGAAAAATTGGTCAGTCATCTTATAAGATGTATAGCAATAATATACTGAATTTTCAAGAGTCTACTACGATTTTAAATGCCCATACAAAAAAAGTTTGGAAACTTATTGAAGGCACTATGTAGGTAGAAATACAGGAATAAACAAGCTGATATAGGTAGACAAATGCAAACAGACTGCGTTAGACAGATAGGGAGACAGAAAGAAACATGCTGGGATAAGGAGACAGATACACACAGGCTTGACATGTATAGATAGGTAGACAACTACAGACAGACTGGAATAGACAGAAAGGTAGACAACTACAAGCATGCTGGGATAGACACATAGGTAGAAAGAAATGGGATTGATTGACGGATTCAAACAGGATGTGATAGACACGAGGCTTGTATAGGGTGATAGATATAAACAGGATGGTGAAAAGAAAAAAGAAAAAAGAAGATTATCAAAAAAATACATTTGCCTTGTCGATGTAGTTTTTGAAATCTGTCTTGACAGTAAATTCCTAGGTCGATGAGAAATAATGGAAATGTCTAACACAGTTAGAAATCTATTAATGATTTTGAAAGTTTTAAATAGAACACCTCTCGTTCTACTTTGTAATGGATAAGTTCATCCCAATTTCTTCAATCTCTCACTGTAACTGTAATCTTTTACTCTTTTTATTATTTTTATCACTCTGCATTGTGTGCTCTCCAGTTTCAGTATTGCGCTCTAGTTAACTAGTCGAGACACTGGAGCTCTGACTTGAGTACAATATTCTATATAAGGTATAATTCATGTAATTTGAATTACCTCAAAACTAATATTTTTGTCAGGTTAAAATAATCTTTGCTGTATATCAATGACAAAACATTGCAGAGCCTAAATTTATAGAATAAACTTAAAAATATATATAGCTTTTTTAAATAAAGAACCCCCTTACTCATTGAATGACTATATATATATATATATATATATATATATATATGTGTGTGTGTGTGTGTGTATAAATATATATAGATATGTAAAGATAATAAAATGATAGAGGTGGTTAGAGGGGTTGAGTCTCTACGGTTCCAGGTGAGCATTGTCCGAAGATAGCGGTTTCAAATCCTACCCAAGCTGGCCAGAGGTTTACTTGGTCAAAAACGTGGTGAGATAGACAACAACTATGGAAGGCAGTAATTACTGGGAATACGGTTACAAGACTCATCATTCCTATCCGAGGTCACGGTAAAATCACCTGAAGAAGACCAGAGGTGAAATTTGGCCGAAACGTAGTGAAAGTAGAAACAACATAAAAAAAAAACTACCAAGATGAGGGAAAAAGTCCGCAATAAATAAAAATTAATTCTCAGATTAAAAAAATTGTTTGATCACTGGACAATTGCAAAAATTCTTATGAAAACCAAGCCTTCAAGTCATGGCTAATTCGAAAGTTCCCCTCACAAGCCCCCAAAAAGACACAGAAAAACCGGTGCTCTCACCACACCAATCAATCTATCTATCTATCTACAAGACCAATTAAAAACACTTTGATCAAACATCATTCTTCATTTGACTAATGGATATGCTACGTCAACAGCACATTATATATATATATATATATATATATATATATATATACATCTTTAAAGAAAAACAAAACAAAGACCGGTTAATTTAGGATTATAAATTTATTTCCATCCGGTTTTTCAATTTCTGGTGTGAACCAAAAACACGAAGAAAAATATAACAGGACTTCTTCAGATCCAATGGATAAATAAAACAGAATAGACACGTAGGGTGGAGGGGGAGGTAGAAGAGATTAAAGGAGTTAGAAATATTGCTCTGTAAAAAATTACATTAAGCTCTCCACCAGGAAAATTTAAATGTTCAGCTCCTGAATGATTTTCTTGTCCTGAAGGAATTACTCCCAACTCTGGTTTAACTGGACCGAATAATACTATATATATATATATATATATATATATATATATATATATATATATATATATATATATATATCAGAGATGTTCAATGAGAAGCAGCCTTTGCTTTGAAAGAATATTTATTATTTCACATCTAAGTGAATCAAACTTGTTTCGTTCAAAAGATTTATTCAACCCTCTTGGAAATTTTCCCCCAGCATTTGTTCCTCGAATGCGTTGTGGAAGTTATCCTAAGGGTTAATATGAAGGATAATCAGTGCATTTTTAAAATTCTTCTTTTATTAACTTTTCTGTGTGGGTTTCAGCCTTGAACAAAAAAGAACTTCATATAATACAAATCCAGAGAGTAAAGCAATTTAGACACGAGAGTTTCCTTAGAATTCACTAAAAATGCTTAATATGATCGTTGTATGCTCTCATGCAAGGTCGTCCAAATATGGAATCATTTTCGAGGACGTTCTTATCGATTTGATATGCTGGTACTATTTGTATAATTTCGTAGGACCCTCATAATCCTCTTATTGGAACAGAAAAATATTTTTTCCAAAAAATTAATTCAAACAGGCTTACGCCAAAAGATGATTCATTGTTTTTTTCTTGGAACTCAGAAAATTGCGAATAACAAGTAGATTGTAGAGTGCAATACTAACAAAACTTATCCTGTAGAGTTATCATGTGACATTACAAGACTGGCCAACATAATGAGATGTAATTGTTTTTTATTAAAAAAAAAAGATGATTAAGGTTAATACTATATAAAATTTGCAGCCTGAATCTGCTGAATCGTAACAATAGCAGAAGTTATATATATATATATATATATATATATATATATATATATATATATATATATATATATATATATATGTATATTTAGGCAGCATTTCTTCGTTAATGCAAATTTCATTAAACATAATAGACATTTTATGTCTACATATTTTCTTTTGGATCCGTTCGAATTCCCGTATTACTTTTATTGTATTCTGGGGGAATTGATTTATGTATTGTCCATAGTTGCATGTATCCCTAGTACTTTCTGCCCGACAATATAGTTAGGTTGATGAACAAATTAAACGTATGATCAAAAATGTTAACCAACAAAATGAACAGTGTACTACTCCATCCAGCCAACAAACATATATCAAACTTTTTTATCGTAACCAAATGCACTACAATTACAAATCCGATGAAAAAATCTTGAAAACATTGATTCACAAAAACATACTCCCCACTGATCCTAATAAAAAAATAAAACTCGTTATATATTATAATAAGTTTAAAACCTCGAATCTAGTCATTAGAAATAATTCCTCTCCCTCGATTGGAGTTTTGCAAAAAACCAACGTTATATATGAATTTAAATGTCCTTTAGGAGATTGTTTCTCTGATAATAATAATATATATGTTGGTTTAACCTCAACTACCCTGTCGAGGAGACTTACAATGCACCTTTCAGACACAAGTTCAATAGCTCAGCATTTAAAAAAACATTCATGCCCAACGGCACAGCTACGGAAAATTCTCACCGACAACACAACAATATTAGAACATCAAAATAATAAACAAAAACTTCAGATTCTCGAAGCATTACATATCAGAAACCTGCAGCCAACACTTAATAGAATTAATTTTCAAACCAGTGCTAATGTACTTAAATGTCTTTAGCTACTGGCACTAAATATAGAATCACATTCAAAAACAAACGCCAAAACCTTCAACGGCAAAGACGCCCTTACACAGTTGTAATATGCTAAAACAAAAGTTACATCACTTTTGTAGTAGATCCCCCCCTGATGATGGCCCAAAGTCGGGCAGAAAGTACTAGGGATACATGCAACTATGGACAATACATAAATCAATTCCCCCAGAATACAATAAAAGTAATACGGGAATTCGAACGGATCCAAAAGAGAATATGTAGACATAAAATGTCTATTATGTTTAATGAAATTTGCATATATATATATAGACTTAACTTAAATCGCTAGTCGAAAATCTTCTACTAAAGTTTCACCTTAACGGATCATCAGGAAGTTTACGCTCGACTAAATTCTAAGGAGAAATTGCTTTGCTTTATTCACCAAAAAGCCCCACCTATCCTAGAATTTGCATAACACCCCCCCTCTATAACTTATTCCTAATTATATAGTAACCACGCCCTTTTGTGTTTACAACTATTTAACACCTCTGATCTTTTGTTTAGCATATTCTTGCTTTTACAATTTGCTATTACCAACTTTTCCTCCATACAAAGATTACAGGTTCTATTACCTGCCCTATATATATATATATATATATATATATATATATATATATAAGTATTATTTGGTCCAGTTAAACCGGAGTTGGGAGTAATTCCATCTGGACAAGAAAACTATTCAAGAGTGATTTATTTTATCCAAAGGATCTGAAGAAGTCCTGTTAAATTTTTTTCGTGTTTTTGAATTTTTCTAAAACACGTAACAGGATGGAAATAAATTTATAATCCTAATGTGACCGGTTTGTTGTTTTTCTTAAAGTATATATATATATATATATAAGTACAGTGTTCACCAATGGTCTGGGAGACCGGGGTTCAATCCCGGTTCGAGTCAAACCAAAAAATAAAAAAAATGGTATTTGATTCCGTCTTGCTTAACGCTCAGCATTATAAGGTAAGGATGAAGTGTAAAGTGGAGTAATCCAGGGAATTGAGTTGCGCCCTCCCTTACACCTCGGTGCTGCAGCAATAGAAAAGTGGGCCTTCGTGTCACCCTCTACTAAGGTCGCCAAATTTACTTTACTATATATATATATATATATATATATTGTTGCGTTTTGGTTAGGGAACGCTTATAATATTAAATAAAGGACAAACCACGATATGAGAGGAAATAGAGATATATTCTCAGGAAAAAGTGTATACAATTGAGAGACTATTAGTAGACAAGAACATAGGATTAGTGAATACAGAATAAAGATATAGTCCAACGATAGTATTGGCTTCCGTTATTACGGTAGCAAGTAAGGTGATATAGTGCGATCTCCAGTCTCCAACGCTCTAATACTATTCCTATAAGAAGCTGCTCTTCACCTTCTAGTCTGCCTCTGGTATTAGTAGCTACTGCTATGTATGGCAGATGGACTAGCTCATAGTGTGGAAAAAGGTGGGTGATACCCAACAAAATATATATTGCCACATAACTCGCTCCGCAACTCCAAGTTTTATGTGTCCCTAAATTCATCAGAGAAAAATACGTCTGATTACAAGGAAGTTATGGAACAAATAACGAGGGATCATAAGTTAGTATCTCAGGTTTTAATACACAGATATATATATATATATATATATATATATATATATATATATATATATATATATATAATTTGAATAAAAATGAATTGTATTTACCATGCCAATTATGAACAATCACAAAAACATTAACGTTCTTCAAAATACATTTAGCACATTTATTTAAGTAAGTTTTTTTTATTTTATTTTGATATGGTGTAAATCTGTACCGTTTTATTTCTCTTAATATCTTCTAAGTCAAAAATATATCCCCCCACGTGGCTTTTCTCTTTGAAGACAAGAAAAAATCGCTCGTTCTGGTGAAAATGTTGTCTGTCACACTTGCATCATCTACCATTTTGCCAAAATTAGTGAATCAAAATGCTTTGATATTGAAAAATGAAAAACATCGATGATTGACTAGACTTCATCTATACGTCAAGACATCATGGCTTCATTACATATATTGCTCAGCAGTATTCACGTCACCATAAAAAATGAATATGCAGTTTCGATATCATTTGATCATTCATCGGTGCTAAAAAAAATCTCAGGCCAAAAAAAAAAAAAAAAAGAAAAAAGAAAGGCATTTTTTTTCTTTTAAAATTTCGCTCGAATTTTTTGTTTAGGTAAAAGAAACTTGAGTGACAAGAGAGTTGAACTATGTGATGAAAGTAAGTTTCTCCTGTAATCTCCTTGTAAAATCGAGAAAATTATATTTAATTAGAAAATCTTCCCATGATTATCCTTCTGGGGTTCTTTTTGACATTTGTCCTGGAAGTAAGGCAATGTAGTCCTGAATAGGGTTTATTTGGTTTACAGCATGTTATTTGGCCAAAGTCTGTCATTTTGGCCAAAAATGATAGGGTATTAGTTCCTTTCTTTAAAAACATATCAACTATCGTGAGTTATTTGATGCCAAAACTATCCTGGTTTAATTACAGCTGCAGAATAAGGGGATTGACACTTTTACGAAAGGTATTTGAAATTGAACGTAATAGTGCAGTTGGAGTTCGAATTCTTTTGCTTCGTGGCCGTAAAACTGAACTTGAACCACTCCATCCTTGATAATTTGATTCTACACATACGCGAAAATAACCAACGAAGGTCAAAAGTACATGTACTAGCTCAGCGTTTTCAGACAATTATTAACCAGCCTTCGTTCCTTCACCATGAGGTTTTCCAAGCACCTGCCTCTCCTTTGTTTTTCCGAGTGGCTGGATCTATCCAGTTAGTGAGCCACCACTACACCAGCATAACCCATCTTTCATAGGGGTCTGCACAAACACTGGATGCTGTTAGCTTCGCTTTCTCAAATCTCTGCCCCCAGAAACCCTCCCCTCAATTTTATACAATTCTGATGGAATTGGGTTAGAATCTAATCCTGCATCCCCCTCCTTCCTTAAAAGAAATGGAAATCCAGAAAAAAAAATTATTTTCCTTTCCATTCTATTTTCTTGCACTTTTAGGTTTAAACTGAGCCCCATTCCTTGCACTTCTCCATCTCTGTTTTTTTTAAATAGGTGTTTGTTTTAATTTTATTTTTTGTTTTTTAGTTATTACTATTAGTAACAATCATTTCTAATCAGTAATAGCTTCACGAATAAATTTGTTTTTTATTACGAGGAGGAACTCTTTAAGTAGTTTGACTAACGGGATGAGAGCCATATTTGGTTTGAATTAGAGTCTCCTTCTCTGAGACAGGTAGTCAGACCATGTTTTAAAAGTCCAGTCTGTCCTACAATTTACCCATGGATGGTGAGAGAATAGTTAAAATCCTTAATTTCCCAAGTAGAATATTGCTATGAGAAATACACACAAATTCATCCATTTCATAAAATGATAAAGTCTATAGCACGAGAGCGTCATTGCACATTTACTTGATTTCACTAATCTTTATCTAATGCAAATCATTTTCAAAAAAAAGGTTCTATTTGATCCAGGGATAAGTCTCTGACAGGTACTCTTACTCCAGGCCAAAGTGGTCATTGGAGCAATTGATAAAGGAAGCCTGGCATAGATGTAATGGCCTTATGTTAGTTTCTTTTACGGTATGAAAATCAATAAAAATGATGATATTTTGTGAACAATGATAGCTTCAAGTAACTAAGTGAGTATATATATATATATATATATATATATATATATGTGTGTATGTGTGTGTGTGTGTGTGTGTGTGTGTGTGTGTGTGATTGTGTGTATCTGCGTATCGATGTGGTTATTATGTTTGTGACAATTGGTAAAATCGTCACTTTCATGTTCCACAGTTGAGTTACTTATCCCCCTTTTCGCATTCTTTCAACCCCACTCCACGGTTTACAAAGTCCACAACCCAGTAAGTCCTCTTTTTTTTGTTGATTATTTCTATTTCAAAATCCCAGACACACCAGTTTCTTCTAGTGTCGAGGACTCTTCTAAATATCTTAGCAAATCTTCATGCTTTGGTCTTAAGGGTTTCAATTCTTCCTCTGATTTCCAAAACTTACAGTTTTTTTTCCAAGCTCCGAGGGATCATTCAGCTTCACTTGGTATCCCCGTCATCCTCATGTTCTACAGTGATTTTTAGTTTCAATTTATTTCTTTATTCTTGCATTCTTCTTTTTACACTCTCGTCCGCCGACACTGCAAAATGCACAACGTGGCAAGTTCTTTGTTTCTAATTAAGTAACACAAGGTCTGGTCTTCTGATCAAGATTAGGCGATCCGTTTGTATTTCAAAATCGCAGAGATTTTTATGCATCACATTCTATAAGACTGATTCTAGTTTGTAAACATAATATTTGTTTCGATCGTTAAACTTTAATCTTTTTTCACGATTCCCAATGGGCTCGTATTTCCCCTCCCGTTGCGCCTAGTCGGATTTTCCTTTTGTGGAAGTTTGCTGTGTTTGCTTATCATGTGATAAACTGTTTCATTTTTATCTCCATATAATCTACAATTACCGATCTGTTGTATTATATCGATCTTCGCTTCAGTATAATTAATATTTATGGATTTATTACTACTACAGCTACAATTACTACTACTACTACTTTTGTTCTTCTTACGAGTTTTTCATACCAGCGTTAGCTGATAGTCTTTCACAGGAGTCTGAAGATTGCAAGTCTACTTAGGTCTCCAGGACGCTTCTGTGGTCTGGATGATCTCAATTCGTCCCTCAGTTTCCAGCTCTTACAGTCCCTTTCACAAACATTTGGGGATCGTTCCAAGCACACTTATCACAATTGTTATAACCATCTCTCTCATGTTCCATAGCTCTTTTAGTTCTCTAGCAAGGTCTAAGTACAAGTAACTCCTTTTGTTTTCTTTGATTTTAACTCTGAGACGCTGAGAAGACAAAGTCCTCTGTACAGAAAGTACTTTTTTTGTTTTTGTTTTTGTTTTTTGCTAATTAACGCTAGGTCTGGTAGTCTGGTCGGGATAAAATGATCTATTCGTATCTCAAGATCCCAGGAAACTTTAAGCATGTCATTCCCTGGAACAGATTTGGCCAATGCATATACCATTTGGGAGTATGATCAAATTTCAATTTTCTGCACAATTCCTAGTGGATCAGCTTCCCCAACCACTCGTTTCTTATGGTCTAATCTTTTAGCGTGAGTCTGCTGTATTTGAATGTTATGTAATTAATCGTTTCATCTTAGTCATCACATAACCTGCACTAGCTATTTTGTTGCGAATAATCGATTTTGATTTAATATAATCGGTCCTCAACGCGTTGTATTGTGTTGCTATTAAAAGAGATTCATCTTCTCTCAAAAGATTTTTGCCCAGTCGGCTGGGGCTGTAGAATACACCGACTGCTTCTCTGCAGAGGGGTAAGACCCCCCAACGAATGTCCTAAATATGACACTAAACAATCTGATGGTGAAGTTCCAGTGATGCTGGAACTGGGGAATGCGGATCAGCTTTCATTGCCATTGCTTCCAGGTCCACTCTGGCCTAGAGTGGTAGCACCTGATAGGGCTCTGTCTATGGGTTAAATAGAACTAATCTGCGTACTTATGTGAAACTAAATTTTTTGAAATAATGCAATTTTGATATTTAAACTGCGTAGTTATGATAAACTGAATTGCTTAAATTAGAACTTTTTTGACATGTAAACTGCCTACTTAAGTTTAACTGAATTGTCTGAAACAAAACGGTTTTTGACATGAAAACTGTACTACGCTAAATTGAATTATTAGAAAGAGAACTGTTTTGGCATTTAACTGCGCTTGGACCAAAACTATACGTATACTAAACTGAATTGTGTGAATTAGAAATGTTTGACTAAACTGAATAGCTTGAAATAGAAATATGTTTGACGATTAAACCGTGTACTCATGCTCAACTGAATTGTTTGAAATAGAACTGTTCAGTTGTATAAAATTGGATTTACTTTATTGAATCGATTCAATCAGTTTTCATCACAACGATTCACCCACTGAAATCTCCGGCCTTCTTCGTGTATCTTTAATCTTCAGGCAATTAAAAACAGAACCTTTTATTTAATCAACAGCGGTAGTTATCAATCTGCTGTCAATATTCGCAATATTATGTATAGGGATTTTTCAAGGCGAATCAGCAGATATAATATATCCCAAAGCAAAGCAACTGATACGATTTGGCATTAAATTACCTACAAAGGTTGAATTGCCATAAAATCCAACCAACCAACCAACCAACCATGAAAAGGTTTCCCTTTTCGTAGCTATGTCCAGGTTATCCCTATATGATGTTTTACCAGTTTGTCTCTTGAAATATCAATGCAGTTGTTTGTTTTTTTTCACCCATTTCAGTTTCCTAGGTTTTGTTGTTATTCATATTTGACTTCTTGCGAGTTTTTTTTTTCAAACTAGCTTTAACTTGATGCAGTTTAGCGCCATACGAGAGGCACCCTCTTTTCACCTGATCTGGAGATGCAATTGGTTTCTTTAAAACACAGTTTACAAAGCAAGTGTCGACTGAGCAACTGCCAGTTTCGATCGTATCTAAAACGCATGCAGCAACTTGAACTAGATACTGAGATAAGCATCAAATGATAATCACTGACCCGACCTGGCACAAAAGCATGGAGTAATAATACACACGCTCACACCCAAACGCTCTCTCTCTCTTTCTCTCTATCACTCTCTCTCTATCTCTCTCTCTCTCACACACACACACACACACACACATGCACACACACATACACACACACAAACACACTAAGACATAGACATTTGCCGCATAGCCGTATTCCTCTGCAGCCATGAAACATCTGTACCTCGCGTCATTTTTAGAGAAAAGCAAGATATTTCGCAATGGTTACTTTAACGCAATTATTTTTTCAATTTTCTCAGAATCAAATTCAAACAGGGAGAAGATTTTGGTGACTTTCAAGTGAAAATAGAACAAATTTATTATTCACTCACCTCAATAAATCTCAGTCAAGCAAGATAATCTATCTATCTATCTATCTATTCAAGGGTCTTTCAAACAATTCTAAGCTTCACCCAGAAAGAAGAGCCATAACTGAATATTTTTTTCTGGCAACACTTTACTATTTATAAAACTACAATTAACTAATTCAGATGCCCGTGTTAATTTCTTTGGAGGTAAAATCCAGGCAAAGGTAAGGCGCAGTATTTCTTGAACAACCCTCATATATATATATATATATATATATATATATATATATATATATATATATATTAAAATCAGTCGGTCCACGAAGAGAGTTGTATTTTTTAAAGATTTATTTCATAAAGCAATACAAATCTCTTCGTGGACCAACTCATTTAAAAATATTTCTTTCTCTCTTTGGATCTACTACAAAAAAATTATATATATATATATATATATATATATATATATATATATATATATATATATATATATATATGAATGTATATTTATATATTAGTAATACCATATTTATATTACTCAATGATGTCTGTGATGTCAGATTTTATGCTTATATAAATATGAATATGCGGAGACAGAGGCATGATTTCGGAACTAAAACGTCATTTCCATCAACACAGAGCCCCCCCCAGCACTATCTAACAGTAACACCAGACATTTTTTTTATTTACTGTTACATATTAGTATTAGAATGCAACGAGATAATAAAACAATTTGAAAGTTTAGACGAGCTCCGACGTAATTCAGGTTGTTTCTTTATAAGCAGTTGCAGCATTTTTATGTAATGTCAGTATAAAATTATACAATATTATTATTATATGTTAATACAAGGAAATTAAAGATTATCAGCCTTACGTGAGTAGCTCTTGATAATATCAAACAGTCTCTACATGTTCACCAACCTTGTGAATATATACTTGGAATATCCCACGGGAGATTAAAAAGATGTAAATGTTTCTATAGAAGCATCTGTATTGAAATAGCAGTTGATATTACGAGGATCTCCTGGGGACTATTCCAAGGATAAGTTGACAGAGATGTTGAACCTCGGACATTGGCATAATGGTTAGAGTGTTCGCCAATGGCTCGGGAGATCTGGGTTCAATCCCAGGTCGAGTCATACCAAAGACTCAAAAAATGGTACTTGATGCTATCTTACTTAACACTCAGCATTATAAGGTACTATCAAGGGTAAAGTGGAGCAATCCAGGGAAAGGAGTAGCGCCCTCCCCTACACCTTGGTATAGTAGCTATCGAAAAGGGATCCTTCGGGTTACCCTCGTCTACGGTCGCCAACTTACAACAATATCATAAAAAACTCCCAGGGAACTGTTAACGTTTTTAAACACTTAGGGGTTTTCAGATCAACCAATCAATCTTAGTTAATGTCTGACTGTCCGTCTATCTGTTCTCTCTCTCTCTCTCTTCCTCGCACTCTCCCTTTCTTTCTTTCTCTCTCTCTCTCTCTCTCTCTCTATCTATCTATCTATATATAAAACAGTGTTGGTAGTCACTAAATCACTTTGTGGGTTTGTGTCAAACCAAGTGCAATATAATATGAAGTGTGTTCAATATCTAGGAGAGAGCTATTGCATAACAATAATAAATAAATATATATTTGCGATATATATTTAATTCATTTAGTTTCATAACTGCCTGATGATTGTTGTTTTGTAAAAAACTCTATGAAACCCAGGGTCGCAGTCTAAATTTTATGAATTAAATATATATATCTAATATATATTTACATTTTTATATCATTATATAAATGTATATATATGTAAGTTTTCTTACATCTATAATATCCTTTTACATAGTATTGTAGTAGTGCAGCATTTGAATTAAGTTATAACGGTTAAACAGTGGGAAAAACACCTTGAGTCAAATCATTTTAAATTCACAGTGAATGAACCTGAGGTCAAATGAAAACTTGGCTCTGATGGATTCGTCTCCGTCAGGTGACTAAAACGATTCTAGAGGTGCATATTAAGATAACTAGAAAGAATCGTCCTACCAGAGTTTAAAGTTCCATGTTCTCTCTACTAACTCCCCATCTAGTCAAAATGGGTGTTGTATAATGGTTGTCGCGAAATAATAGAATATTATGTGCATATAAAAACGTATTTGTCGTTATTCCTTTCAACAGAAAAGAACTAAGAACAATTAGGAATCGATCAATGAACGAACATAAAGAGACATAGCTAAGACAACGTAGAGACACTTTAGTCGTTGGTAGGTGTTTTACAAGATATCAACCCCTGAGGGTTATTTAACGCCAAATCATGATATATATATATATATATATATATATATATATATATGATTTGCTATCGAATAATTTGTTGTTACCTATATTTTTAAACAAGCTGTTAGTATTCATTTCTTTACACAAATGTATTTGAAGTATTCCGATCAAACACTAATAATCTAATTTGATATTAATCATTTGCTTGATCACAGATAAATGGTTTAGAGAATTGCTATGTTATGCTAACAATTCTATTTAGTAGTCATCATTTGTTTGCACCCAGTATTGCTAATAACATTAAAAATTCTATTTATCAAGTATTCTTACGTAATATAAATAATTTGCATACAGCTGTATAGTTTCAAATGATAAATAATAATAACCCTTTGTAAATGAGTGACCCATTGATAGTATCCGAAGAGTTACTCTCAACCCAGTCAGTTGACCTGAGAGTAATGACAATTACGAGTACTCCACATTCCCTAAAATAACCTACAATGAGAGTATTGGAACTTCGTTATCAGATGCAACTTAGTGTCACTGGGCACTCGTTGATGTGGTAGGTTTTACCCCTCTGTAGAGGTGCAGTTTGTGTATCCTACACCCCAGCATAGAAGGAGGCGGCACCATAGAGAACAGACCTGCACAGAACGTTGTAGAAACGACCCGATGAAAATAAGAGATTGGTGATCGTTCTGGTGGAGCCTATGTGACAGTCCCTGATATCTTCGTATTTCGGTTCACACGTATGTCTAAAAATTTCTTATCTCTCTCTCTCTCTCTCTCTCTATCGCTCTCTCTTTCTCCCTCTCTCTCTCTCCCTCTCTCTCTCTATATATATGATAGAAATACGTGGAAAGTTGGATAAATCAAACACTTAAATCAGATTTAGATGTGTGAAATTTCATTGGGGCTTTATTTCATCTTCACGAACTTCTACAAGAAGTTTTGAAAAAGTTCACGATGATGAAATAAAACCCGAAACAAATATCACACATCTATATTTGAGTTAAGTGTTTGATTTATACAGCTTTCTACATATTTCTATCATACTGTCAGATTCAATACAAATCTGTTTTTCAACACACATATATATATATGTAGACTTTTTTGTCTACATATTTTTTCTTAATCCTTTCAAATTGCCGTATTGATCTCATGATATTTGGCGGGAATTGGTTGATAAACTTTCCGTAATCAGTTATTTTCCAAATATTTTCTGCCCAATTTTGGGCCATCATCACGAGAGGATGTATTACAAAAGTAATATAACTTTTGTATGTGCATTACTACTTTGTAAGAATGAGCGTTTGTACTGTTGTATTGTATAGCGTTTACTTTTAGAATTTGTTTTTGTAAATAGCATCAGGAGTTAAAGACATTTAAATACATTAGCACTGGTTTCAATATTAATTCTATTAAGTTTAGTTTGTATGTTCCTAATATGTAGTGCCTCAAGAATCTGTAGTTTTTGCTTGTTATTTTGATGTTCTAATATTGTTGTGTTTTCGGTAAGAATTTTCCGAAATTCTATTGTTGAGCATGAATGCTTTTTTAAATGTGCTATGGAACTTGTATCAGAGAGGTGCACTGTAAGTCTTTTCGATAGAGTTGTTGAGGTTAAACCGAAATATATATTATTTTCAGAGATACAATCTCCTAAAGGACATTTGAATTGATATATAACGTTGGTTTTTAGCAGAACTCCAATCGAGGGAGAGGAATTATCTTTAATGACTAAGTTGGAGGTATTAAATTTATGATAGTATATAATAAGTTTTGTTTTTTATTAGAATCAGTGGGGAGTATGTTTCTATGAATCAATGTTTTAATAATTTTTCATCTGATTTATAATTATATGATTATGGAAGGTTTATCAACCAATTCCCGCCGAATATCCAAAGATCAATTCGGCAATTCGAAAGGATTAACAAAAAAATATGTAGACAAAAAATGTCTATTATGTTCAATCAAATATGTATCAATGAAGAGATGCTGTTAACATATATATATATATATATATATATATAAATATATGCAATGGTGCATGCATTTGTATCAAAATAATTTAAGCAACAATGTTTAACAAGTATAACGTCTTGCGACTCATTGTCGCCATTTTAGTTCTTAAAACTTAATAATATTTGTGCCAGTGATAACGAAATTTTTTTTTCTTTCTCACGGGAAAAATAGACACCCCGAACAAATAATTGTTGTGTTCCTTAAGTTTATCACAATGTCCCAAACGAGTAGTGAAACGGTAGCTTCACACCACCAATGACTTTGATGCCATGGTCAATCACGGAAATTCTTATTGTGGTTGTGAGAAACATTCAGACAAGAGACTGTCCGACAAGAAACTTGGGGGATGTTTAAAAAATTGCATTTACTTAGTTACCTGAAGAGTAACAAGAAACGACCAAAATTTCGAGGAACAGCGAAACTGCCCTGCTCTCCTCTTTTCGGAGGGTGCTTTGATTTGTAAAAAATGGATTGTGAATTGAATTTCCATGACCAGAAAATCCGGCGAACACTTACGCACGACATACTGACCCACAGTCATTATCGCATATAAGTGACGCCTAATTGACTAGTCATGGTAATTAATCGGCCAATTGACCTGAATGTGTCTTGCAAGTTACATCCATACTCTTTGCAGAGGATACGGTCACCTCCAGGGCCACGTCTTCCCAGGAGGATTAGAAACACGCATCTGCTTAATTATTATGACCTCAAGGGCAAGGATATAGATCTTCATTTTTCTTTTTTAAGTAGAGGAATTATATTGTGAATGGAATCACCACGGAATTGAGATCACGGTATACGCTGCTGATGAGACCTAATAAAGTCGAAACATCTGTCCCGTATTTTTGTATGTCGTGCGTCAGTGTTAGCTGGATTTTCTGGTCATGGTAATTCAATTCACATTATAATTCCTCAACTTAAAAACTAAAAATGTAAAAAATGGATTGTTCTTCAAAAAACAAATACTGCTTCATGACATTTTGTTTTCAGACCGGTCAAGTGGGAAGATGTAACATTGGCAATAAACCTAATGGGATTTTTCAGTTACCACGAGTCTGAATTTTCCTTTCCTGATATGAACAATTCCATTTCGTCATTATCTAGTCGCTGTCTCATAGTCTCTGCCAAATTTATTCGAGACACCCGCAACGTTACAATAAAGTATGTGTCAAAATACTCTACAGTTTCTCTGTGTTTAAATTCTGACAGGAGTCATTCTTATTTACTTTATTAACTCGATTCAATCAGTTTTCCTCACAACGATTCGCCCACTGAAATCTCTGGCCTTCTTCGTGTGTCTTTAATCTTCAGGCAATTAGAAACAGAACCTTTTATTTTATCAACAGCGGTAGTTATCAATCTGCTGTCAATGTTTGCAATATTATGTATAGGGATTTTTCAGGGCGAGTCAGCAAATATAATATATCCCAAAGCAAAGCGATTGATACGAGATATTCCAAGGCGGATTAAGTGATGCGAGATATCCTATATATATATATATATATGTGTGTGTGTATGTGTGTGTGTGTGATTTGTAAGCAATTAGTTTGTAGTTACCTTTATTTTTAATCGAATAGTGAGAGCTCATTTGTTTTTCACACAGTTGAATGATTTCAAGAATTACTATGGCGAATACACCCAACCAAGCGGAAACACTACTGCATAGTTTGGAACGAGCCGCCGCAGGCATTGGCCTCCATGTCAATGCACAAAAAACTGAATATATGTGCTATAGTCAAACAGGCAACATTTCCACACTTGGCGGAACCTCTCTGAAACTGGTAGACAAGTTCACCTACCTAGGTAGGAGTGTCTCATCAACCGAAAAAGATATCAATTCGCAGCTAACGAAGGGATGGGCAGCTATTGATAGGTTATCGATCATATGGAGATCTGACCTGACCGGTAAAATGAAACGCAGTTTCTTCCAGGCAGCGGTCGTAACGATACTGCTGTATGGATGCACTACTTTGACGCTAAACAGCTGGAGAAAAAGCTGGACGGCAATTACACAAGAATGTTGGGAGCAATATTGAGCAAGTCCTGGCGGCAACACCCCACGAGGCACCAACTATACGGCCACCTGCCTCCCATCCCGAAAACTATCCAAGTTAGACGAACCAGACATGCAGGACACTGCTGGAGAAACAGGGACGAGCTCATAAGTGATGTACTCCTAGGGACCCCACATATGGCCGAACAAAAGCAGGACGACCAGCTCGAACATACATACAGCAGCTATTTGAGGATACGGAATGTAGCCCTGAATACCTGCCGGAGGCGATGAACGACAGGGAAAAGTGGTGAGAGAGGGTCAGGGATATCCGTGCTAGCGGCACGACATGACAGTGATGATTCAATATTATTCCTTTCTTTACTCAGTGAAATGGTTTTAACTATTGATTTTTAATATTAGTAATTCTATTTGTCAAATATTCTTATCTAATATGAATAACTTTTTACACTGTCATAGGGTTCAAATTAATAATAGTAATCATTCTTAATAGATGATTGAACAGTTCTGTTTGACCTCTAGATGAGACCCTAAGAAGTACAACCAATCCTGGTCAGAGTGGACGTGGGAGTAGAGACAAAGAAAAGGTACTCCACATTCTATTCCTCTACATATATTGAGCTGCAGAATTAGAACATTAAAATACTTTCAATATTATAGAGACGTTCATTGGCCCAGGGGTTAGAGTGTTCGCCAATGGCCCGGGAGACCTGGGTTCAATCCCAGGTCGAGTCATACCAAAGACTTTAAAAATGGAACTTGATACCACCTTGCTTAACACTCAGCATTATAAGGTACGGTTCAAGGGTAAAGTGGAGCAATCCTGGGAATGGAGTAGCGCCCTCCCCTACACCTTGGTGTAGTAGCTATCGAAAAGGGAGCCTTCGGGTCACCCTCGACTATGGTCGCTAACTTTACTTTACTTACTTACTACTTTATATCAATATTATATCTGCGGTTACGCTTACACCAGTCGACTGGATCTGTAAAATACACCGACTGCATCTCCTGCAAAGGGATATGGCTCCCTCCAAAAAGTGTATTTGATATAACATTAAACCTCCCGCTGAAGCAGCTTTAGTAATTCTAGGGATTTGAGGAATGCGGAGTACCCCTTCATTGCCATCACTTCCAGCTCCACCTCGGCCCGGAGAGGTAACACATGAAAGGGTCCTATCTATGGGTCAAATAAAACTGTTTGAATTTAAACTTGGAGTAGACAAATGATTAATGCTAAATTGAATTGAAAAAGAAATGTTTGATTTTTTTTAACTGCGTGCAAACAAAAGACTGATTGAATTGTTCGTGATACATTGCAATACTTTGAACAATTTAACTTTGTTGACTTATGTTTACAATTCATATATATCTAATATATATGTATAAACCGGATTTGGTATAAAATAACCGACAATGGAGGTGCCCGTGATGTAATGGTTATCGTCGCAGGAAATGGACACGGCGACACGAGTTCCAATCCTGGACGAGACTTATTGCATTTCACATAGCACAAATACCCCTGGGAAAGGTATGAATCCAATTATTCTCCTTCCAGCTATGGGTAAATAGTAGGACAGACTAGGTTCTTCAGCCTTGGTGAGGCAACTAGTCTAGGAGATGGAAAGCTCTGAATTCAAACTTGTTAAACTCCGCTTAAAAAATGTATCTTGTGCCATATCCTGCCCGAGCGGAGGGGTTGGTAGTTATGGTAAAATAACCTACAATAGTTGATATGCCAGAAAAAGCAAACGAAACAATTCATGATAATATGTATTTCCTTATATGTGCTTACCACCGTAATAATTTGTTTGCGATTTCTTTAAACAAAGTAAAAGCCATTGTGGTGAGTCATATATTGTTGTATGATCACTCTTCCTAACAACTACTCATCATTGGTGTTCGAAATAAATTGATTTTGTCCCTTGCAGAGGGATGAGGAATCCCACGTTAACCCCCAAAAACAGATGTTCTGAGGATGACACTGAACGATATATTCCAAGAATTCTAAGAGCTGGAAAGAGTAGCGTTCACTATCATTGATATTACTCCCAGGTCCACTTTGACCCAAATTGGTAGTAACTATTAGAGTTCATCAATGGAACAAATAAATCTTTTTGATGATAATTCGTATTCTATAGGACTTACAGTAAAAATACTTAATCGTATTTTTCTTGGTTTATTTGGGTTTTATTGCGTATCAACCTCTCCAAGTTATTTAATGCCAAATCTATTTTCATACAGAAAACATTTCTATTTCAAGCAATTCAGTTTAGTCGAAGAGTTCTAATTCAAACAATTTACTTTGGTATAAATATAGTTTTTGTCGAAGACAGTTATATTTCAAACTAATCAAACGGGTGACATCTCCACTCTAGATGGAACACCTCTTAAACTAGTAGACAAATTCACTTACCTAGGAAGCAGCGTCGCATCAACCGAAAAAGACATCGACACGAGATTAACGAAAGCATGGACAGCTATCAATATGCTATCGATTATATGAAAATCAGACCTAACCAACAAAATGAAATGCCGTTTCTTCCAGGCAGCGGTCACATCAATACTGCTATATGGGTGCACAACATGGACTCTAACAAAACGGCTGGAGAAGAAGCTTGACGGCAATTACACAAGAATGCTGCGAGCAATCTTGAACAAGTCCTGGCGGCAACACCCCACAAGACACCAACTGTACGGCCACCTGCCTCCTATCACGAAAACTATTCAAGTTAGACGAACCAGACATGCAGGACACTGCTGGAGAAGCAGGGACGAACTCATAAGAGATGTACTCCTATGGACCCCCACACATGGCTTTGCGAAGGCAGGACGACCAGCACGAACATACATTCAGCAGCTATGTGAGGATACAGGATGTTGTCCTGAAGACCAGCCTAGGGCGATGAACGTTTGGGAGAAGTGGCGAGAGAGGGTCAGGGATATCCGTGCTACCAGCGTGACAGGATGATGATAAAATTTAGCGTAAGTACAGTTTCAATTTCAGTTTCAAAAACAGTTTCATTTCAAAGAATTCAGTTTAGCATAAGTACGCAATATTGTTCTATTTGATCCATAGAAAGGACCCTATCAGGTGCTACCACTCCTGGCCAGACTAGACCTAGGAGCGATGGCAATGAAGGGTTACACCGTATTTCCCAAAGGTTGGGCATTACTGGAACCCCAACATTCGATTGCTTAGTGTCATATCCAAGACATTTGTTGGGTGTGGGCGTCTTACCTCTCTGCAGTGAAGCAGTCGGTGTATTCTACAGGACTCGGCAACAATCATATTTGATGGTAATATTTGATGATATATAACTCTAGTTTTATCAAGAATAGTTATTTGAAGCAATAATTGTTTACTAAGGATCGTTATTAATTATTTGAAACCAGATAACTTAATGAGCGAATGACATAATATAAATAATTACATGAAACCATATAATTATTAGTATTAGACAGGAATACTTGAAACAATACGATCTTAGTCGGTTGAGTAGTAGAATACTCCGACTGCTTATCTGCAGAAGGGTAAGCCCCAACCCCAAGTAGTGTTTTGCATATGAAACTAAAGAATCTGATAGTAAGGCTCCAATAATCCTAGAGCTTTGGGGTATTCGGAGTAAGCCTTTTTTTTTAATCGGTCACAGGTCCTCTCTGGCTCGGAATGGGAGCACCTGAACGGTCCTATCTTGGTGTCAAATAAAACTGTTGACATTTAAATTGAGTGCAAATAAATGACTTGTTGAATTGAATTGTTAGAAATTGAAATGTTTGATCATTTACCCGTGTGTAAAACACATGAATAATGTTTAATTTAATTGTTGGGGATACATAACAATACTGGGAATCATTTAAATGTGAGCAAATGAATGATTAGCATTGAATTGAATAATTAGTGTTAAATAGCAATACTTGTTACAATTTCACCTGTGCAAAGAAATTTTTAATACTGAATATAGTTATAAGTGTTAATATAGATAATTGAAACCATTTGACTCTACAATAGCAATATTATAAAAATAGCAATACTAATGTGTAAACAAATTAGTTCTAACTCATTTAAAAATCAAATAACCGACAAATGAAACTCTTACATATGTTTATCTATTTAAATGTTGTGTAAACAAATGACTGATGTTAGATTCTGACTGTTATAAAGCAATAATTGAAATAATTTAACTTAGGGCAAAAAATGAGCTCAGGCTTGGTTTATAATTATATCAAGAAAATATGTTTACAAACCATATACATTTAATATATATGTATGGTGATTGGAGACACAGCCTAGTTCGACATAGTAAGCAGGAATACCGCAAGGAGACACACTAGCCCCATACCTCTTTATCATCTGTCCAGACTACATACTTAAAACATATATCGATAAAATCAAAGGTAACGGTTTCATGCTAACAAAAGAAAGAAACAGAAGGTTCCCCCGCAAAAAAACAATTACCGATACGGACTATTCCGATGATATAGCGCTTCTGGTTAATGCACCCGCCCAAACCGAAACCCTGCTACATAGTCTGAAACGAGCTGCCGCAGGCATCGACTTCCATCTCAATGCACACAAGACGGAATAGATGTGCTTTAATCAGACAGGCAACATCTCAACACTAAACGGTAGCACTCTGAAACAAGTTACTAGTTCACAAACATAGGGAGCGGTGTCTCATCAACATGCGACTAACAAAGGCATGAAAAACTATTCATAGATTTTCGGTCATATGAAAGTCAGACCTGACCGATAAAATGAAACGCAGTTTCTTCCAAGCAGCGATCGTGTCAATACTGCTATATGGATCCACCACATGGACACTGACTAAACGGATGAAGAAAAAGCTTGATGGCAATAACACAAGAATACTGCGAGCAATATTGAACAAGTCCTGGAGACAGCACTTAACTAAGCAGCAGCTATACGGCCACCTACCACCCATCACGAAAATTATTAAAATTAGACGAACCAGACTTGCGGGACGCGGCTGGAGAAGTAGGGACGAGTTCGTGAGGCATGTACTCAATCGGACTCCTTCACATGGACGAGCAAAAGCAGGACGTCCAATTCGAACCTACATATAGCAGCTCGGTGGCGATACGGGATGTAGCCCTGGGGATCTGCGGAAAGCAATGGACGATTGGGAGGTGTGGCGTGAGAGGGTCAAGAATATCCGTGCTGATAGCGCAACATGATGATGATATATGTATAAAGAATATTTGGCTTTAAATAACCTAAAATGTTTGAGATGCCATAGAACCCAACCAAATTCAACCAACTAATTGAAACTATACATATGCACAAAGTATAAGCTTTAAACAAAAACTTTTTATATATAACTACAAATGATTTGAATTGATGATAGTTACTTGAAACTGGCTGATTGGTCTAGTGAGTTGAGTGTTCGCCAATAGTTCGGGAGACCTGGGTTCAATCCCAGGTTGCGTCATACCAAAGACTTTAAAAATGGTACTTGATACCTCCTTGCTTAACACTTAGCAATATAAGGTACGTATCAAAAGTAAAGTGGAGTAATCCAGGGAAAGGAGTAGTGCTCTCCCCTACACCTCGGTGTAGTAGCTATTGAAAAGGGAGCCTTCTGGTCCACCTGGAATAGGTTGCTAACAACGACTTGAAACTATTATCATTTACTAAAATTATTATTAATTCCTTGAAAATATATGATTGGGCGTAAACTAGTGACTATAATTAAATGGAAATAAGTTCTTAATGTGATATAGTTATTAGTTTATGAACACTTGAAACCATACAGACATGGGTAAATTATTTGTGTAAGAAACAATTTCTTGATATGTCAACTGTACGCCAAAATCTCTTAGAAACAACTAGACAGACACGTGAATATAAATGTACAATGAACGCGATTCCCTAACCTTTTGGCATAAAATATATCTAAATGGGTTGATGTGCAGTTAAAATTAATCAATCTTTCTACGGTTCTATGCTGAGTAAATAATACTCTGACATCGCTAGATAGTGATTTACTCTAGCAGATCAAAGTTCTAATAAACTTCCTCTCTGTCTCTGTCTCTCTCTCTCTCTCTCACACACACACACACATACACACGAACACAGAGTCTGTCTGTTTGACTTTCTTATTCTTCCCATTCAGTTTGATTTCCTGGTTCGGTTTCCGTCTCTAATACTCAAAGAATTTTGTATTCTTCTCTTCTCAAATGCTCAAACTGTAATAGCCATTTTTTTTACCATAAAATCTAATCAATTATTATTAATATTTTTTATACAGGTATTTTTTATTTTTCGATATTCACCTTTTTAATTTGCTTCCCGCCCTTTTTTCCTTCCCTCTTCCCGCAAATTATATATATATATATATATATTTCCTTTTAGTTTTCAGATTTCTCCTTTTCCAATTTCTCCTTTTGACTAAAAAAAAAAGACCTCGGCCGGTCGTGCAGTTTGTGTTTGAGTCCCATGTTTTCATGGCAGATTCGGATTTACAAAAAGGTTCTTCCTTTTTTTAGTCTCTCTTGTTTGATTTCTTTTCCTTTACGTTTTTGTGATATTTTCAGATGGCAGCCGTTCTGATCAAAATGGCGACCATATAATTTCTTCCTTTTCTATTTTACTTTTTCTACTGCTCAGCCTCGACTGCAGTTTTTGGCGGACAGATGCAGACATGGATTAGGATCAAAACTAAATTGGCGTTATGTACTGCTTCATGGCAAAGGCTTCGCATATTTCATAATTTTCTTTTCTTTTAATATTTGATGTTCTGCTATGTTATTTTGGATCAACATTGCTTTTATCTTTTGCACCTTTCTTTTATTCTTCAACCTAAAACCGTAACCATCACGCTAAATCCGATGCTATACTGTCTTTCCTTCTTTTTTTCCTTCTTTTTTTATTCCCTTTTTGGGTTTCTACTTTCTTATTTCGTCTTTTTCTTCTGACTTTTTATTTCATTTCATTTCTTTCTTTTTTTCTTTCTATCTTTTTCCGTTCTTCTTTTTCCATTCTTCTTTCTTTCTTTCTTTCTTTTTTTGTTTTTAATTTTTTCCTCTTTCTTTTGTTTTTTGGGGTTTTTTTTCATTTCCTTCTATCTTCCTATCCGCTATTTATTCTTTCTTTCTTTCTTTTAATTTCCTTTTTTGCTTTTGCTCTTTTTCCAGCTTTTTCTTGTGTCTTTTTCATTTCTTTCTTTCTTTCTTTCTTTCTTTCTTTCTTTCTTTCTTTCTTTCTGTCCGTTCTTCTTTCCTTCTTACTTGTTTCTTTCCGTTCCTCTTTTCTTTCTTTTTCTTTTTCTTTGTTAATTATTTTCTTTCTTATTTACCTCCGTTTTTTTTTTCATTTCGTTCTTTTCTTTCTTTGTTTCTTATATTATTTCCTTTCTTATCTTTTTATTTTTTCTTTCTTTGCTCTTTCTTTCTTTGTTTTTTTGTTTCTTCTTCTTCTTCTTCTTCTTCTTCTTCTTCTTCTTCTTCTTCTTCTTCTTCTTCTTTCAAGGGAATCCTTGTCTTTCTACTTTTTGTTAGGTTTAGCTAAATATCAAGCGACTTTTCTATTAGATGTCAAGTTCAGCTGTCGAAAGCCGTTTCTAATCGACAACATTTTTAAAACCTTTAAACCGACACAAATGCATCGATCAACACAAGTTGAAAGTTTTCAAGCCGGCCGAATTCAATCGCACTGAATGCAGTCAAGAAATGTTCAGATTATGGACGTCAGAATTTAGAAGATTTTAGATAAATATCAAAAGTCATCCTATGTATGAGGACATTTCTTGGTAATCTGCTCACAAAAAATGAAAGAAACTATAAACTTTCAATGTGGAAAATTTGATAACAGACGAATGATAGTTTCAAAGCGGTATTCTAAAATGTTCAAAACTGCAGACCCTTGCCCAGTCAGCTGGGGCTATAGAATACACCGATTGTTTCTCTGCAGAGGTGCAAGACCTTCACAACGAATGTCCTAGATATGATACTAAACAGTCTGACAGTGAGGCTCCAGTAATGCTGGAGCTTTGGGAAATGTGGTGTACATCTTTATTACCATCGCTCCCTGTCGACTCTGGCTCAAAGTGGTAGCATTTGATACGGTCTTATCTATGGGTCAAACAGATCAAAACTGTGTATTTATACGAAACTGAATTGCTTGAAATAGGACTGCTTTGACATTCAAACTGCGTACTTGTGCTAATCAGAATTATTTGAAAGGGAACTGTTTTTGACATTGAAACTGGGTACTTATGCTAAATTGAATTGTTTGAAATAGCACTGTTTTGGCATTCCAATGTGTGTAAATAAAAAACTATATTTACACTAAACTGAATTGTTACAAATAGAACTGTTTTGAAATTGAAACGGTGTACTTATGCAAAACTGAATTCTTTGAAAAAAAAAACTGTTTTGTATGCTAAAATCAATTGTTTATAAGAGAAATGCTTTTGACATTGAAACTGTGTACTTTTGCTAAACTGAATTGTTTGAAATAAAGCTGTTTTGACATTTAAATGTGTGTAAACAAAAAGCTATATTTATACTAAACTGAATTGTAAGAAAGAACTGTTTTGACATTGAAACAGTTTACTTATGCAAAATTTAATTATTTGAAATATAACAGCTTATAAGTATATGGATTTGGTATAAGATCACGAACAATGGTTGATGTGCCATAAAAGCAAACTGTTATGAAATAGCCGAGGGATTTCGGTTCATGCCTTTGAGTTTAGTTAGCCTGAAAACCTTTCGGCTCAGCACATGGGTTGTTTGGGTGTAAGATTGAAGCAGGTGTTAACGCGGGTACGCGCGAGCGGATGGAGGTGTCACTCAGATGTCATAACAGTCCGAGACGATACTGGGTGACAAGGTGCGGGTGACATCACGCACCGGAAGCACGCGGAAGTTTGTGTGAGAATTTGAAGAAAATAAGAGTCGGGTTTTGGACGCCGAACGAGAAGGATCGATTTTGGAGCTCGCAGGCGCTAGGCGAACGTGCGCCCGATGGGGGCCGCTCGAGTTGGGGGCCAAATGAATAAGACAGCATAGAAGATTGTGTCTCTCCTCCTTACGTCGAAACCTTTAACTCAAAGTTAATAAAAAGGTTTCGTACCTGAACAAGAAGTAGTTACGTATTTTTGAGATTCCTGTTCTTTATATATTCTATCGTTATGAACATTACATGTCTGTTTTGCACATGGCCATATTCGTGTATATGGCTACGCAACATAGACATATTTGGTGCCAGAACTTGGGCATATCTTTCATGATATGGTTTACGACTGGGTTACCATGGTTTCACGAAGACGATCAGAGACGCGGCTAAGAACAAGGATGAATCTATTTCGGAGCGGCTTGTTCAGGCTATCGAGGGAGAGAGAGAGAGAAATCACAAGGCCCCAGAAAATAAGAAACAAGGAAAAGAGATCAAAAACACGAAGAACAAATTCGGCACCCCCCAGAATGAAAAAGGAAAATGTCCAGCACCGAAAAAAGAAGAACAGCGCAACCCCAAAAGAAAAGAAAAAAGGAAGGCGTGAAAAGAAAAGAAAAAAAAAGAAGTGACACAACTCAACTCCAAGAAAAAAAAAAGCATGAAGCAAAAAAAAAAGAATAAGAAGGTATTTGCTCATTTACGTCTGTCATAGTTTAATTTACGAATAGAGTTTGAATGGTTGTGGAGGATGGATTTGGAAATAATTCTAAAATTTAAAAAAAAGAAAGAAAGAAAAATCGTTGGTAGTATAGAAAATTATGATCACTACTGTATGTGACTTAGTACCGTGGTGGGAGGACAGAAAGAAAGAGTAACAGAGAAATAAGCTCGCATTGACAGAGATGAAGAAAGAAAGGTGGTCGCTGTGTGGACAGAGGATTGTTTCGCGCAATTGATGGACAGCAATAGTAAACAATATTTTGTAAAGAAAATTTATAGTAATAACGTATTTTTATGAATGGATTTTACGATAGACGGGGTCATTGTAGGTGAAGTTTGTAGTAAATAACGTTTTTATGAATGAAAACTTGTAACTTGTTGGTGGTCCAGGCTAATAATATTCGGAGATTAGAATTTTGATTCGAGACCTTGGAGATTTCACTCATCGATGGGATTGCCGGAAGAATTTCGCATATCTGTAGTTAGGACCTTTGGGACTGGTTTCGATGTTGGAGAATCGATGTTTTAGGCGCTGAAGAAATCAGGCCAGGTTTTTGTCTAAGTTGTCGAATCCGAAAAAGTCGGATGTACGGTGGAATGTCCGTATCGACTGGAAAATTGTCTCAGATATCTCGCCAGAGAGGCAGATCAACGAAGAGACGGATGTTTATTGTGTCTGACAGGGCAGACGGTTATTTTGTGAGTTCCCCCTGGAGTGGGACTGTGAGGTTTTGTTGAGGAAGATGTTCGGAAAAACATGGGTTTGGAGATTAGTTATTTAAGATATGCGCAAGGTTTTGGTGGTCTCATTGGTTGTGTTTGGAAAATTCGCAGACTCGATTTTGTGTCGAGGAAGAAATTTTATTGAGTGAGCTAATAAAAGGTTTGGGTGGTTTAAAAAAGAACACCCAGTATTTTAAGGGCGAAAGAAAGAAAGAAGATAAGAAAGAAGGGTACACGTAAGCTGTTGAAAAGATGTAAGATAGACCGTTTGACGGTGGTAAAAAGTTGGAAAAAACGGGGAAACATGTATCTTGGTTTGATTACGTGCTATGCTTGGTTGTGGAAGGTTAAAATGTGTACATTAATTAATGACAGATATTACGTGAGAAGGAATCATAAAGTTAGCAGTAATAAGTACGGACGTAGAAGTAGGCAAAAATGCAAAATACAAAATGAGCAATTGACCTGACATTTAAAAAAAAAAAATTAAAAAAATATGAAAATAAGAGAAAAATTAAAGACTGAAAAAATATACATGCCGAACGAGTGACTGTTGAAAAAATTTTTAAAAAAAAGAAAAAAAAAGAGAAAAAAGAACCAGAAAATGTGGTCGGAAAAAGAAAAAAAATGAAAAAAAAAAAAAACGATGGACAATACGAACACTTTTTATTTTTATTTCAGTGACTTTTGAGTTTGGGACTGACGCATGCTTTTTGTTGTATTATTTTATTAAAATTGCATTGCTGAAGATTTTGTTGCTCAGTTCGACATAAGGGGGAGCGGCACAATAGTTTAAGAAAATAATTTGTCATCATCGATGACAAATGATTTTATTGTGGTTGGATAGGTATGTTATGAAATAGCCGAGGGATTTCGGTTCATGCCTTTGAGTTTAGTTAGGCTGAGAACCTTTCGGCTCAGCACATGGGTTGTTTGGGTGTAAGATTGAAGCAGGTGTTAACGCGGGTGCGCGCGAGCGGATGGAGGTGTCACTCAGATGTCATAACAGTCCGAGACGATACTGGGTGACAAGGTGCGGGTGACGTCACGCACCAGAAGCACGCGGAAGTTTGTGTGAGAATTTGAGAAAAAATAAGAGTCGGGTGTTGGACGCCGAACGAGAAGGATCGATTTTGGAGCTCGCAGGCGCTAGGCGAACGTGCGCCCGATGGGGGCCGCTCGAGTTGGGGGCCAAATGAATAAGACAGCATAGAAGATTGTGTCTCTCCTCCTTACGTCGAAACCTTTAACTCAAAGTTAATAAAAAGGTTTCGTACCTGAACAAGAAGTAGTTACGTGTTTTTGAGATTCCTGTTCTTTATATATTCTATCGTTATGAACATTACATGTCTATTTTGCACAAGGCCATATTCGTGTATATGGCTACGCAACAAAACCCAAGCAAACTAAACTGCAGACCTGTAGTTTCACCATCGAATGTTGTAAATCAGTCTCCTTGGACTTTAGAATGTGCCGACTGTATTTCTACAGAGAGATTAGCCCCCCAGAATCGAGTCTTCTTGATATGGCACTAAACTGCATCTAATGGTGAGGTTCCAATTTTAGAGTTCTGTGGACTACCCGGTCATTGTTATAACTCTCTTTGTTGTATACTCATATGCTGATGCATGAAAAATCATAACGACGACACAATAATAGACGAGCGACATAGTTCTGAGAAAAATATACCTATCACTATATTTGAAAGGGTTATGTGTTAGAGGGAGTTGGAGACTGAACAGAACTGCAATATATTGACCCCCACTCTTATGGCCATCAGCGTTTCTTTCCCGTTCTGATGGGCTGCTCAACCGGGAGCCAGAGGGCTCAGCCTCTCTGGGTGCTGGTTTTCTCTACTGCATCTTACCTCCACTGGTCTGGTCTCCAAACAAACTGACTTCCTGTCTTCACCGAGTTATATAATAGTTCAATGCTCACCTTCTTCTTGTGGGCGTCACAAATTGCACTCATTCAACCCATCCATTGTCAAGGTTATACTCTGCTATTCCTCAGCCGGATGCACCTGTTATTTACATAGATGCATTTCCTATTTTGACAGCCCGGCCGGGTCATAGGTCAATATACAACACCTTGTCCACTATGACCCGGATGGTAATATCTGTAAGAATCCCAACTATGGGTCAAATAGAATTGATTAACAATTTAACTGTGTGCAAACAAATTATTGATGTTGGATAGAGATATTCATATTACATCGCAATAATTGAAACCATTTAACTACGAGCAAACATGTTCCGGCTTGATTTAAATATTATCTACAAAATATCCGTTTTCAAATCATTTATATTTAATACAGAGATTTTTATCCATAGAAAGATGTTTTCGTGGTTTCACAAATCTCCAGCGTGACTAGACACGCAAAATGCTTCAAGCTGGGATCGAAACCCAGCTGATTTTATGTCATTCGGATGTCTTACCCCTGAGATATCATCATCTCAGCGTAAGCAAGGGAATTTTTTAGGTTTATATTCATATAGGCTAAAAGGTTACTGGAATGCATTTACGTGTATGAGGCCAACGAAAATTCTTCACTCTAGTGACGAAACCACAGAAGAGAGCGTATTAACCCTTATTGGTTATTCAATGAAAATACCTGTTAATATATATATATATATATATATATATATATATATATATATATATGCACGTTCGGATGTGTATAAACACCAAGGATATTAAGCAACATACAAGGGCTGATATCTAGTGCAATTTCCTGTTTAGATAGATAGATAGATAGATAGATAGATAGATAGATAGGACCCTATCAGATGCAACCATTCTGAGCCAGAGTGTACCTAGGAGCGATCGTAATGAAATGGTACTGCACATTCCCAAAGTTCCAGCATTACTGGAGCTTCACATTCAGATTTTTTAGTGTCATATCAGGACACTCGTTGGAGAGGAGTCTTATCTCTCTGCAGAAAGCAATCAGTGTATTCTACAGCCCCAGCCGACTAAGCTGAGGTTGTTTTGAATCATATACAGGATACATGTTGGGGGTGTCTAACCCCTCTGCTGAGATGCTGTCAGTGCATTTTATAGCCCTTGACAAATAGGCGACCAAAGAAAATTGTTGTAATAGGGATAATTCGATGATTATATTGTCAAGACTGACCATTTATGACCATTTATTGAAGTGTCAATTATGATTCGGCTCAATCCCTCCACCATGAGCAACATCTGACTCAATCACAATCAGAGAACGGCTTGTTTGAACTCTAGACTAATGGGTAAACCAAGGCTAAACAACCCTATCTGCTCTCCTATTCACTATTAACTGGAGGCAAGACGCTTCGTCCAGATAAGTGAAAGTTTGTAGTTGCTTGGATACAAACAAAATATTTTAGACCACTCGCACAACAGAGACGTCCATAGCCAATAAGATATAAAGTACGCCTATTGGCAATGACACTGATATGAGGAGACATGTCGTCATCTTGTGATTTGTTCTCAAGTAATTATTGTCCAATCACCGGTCGTACAGATTTATGTCTGCTGTCATCAGATTAAATTATTAACAATCCCCAAGGCTAACACAACATTCACCTTCAGACACGTATGAAATTTTTCTTTGCTTATTTCCTTTCCGATTTTGTAAAAAAAAAGAGAAAAATGATTTAATAGGTTTTAATTTTATTTGAAATATACTCACCTCCTCTTTCTTTGCCACAAGTGGTAAAACTGTTTTTTATTTCTCACTTAACGTCAATGTTAATTAGATTCATTCTGAGTCTTTCGCTCCGAGTTTCATCGTACAATATCTCCATCTTCATCATATCACATTGGCTGCACGGATTTCCCTGAACCTCGCTCGCCACCCGTCTCTCTCGTCCATCGATCCCGGGATGTCTTCAAGGCTATATCCTGTATTGGCACGGAACTGTTGTATGTTGGTTCGAGCTGGTCGTCCTGTCTTTGCTCGTTCATGTGAAGGGATCCACAGGAGTATATCGCTTATGAGTTCGTCCTTATTTTTCCAGCAGGTTCCTGCATGTCTGATTCGTTTAACTCTTATAGTTTTCGTGATAGGTGGTAGGTAACCGCATAGCTGCTGATGTGGGGTGTTACCTCCTGGACTTGTTGAGTATTGCTCGCAGCATTCTTGTTTAATTGCTGTCAAGCTTTTTCTCCATACGTTTTGCTAGCATCCATATAGTGCATCCATATAGCAGTATCGACACGACCACAGCTTGGAAAAAATTTCGTTTTGTTTTATCGGTCGTCCAGGACTCTTTCTTTCCCCATCTGTCCCTACACTTCATTGGTCCCGGAAAATCCCACGAACTACATTCTGTTTCTGCACAGAGCTGAGGTAAGTTAAAACAGCCCAATCAACACTGGTGTTTAGTTGGCTTGGTTTCTTTGTTGAATGGCATATCAACCTTTATAGCTTGTTCAATACCAAAGCCATTCTCCCAGAACAGTAGTGGTACTATTTAACCCATAGCTGGGAGAATAAGTGGGTTCATACCTTTCCCGAGGGTATTTGCCCGAAAGTGAACGTAATAGCGCGACTGGAGTACGATTCCGCAGTCCATCGCTTTAACTATTACACCACGAGGACACCCACTTTCAACACTGTTGTGTCTACGTGTAGGAGTCCAAAAAAAAGTCGCTTAATTATTCGTCCTTGCTTCTACTGCAGTGCCTTGCATGCCTTGTTTGTCTTGTTTGGATGGTTTGTGTCATTAGAGATAAATGGCCGCACAGCTGTTATTGTCGAGTTTTGCTTCGAAGACTTGTTTAAAAGCGCATGCTGGCCGAGTCAGCTGGGGGTTTTGAATACTACACTGCTTCTCTGTAGAGGGGTAAAATTTCCTCCATTACTATTGTGAATATAACTTTAAACAATCAAATGGTAAGGCTTCAGTAATGCTGGAGCTTTGGGGAATATGGAGTACCTGTTTATTGCCAATGCTTTTTTTATGGCATATCAACCTCATCAGTCATTTAATGCTGAATTAATTTAAAAAAATAAGTCTGAAAAAAATTCAAAGGAGAGGTCTTAGGAATTAATGATAAATTTAGATAACTAGTTGGTTATTTGTTTTGGCGGGTGGGTATTACGAGTTTATTTGTAGGGAATCATGATCATAAAAAAATGCTTACAGGTCCACTCTGGTTCGGAGTGGTAGCACTTGATAGGGCCCCATCTATGGGTCAAATAGAACAGTTTGACATTAAAACTGTATACTTATGATAAACTGAGTTGCGTTGGGATAGAACTGTTTTTCCATTCAACTGTGTGTTAAGAAAAACTGTACTCGTACAAATCTAAATTGTTTGAAATTGAACTGCTTGATCATTTAACTGTATATAAACAAATGCCTGGTGTTCGATTGAATAGTTAGTGATACAAAGCAATACTTGGAACCATTTAAATTTGTTGACATACTAAATTGAATTGTTTGAAATAGAACAGTTTTTGCATTTAACTGCTTATTTGAATTATATAAAAGCGAAACCAAAGGAAACCAAAACAACCGCAGGATTCTTGTGTTGTTTTCATGTAGCTTTTTTTCATGCACTTTATTTTCGTCCATGTGGTCCATCCATACAGTAGTATTGACACAGCCACACCTTGGAAGAAATTCCACTTTATTTTATCGGAGAGATCCGATTTCAGTATGATCGATAACTTACCAATAGCAGTCCAACTGTTTTCTAGCCCTTTTTTGACATCACTTTAAGTCGATGAGATATTGCTGTCCTGGGATGTAAACTAGTCTACTAATTTGAGAAACTTGACACTTAAAATGGAAATGACTTCTCTTTAAAACATATGAACGCTTTTTTATTTGCGTTCACGTACAGGCCAATACCTATTGGTATTAGCTCCAAACTATGCAAAAGGGATTCTTCTTGGGTTGGTGTATTTGAAATAAGTACAAGATCATCTGCGTTGTCTGCGTATTTTTTGCGGGATATCGTCTGTTTCTTTTCTTTGTGAGAGTAAAAGCATTTTATTTTATTAAATCAATCAACGTTCAACGCAGATTATAACCATATATGGCGCTGATTTTGTCCTTGCAAGAGTTCAGCAACATTGTCAAAGAAGTCCGTGTCGCCATTCGTTGAACAAACCTTTGCTTTTGTGTTTGTATAGAGCATCATTATAGCTGTAACTGTTTTTTAGAGAAGACCCTTTCCTTGTAGTATTTGCTCTATCAATTTTTTTGTAACTTTAGTTCAGACGGAAGCTTCGTAGTCTCTCATATAACGTCATTCTAAAGGGAACTTTCGTAACTCGATATAAGCGAGTTATAATATTCCTGTATCTTTGCGTAAAGTCGACTTACTAGTCGAATCCTTCGAATAATACGCGATAATGCTCTCGAAATAATTCTCAAGAGTAATCTATTTAGAAAGAAATTCTTCACTGACGTACAATACGGGATACCGAAATGCTTGATACTAAATCCAGAATCAGAATCGAACACCGAATTAGGAATCCGAATTCTTCAGAATTCTGTGTGAATACTATATATATTAACTGTTGCATCTGTGGGTGTCGAAACATTATAACTAATAATGTGTCTTACAGAAGATCTTTCCCTTAGACGAATACGGTGGGTGTGTGTGTGTATAACACATCGATGACAGACATAGTAGTGGAAAAATGAATAGTACTCACAGTTGACTTGACTAAAACATTTATTTACAAGGACAAACACATATTAGATGGTACACAATACATATATCAATATGGGCTGAGCTATGTGTTACAGCTCCCTCGGGAAAAGGTAAATTAAGTCCATATCTGTTTCGAGGAATTTAAAGTCATCCTTCTTTTCGTGCTACACACATAATCTCGTCCGGGTCTCGTGTGAATCCAAGAGAACTCAAAACAGTAGGGGTCAAAAGGGAGGAGGTAACTCCGCCTTAACCAGAAAAGGGTTTAACTCTCTTTGACCATTAGATCGTCCTAACATTAACTATTCCTCGTTACGTGACACCAGTTGTACAAGTCATTTAATGATTATGTTTGTTGCCTGGACATCCGTGTTCGACCACACGGGTCGGTGTTGACACTTGCTTCCTAGATAACACCTTGTGTATGGTATCAAACGCCATTGGGAAATAAACGAACCATAGTGTTGCCTTGAAATTTCTTACACGTATTCCTTTGATGATTCGGGGGATAGTAAGAATCTGTGAAGTTGAGGATTGATTTCTCCGAAAACTGTTTTGATTTTTCCTTTGGATTTTCTCGATTTCAGGTTGGATATGTTTGAAAACATAGCCTTATAAACCTTAGGGTCTATAGTAGTAAAGGTTTTGCGTCTGTTGTTCTGAGTAATTCCGATGTTGCCTTGGGGTAAGGAGGATGTGCGGTTTTCGGTCCATTTCTCTATTTGTTAATAGATAGTGTTACATAACCGATGAAGTGTGTCGTCAAATTTTCCCTGCTTTCATATTCCATGTGTTACGTCAACGGCAGAAAGTTTTCTGCTTTTAATTTTTTAGTACTAACTCCGTGAACAGACCTCGTTTGGCGTCTAGTTGGCAATTAATAATTTTGATAGTTTTATCAGTGACTTCATTGGGTTTCCGAGCAGATTCTTGAAATGTTCGTTATACTTCTGAAGTCAGTCTTTTTGGCTGGTATATGTTAGTTTTAATTTCCATGTACTATTCTATCTGCTCACTTCATTTACTGTCTGCCATGATAATCGTGATAGTCTATCTTCTACCGAGTTACTGATTTTATTAATTTGGCCTCACTCGTATTCTAATTATTCTTTTTCGTATGTGTCAGTTATCGCTGAACTTTCTTGACTTTCTGAACATCATCATCAAAGCATGTCGACAGCACGAACCCTCGAAAACCCCCTCGCTATCTGTTTCTATATGTTATCATTCAGGGAAGTATCCAGCCTTTACACACTAAAGAAGATTTTGCGGGTCAACTATCACTGGTGTGTCTATGTGTAGGAGTCCATAGGAAAAACTCGAATTTGAGTTTGTTATTAGATCTCCAGTAATGCCCAGGTCCCAACCGTCTTTTTTGGATGGATTGTAAAATGGGAGGATGTGCCCATACCGGTAAATTTTGTGGGATTCCTCTTCCAAGAATTTTTAATATTATAAAATTTAGCTTATTGATAGATCGATAGATATTGGTAAAATGTAGAATATTCTCACTCATACACATACACACACACTTATATATATATGATTTTTTCATCTATATTTCCTGGTAAAATTTAGTATATATATAAATATATATGTAAAGACTTATTTATGAAAAGTATCGACACTTGTGTCGTATCTGATTTATTTTAATCCCCTACAAGAGCATTCCTTTAGAATCTTATGCACTTTTCCATCCTCGTCTGCAACGGTTCTATGTACTGCTGGTAGGATTTTTCTGGGATACCTCACAGCTTCATCGATATGGCCCTCTTAATGGCCAACACGCCTTTAAAACGAGTCCGTTTGAAATTGGGAAAAAAAATCCCACTGAATAAGATTAGGTAAACAGGGAGGTCGGGTAAGTGCAGTGGTTTTTTCCTCTGCTAAGAACAGCCGTATCTTCAGAGCATTGTAAGCGGGTGCATTGCCGTGGTGAAGCACCCACTATTTATCCTGCCATAATACATAATGGATCATCTTGTAGATTTGCTGATTGATTGTTAGGCAATGTTGCAAGAATTATCTGTGGACGATAATCTCTACATCGACGAACGTGATCACCTTTAAAATTTGGTTTTGACTGTTATGCTTTCTACGGGATCAGCTCTCTTGTTTGTTTTCCGTGTTGTACTCAAAAATCTATGTCTCATTCCAAGTAAGGATTCTATTAAGCAAGTTTTGTTAGGTTTTGAAGTCACTCGTTGATGTCCTGAAAAACCTGCATGCCGAACTCTTTCTGATCCCCATTGAACAGTCTTAGGACCATTATCGCGCAGACTCTCCGCATGGCCAAATCTTCAGAGGTCATCTTCCAAGTACTGACCTTTTACATATCCAGCTGGTTTGTGTTCTTTTGAAAAGTCAACCATCGATTGCACACACCATTTTCATTAACCGATTGATGCTGATGTCGGTCTTGGTTGTTGAAGCCCACCAGCTCTTAGAGTCATTTTTCATCTCCTCGCAACTCTCTTTGAAACTTTGTACCACTCAAAAAACAAGTGTGCAGCATGATATATCCATAAACTTGCCGAAACATTTCAAGTGCTAATGATGCTGTTGTCATCCAACTGGGCTAAAATACTGTTATATTTTTTATAGTCAAAAGTACAAAGTAAATATATATATATATATATATATATATATATAGGATTGGAAGAATCTGACCAAATGAGAAAAATAACTGGAAAAATGGATAAACCGAAACACTGACAACCGAGTCTTTATTTACCCAAATACTTCTTCAGAATGTGAATACTGGAGTCTGAAGAAATTCATTGATAAAAGAGTGAAATATTACTTCTAAACCCTTCGTAAGTGTCTGATTTATCCATCTTTCCACTCACTGTTACTATATATATATATATATATATATATATATATATATGCAATTTTTAATTGAGGCTTATTATAATAGCTTCATTACTAAAATTTGGTTTCGTTTCGTTTCGTTTCGTTTGTCATATCAACCATAGTAGAGTATTAAATACAAAATCCAGTTTATACATATATAATATATATGATTTTTGAACACATCTTGTCGATAATATTTTTAAACGAGCCTAAGTTCATTCTTTTACACACCTATCCACACATTTTAGTGTATTTTAAGTATTGCTACGTATCGCTTACATTTTAATCGAACATCTGTCATTGGTTTACACACAGTAAAGGACCAAACATCTTTATTTCAAACAATTCAGTTTAGCATAAGTATACAGTTTAAATGTCAAACAGTTCTATTTGACAATAGATAGGGCCCTATCAGATGCTACCATTCCGGGTCAGAGTGTAACTGGGAGCAATAGCTAGGAAGAGGTAATCTGCGTTGCCCAAAGCGCAAGCATTACTGGAGCCTCTTCACAAGATTGTTTAAGGTCATTCGATGTATTCTAAAGCTCCAGCTGATTGAGCCTTTTATTACTAAAAGTGCTATGTATTTCAAAAATAGAATAATCAGTTGTTGCAGGTTTTAAGCTTTTAGTAATGAAGCTGGGATGAAGAGGTGGAATAAAAATTTATTTTCGGTTTTTATCGTGCTCTGCTGGCCAGTAATGAAGAACTTTTTTGAGTTAAAAAATGTTTTATAACGCTAAATTCATTAACATATCTAAGCACAAACACACACATACATACACGCGCACACATAATGCACGTATGCAGAACGTTACAAACTAATGCACACACACACACACACACACACACACACACACATAAGCATGCACCTCCACACACAATCCCATATCTATCTATCTATCTATCTATCTCGTCATCATCGTGTCTGGGGACTTTTGAGCGTCTATATTTCTACATCTGTCTTTATTGTTTATCGCTTCTGGGAGGTTCTCTAGACTGCACTCAATGTATGCAGATCTTTGCCAGTCAGCAAGTGATGGTGGATCTATATGTACGAGCCCATAGAAGAATGTCCCAAATGAGTTCGTCCCTTCTTCTCTACCCATGTTCAGCATATCTCGTTCATCTTTCTTGGATAGTTTTTGAGAAGAGTTAGGTGGGCATATATCAGATGTTCGCCAATGGCCCGGGAGACCTGGGTTCAATCCCAGGTCGAGTCATACCAAAGACTCAAAAAATGGTACTTGATGCCTCCTTGCTTAACACTCAGCATTATAAGGTGCGGATCAAGGGTAAAGTAGAGCTATCCAGGGAAGGAGTAGCGCCCTCCCCTACATCTTGGTGTAGTAGCTATCGAAAAGGGAGCCTTCGGGTTACCCTCGACTATGGTCGCCAACTTTACTTTACTATATCAGATGTTTTCATGGATGCTGCAACCAGGTTTTGTTAATGCCACATTGAACTCATGTAGTTTTTTTCTCTAAACGAAACGTTTGGAGTCCAGACGGTGTAACCCTACGGTAGTACTGACATGGGGTTAGCTTGGAAGAAATTCCGTTTTCTTGTATAAGAGTGATCAGATTTCCATA